>LR751703.1:0-22778 GCA_902729485.2 Mus minutoides | reverse complement strand
GCGTGTCCACATTTTGATCCTCCTTCTTCTTGAGTATCATGTGTTTAGTAAATTGTATTTCTTGCGGTGTATTTAATCTTTTTTTTTTAATTTTGGAACCAAAAATAGAGAACAAAAAATCAACAACATAACAAACAGACAAACAAAACAGGAAAAAAACCCACAAATATTAGGTTGGGGGATATTTTTCTTTTGGTACCCTGACAACAATCCAACTCTAAAAATAACTTAAAATTTTTTTTCATTCATCAAATCAACTGCTCTCATGGGATGGTTTAGCCAGTATCACACAGAACACGTTCTAACCTGTACTTTGCTGCAAAGGTTAAAACAATTACCTCTTCAGGCCAGCAAGATGGTAAAGGTGCTTGCTGCTAACCTTAAAGAAACATGAGTAGACAGGATGATTTCCTGCAAGCTACCCTCTGCCCTCCACATACATGCTCACATGACCACACATACACTAAAGAAATGAAGATCGTGATACACCTAAAACATTTACCCTTGCAATAAAAATGAATGATTTGCATTTAAAAGACTTAGGTATTCATTTGATGTCCTTGTGAGGCTAGCAAGTATGTCTGATCACCAGTTGAAATAAAGCTATAGGGTCACGTGACATCTCTGTAGAAAATGCTGGGTTGACATTATGAGACAGATATCCGGAAAAAAAAAAAAAAAAAAAAAAAAAAAAAAAAAAAAAAAGGCAGTCAAGGGTCCAAGCAAGATGGCACAGCAGCTAAAAGCACTTGCTGTCAACTGGAGATTGATCCCGAGAACCCAGAGCAAAAGTGGGGAGCTGATCTCTGAAAAATCATCCTTGGACCTCCACAGGTGCATCTTGGCACACTTGTGCATGCATTCAAACATGCATTAGTACGAATGCAGTGATAACAATAAGCAAAACTTTTAACAATTTTTCAAGGTAAAAGCCAGCTCTCTCCAGGAGCACAGAAATCAATGGAGAGGAGGAATGGCGGCTATCCAAGAACTGCTCTCTTTCCACAGCAGCCAGCCTCGACCTGTCGGGTCACTGCAGCTTCTGTCAAGTCTCTAAAGCACTGTCTACGTCACGCAAATGTCAGGATCGAATCATCAATAGCTAAGTCAACTGGCACGAATGTGACTCCCTTGCATCCCAGATCCGGGAGGAAGAACGCTCGCACACAGCAGATGTATGGACCGTGCCCAACAAACTGCTGAATCTAACAAGCTGGTGAATACTGAGTTCAAGTCTATCTTGGGCAGAGGTGTCCAGGAAATGAGGGAGCTTAACCCTTTGTTTGAATGCGAACAGATTTAGGACTATAAAAGAAAAATACAATCTTTATGTATTGATGTGGTGGTAGGGCTGAGGACCATTAAACCATTCCTTCTTAGAAGTTATGCACGTCCATTGAAGACAGAAACTGAGAAGCACATTTTCTTCCAGGCCCAGGTGCAGAGAACTGAAAACTCACCCAGTGTGCTGTATCCTGTGCACGGCCACTGGTGCTACAGAGGACCCATAAAGATGAAATCATGTTTCACAGACAGACCCAAGGTTCAAAGGTAATGCGACCTGGATAAGGACACTCAGAACTGAAATTTGACTTCTTTAGCATAATATACACACGTTACAAATGTGTGTGAGTGTGTGTATGTGAGAGAGAGAGACAGAGACAGAGACAGAGACAGAAACAGAGAGAGACAGAGATGACAGGAAGTGAGAGAGACTAAATCTCATCCAGAGATACGAAATTATCTCATTATTGGATTATTGGATTATTAGGTGCTTGAAACATTTCTGTAAAAAGGCAAACAGAAGTTTCTCCTATATATTCAGTGTTTGTTTGTTTGTATGTTTTGAGACAGGGTTTCTCTGTATAGCCCTGGCTGTCTTGTAACTCACTTTGTATACCAGGCTGACCTCGAACTCAGAAATCCGCCTGCCTCTTGCCTCCACAAGTGCTGGGATTAAAGGTGTGTGCCACCACTACCCGGTCTATATAGTCCGTCTTTACCATCTCTAAGTACCTATCAGCTCAGGACCCCCGAAAGGGCTGACCTACATCTCAACTACTGATACTTCTGTCAAAAGGTTAGAAGCGCGCCAAATTACTGCAATGCTTCCCAAACACTGGATCCAAATTGGAATCAATAAATGGGGCCCTCGGTAGGGCTTCACTTCTTCCAATGCAAATCTAGCAGAAATAAACCTGGTTACGGGACAGGACAGAAGTCAGAGATATGCCAAAAAGCAAGGCTGTACCTTGAAGCAACAAAATGGGGATGGGGGTGTGGGGGAGTTATGGTCAAGGGGAAAATCTGCCCTTCCTATACCCCAGGTCCCCATCAGATGCCACTTCCATTTTGGGGGAGTGGTCAGACAGACTCGATGTTTTAAATGTCACACCTGGGAGTCCGTAAGCAATTTCCCTGGAGTAAGCAATCTCCAAAGAGCATGACGAGGAGTCAGTAGCCTCCATGATTTGGTGAGAACTCTGCTACGTGCCAGCTCTTTGGCACTTGTGCTTCCTAACCGTAAGTCATGGGTAACTCAACCAGTGTCAGGAATATACTACAGCCACTCAGCATAGTGTTCTTCCTTCCTGGTCTTCTAGGAATACACTACGCCATTCGAAGTCACTAAGAAAAGGCAGATGAACACATTCAGCTCTTAGGAAGTCTTGTTATGTTTGCTGAACCAGAAACACATGTGTACCCTACTCTGTAAATGGCCTCAGACCAAATATATTTCTGTGCTTGAGTCTTGGGTTCTGTGTTGAGCACCAGCTGCCTGGCATACGCTCCACTAGGAAGAAGGAAACAGTATTGTTGCTTAAGAGTAGGCAGAGCTTAAATAAAAAGCACACACACAGGAAAGGACCAAGGTAAGCTATCTTGTGTGCAGATAACATCCTACCCCTGTTTATTTGGTTTTTGAAACTGTCTTACCATGTAGACCAGCCTGGCCTTGAACTTTTAGTGGCATGATTCTATAGCCAAGAGTCAGCAGTATTTATCACATCGAAGCTGTACCCTCAGGATCATTCAGTGCCCTGGCTCCCATCAAGGGCTCAGCAAGGAACTAGCATCCCAGACACTACATCAAAATGTTTTAATGCACATTCAATTCCTAAATGAATTGACACCTGCTCATCTAATTTGAACTTAAATTATATAATGGGGTGGTTTGAATATGCTTGGCCCACGAGAAGTGGCACGATTAGGAGGTATGGCCTTGGAGTGGGTGTGGCCTCGTTCGAGTGGGTGTGGCCTCATTGGAGTGGGTGTGGCCTCGTTGGAGGAAGTACTACCCTGTAGGGGTGGGCTTTGAAGCTTCACCCAGGACAGAAAAGACGTTCCTGATGGTTCCTGCAAAGAGGTAGTCTCTTCCTGATTATCTTCGGATCAAGATGTAGAACTCGGGGCTCCTCCAGCACCATGCCTGCCTGGATGCTTCCATGCTTCCCACCATGATGATAATGGACTGAACTTCTGAACCAGTAAGCTACCCCCAATTAAGAGTTGTCCTTTATAAGATTTGCCTTGGTCATGATGTCTGTTCACAGCAATGGAATGACTAAAGAAGGGCAAGACGTGTGATCCAGGGAGGTGGACACAGTCAGAAGCTCCATTATTTTGACAGTGGGTGGTAGAACATCTTCCGGTTCTAGCAGGTTCTTGTCTACTGCTATGCTATACTATGGAGATTTTTAGGTTCCCGACTTTTCAGGGTTTGGCATCACTTCACACTTACTGCACAGAAAATTCTCTAAGAGTGCCAGCAACAGAGGAAAGGGAAGAGGAAGGGGAGTCTGCGTGTTAATTTTGGTGATATTTAAAATTCATCAAGCTCATCTTCTGTATGCCAAGAGCCTTGTGGAAAATGGTGCACTCACATTCGGTTCTTAGGGCAACCCTCTGAGAGAGAGAAAGAGAGAGAGAGAGAGAGAGAGAGAGAGAGAGAGAGAGAGAGAGAGAAGTACCTATCACTAGTTTCCTCTAGAAAGTAGCAGTTTGGGGGTAGGCAGCCAAAGTGGCCAGGGTGTTTGCTCGCAGCCCTCAGCAAGCATCTAGGGAGACATTTGTTGCCAAGAAAAAAAATCCAATAGAAGCAATTTAAGGGAGGGAGGGAGGGATTGTTTGGGCCCGTGCTTTAAGAAAGGGTATAAGCTATCAGAGCAGGGGGACTCAGTAGTAAGAGTGTGAGGTAACCCAACCCATTGCATCCACAGCCAGGAAGCAGAGAGTCCTGAGTACTGGCACTCAGCCTGCTTTAAGCCCTTTCCATTTTTATTCAGCCTTAGACTCTAGCCCACAGAGCAGTACCACCGTATTCAGAGTGGATCTTCCTTAACCCTCCCTTGAAGTCCCCTTCACTACAGACCCAGCACTGTGCACTCTGGGTGGTTCCAAAGCCCAGCAGGTTCACAATGAAAGTTAACCAAAGTTCTCAGAGCAGAGCCCGCCCTCTAAGGCTACATGACACACCTCTCTCTTGCAGGAGGTGGTGTGGGGTCAGGAGTCAATGCATTACCCCAAGCTAGGACCACATTCCTCATCCCAGACAGGGGATGCAAGAACCAGAAATCACCATAGAGGCCCAGGGTCCTCATCTGAATGCTAGCTAGTCCCTGAGCTATGATGTCTTCACATAGACTTTCAGATGTGATGGTGAATTTAGATGTGACATGAATAATTACACCTAATGTTATTGCCAATAGGAGAACATTTGAGAGGTTGGTTTTTCCCCCCAAATTAGATGCATGTTATTTACAGATACCCTGGAATGGATTTCATTGCTTCAAAGAAATTAAAACATACATATACCTTATCACATCCTAATTCTATTGAATTATGGATACTCCAATTGGACACTTGAGTGAGATCCCATAATAGGGGATGCATCAACACTAGCTTAACCTAACTTGGACGCCAAGGCCTTCAAAATAACTTCAGCCTACCTTGACAGCTACATTGTGCTCAAATAAAGTCTTAAATTGTGCTCAGCCATAAAATACACATTTTGAAAAACAATTCTATAACCAGCCGTTTCTGTAGTCAGGAAACAATCATCCATTCATGCAAGTTCTACGTAAGTTTTGAGGATTATTCAAAGTATAATGAAAATGCAAAGTGAGATAAAGTATTTGCAATAAAAGGAAAGCTAGAGGATCTGGAGTATTATAAATATACACATAAAATTTCAAGCCAAGTGATAGGAAAATAGCAATACTCAGTAAAATAATGCCTAAAGATGTACAGACAAGTTACAAGGGAAGCTAATTTACAGAACATAAATAACAAGTCTTCACAGGGCCCATCGTATGAAGGATAGACACCATAGAATATAGAAGAAAATCAAGATGCTGAAGAGCAAAATAACAAGTAATGCTATTTAAGATCAGACCATCGAATCACACATTCCTCTAAAGAAGAAATAAGAATGGCCTAAAATACATGAAAATGCTCAACATTTTTAGCCATCAGCAGAATGCAAATGGAGACTCTGATAAGATCCCATCTCACCCCACTCAGATTGGCTGTGCGCAAAAGTACAGGAAATAGATGCCAGAGAGCATGTGAGAAAAAGCTCTATACACTGATAGTGGATATGTAAATTAGCCCAACCACAGTAGGGAGCGATGTGAGGATTCCTCAAAAAAGCTAACAATAGAGCCGTGTCTGATCGAGCTGTCCCTTTGACTGTGCATTCAAAGAGAGCCAAACCCTCATTTAGAAGCGACACCTGCATGTCATTGTTAGCTAAGAAATGGATTCAGCCTATGTGCCCAATAGCTGGATAATGTTTGAATTTGTTATGTGCATATGCACACATGCACATATGTAAGTACATACAGACACACACACACACACACACACAGAGAGAGAGAGAGAGAGAGAGAGAGAGAGAGAGAGTATTATTCAGCCAATGCAGAATGAAATTCATGCATTTTCAGCAAAATGGATGGAACTGGAAGACATCATGTTAAATGAGGTAAGTCAGACATAGGAAGAAACTTGTGCTGCAGATGGAAGCTTAAAATCACCAACACTGAAGTGCAGGAGGGAATAGTACAGATTAAGAACTGCATGGGGCAGGGGAGAGTTAGAAAAGGTTGGATTTAGAATATGCATGCAATATGCATGTGTGGAGATAACCATGCCAAACCTCACTGAATGCATTATTCATGCATATTGCTTAAAACATCAAAATAATAGGTATGGTGGTACATGTCTTTTAACCCACCAACTGGAAGGCAAGAGCAGGCATAGCTTTAGGCGTTCAAGACCAGGCTGGTCCAAATATTGAGTTCCAAGCTAGCCAAGTAGCCTCTGTATAGTGAGACCTTTTCTTGAGAAGCCAAAATAAATAAACAGAAGCCAAATTTTAATAAGCCTAGAAGCACACCGTAGCCTTTAATGATCAAAGATAAATGGGGTTGGAGATATGGTTCAGCCATTGAGAGCTCCTGAGGCTCTTCCACAGGACTCAAGCTCCGTCTCCAGTAGGTCGCAACCATCTATAAGTAAGGCTCCAGTATCCTCTTCTGATGGGTATAGGTACCCACATGCATATGCATACATGCATGCACATGTGTCTCAGACACACATACATATACACATACACACACATATACACACATACACACACATACATGCACACATATACACACATACATACACACATATACATAAACATACACACATACATATATACACACATACATATACAAATATACATACACACATATACACGCATGCATGCATATACACACATAAACATACACACACATATACATACACACATACATATACATACACATATACACACATACACACATACATATACATACACATATACACACATATATAAACATACACATACATACACACATATACATAAACATACATTCATACACATACACACATACATAGACATATACACATATGCACATAAGTCAAAGTTAAAGTTAAAAATGAATCTATTTTTAAAAGAAAAGAGAAGAAAAACCAGGGCAGGGCCCTTGTGTAGAAAAAGTTCTTTCGTGGGTGTTCCACTAAGCACTGAATTTTCAGAAATGAAACTTTAACCAGCGTCAGAAATCTCAACTCTAAACACCCACTCCAGCTAAAGGTGTCAGCAGCGCATTGTTAAGAGATGTTTCAAGGGCAAATGTAAGAGCCTCAGCACGGATTCGAGCAAAGCATATGAACCCGCAGGGAGAGTGGCTGCCTTACATCTTCAGGGACAAGAGAGCCAGACAGCAGCAATGTCTGGGAGGAAACACTGATGTCAGACTTCATTTCTGAAGTTCTGAGCAACTTTGAAGTGGTTCTAGAGGCAGAGGGGCAATCAGAAAATTGAAAGTTCTCAGGAACAGAAGATCCCAGACAATATCACTGTGTATTCAATAAAGACTCAGGTTTTGCTCCTGGGTCCTTGAACCACAATCAGGACGTCCTATGATCAAAGCACTGACTTAACCACTATGATAGAACTAGGCGACGAGGAGCTAAGGTTTATTTATTTATTGGTTTTGTGATACAGGGTTTCTCTATGTAGTCCTGGCACATGCTCTGTGGATCAGGCTGGCCTCCAATTCACATAGATATCTGCCTACCTCTGCCTTCCAAGTGCTGGGATTAAAGGCATTGACCACTACTGCCTAGCCAAAGCTTAAGTTTATAAGATAATTTCTATGGTTTTTTTCTTTTGTTTTTGTTTTGTTTTATCAGAGTGTCATGGAGCCCAGGCTAGCCTCCAACTCCCTGAATCCAAGGATGACCTTGAATCTCCCATTCTCTCACATCCACATGCCTGGTACTAGAATTCCGGGTATTTCCTGCCATGAGATATTTATGCAGTGTTGGGTACCAAGCCCTAAGCTTCATTCATGCTAGGTAAGGCAGGCATCAGCTGAGCCCAGTTGCAAGGCCTTTAAGGGACGTGTTCTATGTGACTCCCCTGTACACTTAAAATGGTTCAGATTAATGGCAACTATTCTTCCGTTTTCCCCATGTTTGCCCCCCTGGGCCCTTTGGTAAAGGACCCACAAGAATCTGTTCTCTTTATCCTCAGTAACAATGTAACTATTCCTCCTTCAATGTCACAGGCAGGTTGTTTAGGGACTAGGATTCCTCAGTGGAAAGAGGGGAGGTGTTCCTCCTACTGACCACAAGCATTCAATGATCCACCCACATCAACCTATGCACACATCCTTTTGCTTGGTGTATGTGCATGTGTATGTAAAAGAGAAAGTAGGGGACAGAAGGAGGAAAAGGGGAAGAGAGGAGGAAGGGAGGGGGAGAGGAAAGAGAAGGGGAGAGACAGAGCATGTCCCCAGTCTAAACTTCTGATCCTTCAGCCTTTACTACCCAAGTGCTGTGACTACAGATTACAGACATGAACCACCATTCCTGGTTCACTCATTGCTGAAGATCAAACTCAGGATCTCATGCTGCTAGGCAAGTCCTTTACCAACTGAATACTGCACCAACCCCTCACTGTCACACCTGGCTTCATGCAAAGTCCCTGCCTCCAGAGGGACTTTCTGAGCAGCTGGCACCGGGATGATGGTCACTCTGAGGTACCCAACGTAGATTGAAAACAAACCTTCACAGCACGTTAGGTATGCACCCAACTGAAATCATCCACTCAGTTTTCCTTGAGCTCAGCCGGTAACCCACATCTTTAAAGCAGGTGTAACTCAAAGCTGACAGCCCTGAGAACCTCATCACTGGGACTCCGCCTCAGCCTGGGATAGTGCTCACTGCTCCTTGTTATGCCATCGCCCATAGTCCACAGAGAACTCCACCACGGAAGTGGGCAAATGAATCACACCCAAAATGTTTGCAGGACACAGTAAGTCCCGAGTTCATACATAGAGACTTTTAGACTCAAATTCTGAAGACAGACTAACATACTGCGATGTTGAGCAACGACAAACCCAATCTCACTCATTATGACATCAGTTAAATATCCACGTTCCTTTTATTCATTATCAGTGGCACCAGGTCTCAAACTCTAGAGCACAGAGAAAGCTTTTGAAAAACACGGGTCTTAGAAATACAACAGCAAGGGGTTCTGAGAGCTGGATTAGCGGTTAAGCGCACTGGCTGTCCTTCCAAAGGACCTGGGTTCAGTTCCCCAGTTCCCTGCACCCATGTGGCAGCTCACAACTGTCTGAAACAACATTTCCACGGTATCCAACGCCCTCACATGGACATCCATGCAGGCAAAACACCAATGCACATAAAAATCACAATAGGTGAATATTAGGAACACGGCAGGACTTTGGGAAGCTAGGTGATACTCATGTCCCTTTTGAGTATGTGGTGTTATCACATACTGATACTTACAACTTATCTATGTTCAACGAGAGTTGAACCCTACCTGAGCTCACAATGATGATATTTTTATTCAACTCTGGGTTGTCACTAACAAAATCAGTGCCCTGGGCACAATGTTTTAGAGTCTGACTCAATTTGTTATTCTCAAAGAATTTTATCTCCTTAGCTTTGACAGTTGGCGTTGATCACCTACTTGATATGATACAGAATTATGGGAACAAATCTCTGGGCAGGTCTGTGTGGGACTGTCTAGACTGTGGTCACCAAGCAGGGAGGGTCAACCCTGGATGTCGGCAGTAGCACCCGAGGGACTGGGGTCCTAGACTGAACCCCAAAGAGGAAGTCAGCTAAGCAGTCATGCCTCTCTGCCTCCTGACTGCGCATGCCTCAAACTCCGGCCTCCATGCCTTCGCTGCTTCGAGGAACCAAATCCGAGGCTAAAATAAACCCTTGAGTCATTTTCTTTGTTTGCTTGATTTTTCTCATATGTTTTGACACAAAGGACAAGAGTGGGGGACTTTAGTCTTCACCACGGGTAGGGGACACAACCTACCAATATCCATGCATGTGAGGTAAGTGTTTTAGGTCATTACAGCTGACAGTCTGTCACCACATAGATCAAACACCAACTTTCTTCTCCAGTGTTGGGTCTAATGCCCTTCTTTTTTTTTTTAAGATTTATTTATTTTATGTATATAAGTACACTGTAGCTGTACAGATAGTTGTAAGCCATCATGTGGTTGTTGGGAATTGAACTCAGGATCTCTGCTTGCTCCAGCCCCATGATTTCTTTATTATTATATCTAAGTACACTGTAGCTATCTTAAGACACACCAGAAGAGGGCATCACATCTCATTATGGGTGGTTGTGAGTCACCATGGGGTTGCTGGGATTTGAACTCAGGACCTTCGGAAGAGCAGTCATTGCTTTTACCGGCTGAGCCATCTCACCAGCCCTGTAATGCCTTTCTTAAAGTTACTAAGACACGCCCCCCCACACACACACACAAAACCATGCAGAAGTACTTCAATGTGTACAACATTGAATCATCAGAGGTGATGAATATTTATACAATGAGATCAATCAAATTTTATATTATCACTAAACACAAGAATGATGCTAGCCAGCCACCTTGTGACATCCTGCTGAGCTGAATCCTTTGGGTGCAATGACAAAGCCAAGAAACAAATAGGGAAACTGTAAAAGATTACATCATCAATCTTGAGTGATTTGCTGAACAACCAAAACAATGTATCATCTCAGGAAGATAGTTCAAGTGTACCTGCATTTCCAAGTACCCAGTGGGGAATCTGTTACAGAAACGTAATCCATTGCCCATAGACAGGAAATAGAGTTATATACAGGATTATTTAACCACGTGAATTACTAATGTTATGATGCTTTTGAACTACCAGAATGATCATTTTCCAAACAAACACATGAATGTACATACACATCATCCCAGAAAATATACTGACCATAATAATATAACTGATTTCTCTTTTTAAAATATTTATTTATTTTATGTATATGAGTACACTGTAGCTGTACTCATATACATAAAATAAATATGTGGTTGCTGGGAATTGAATTTTTTAGGACCTCTGCTCACTCTGGTTGGCTCTACTCACTCTGGTCAACTCCGCTCGTTCAGTCCCTGATTGTTCCAGCCCAAAGATTTATTTATTATTATACATAAGTACACTGTAGCTATCTTCAGACACACCAGAAGAGGGCATCAGATCTCATTACGGGTGGTTGTGAGTCACCATGGGGTTGCTGGGAATTGATCTCGGGACCTTCGGAAAAGCAGTCAGTGCTCTTACCCGCTGAGCCATCTCGCCAGTCCAATTGATTTCTTTAAATGTATTGAGTTATGACGCTGAGTTAAGTGTTTAAGATAAAGAGTAACTGAAGAAAACACGATGATGAATTTTTTTTCTGGTGTGAGGAAAGTTCAGTGCATAGAACCAGCACACAAATGAACCCTATGCTCACCCCACATTGTGCCCAAGAGTAGAGAAGAGTAAAGACCTCCCACACTGCACACAGATTGACCAGTGGATGTTATGAGTATTGGAAGCATGCAGGCTGAAGAGTCTAGGAGGAAGATCAGAGATGAGGAGGAGAGTGGGGGAAGTTAGCCTTCACCAGGGGTGGGAGACATGACCTCCCAATACCCATCCATGTGAGGTAGGTACTTCAGGCAATTACAGCTGAGGGTGAGTCACCATGTAGATCAAACACCAACTTCTGCTCCAGTGTTGGGTCAAGAAAGGAACACTTGATCATGTATGGACTTTTTCTATTTTCTTGTGTGTTGTTGTTGTTGTTGTTGTTGTTGTTGTGTGTGTGTGTATTCATATGTATGTAAGATGCCCATCTATGTGCTGGGGGTGGAGACATAAGGTTGATCCACCTATCCATTGAGGCTTCTTAGTCAAGCCAACAACTCAAAAATATGGGTAGTTTCTCTAGCCAGCTTGTTGTGAGGGCTCCTCTATTCCTGCCTTTCATGGCTGGAACTACAGGTAGGTTACCATGCCTGCCCAGCATTGACGTGGGTTCTTGGGGTATGAGTTCTGGATCTCACATTTGTACAGAAGTACATTCACTACTGAACCATCTTTCCCACAGCCCCCGTATACACTTTTCAAACAGAACAGAAGTTAAAGAGCTAAGCCAAACAGTGTATCATCTGTAGATCTGTTGCCAAGGGATAGGATTACTGTGCACATGCTACTAAATAAAGCTTCCAAGTGCCCCACTGAAGACCAGATGGTAGATAGCAAAGGACCCCACAGCATAGTCCTACCATGAGAAGCCCTCTAAGTAAAGGGGCTAGGTACAGTGGTGACATGGTCAACTAGCATACACAATGCTGAGTTTGATCCAATTGCCTCTAAGATAAAAAGCTTTCATCTTGCAGGGACGCTCATAAAATACAGGACACTCTAAGGCAGCAGTTCTCAACCTGTACCCTTTGGGGGTCGTATATCAGATATCCTGCATATCAGATACTTGCATTACAATTCATATCAGCAACAAAATTCTCGCTATGAAGTAGCAATGAAATAATTTTATGGATGGGGGTCACCACAACATAAGGAATTGCATTAAAGGGTCGCCGCATTAGGAAGTTTGAGAATCGCTGCTCTAAGAGAGGTAAAACACTCCTTCCTACTTAGAAGTTCATTAAGCTCAGGAAGTAAACAACTCAAACACATCAGGAACTCCCTGAAACAGAGCAGATTCACTAGACCCTACTCTTCCCAAGTGTATACAAGCAATAAAGATGGCTGAGAGACACTCTAAGACTAACTGAGCTTCTGAAAGAGTCTCGGACCAACAGAGCTGCCTGTAGGCTGTGCAGTAAGTTCCAGGTTTCCAGCTTTTGTGAGCTGTCACCCATCCTGGGTTAGGCCTTGGTGATGCAGATGACTGGGTCATTTCTGATTCTGTAAATAACCCTTCATCCCTACTCTTCTAAGTAACTCTAATAAAAGCTACTCATTCACCAGGCTGAGCCATGGTTGCAATTTTACTTTGATCTATTGTCAGCTGAAGTTAATAGATGTTTGTTCACCTGTCCCCAGGAACAGTGTCACACCATACCAACATTACAAATTTTAAAAAATTAATAATAATATGAAAAGTCTTCAAATTATTTTTATACATAAATAAATCCCAGTCTGTGTTTATAGCTACCTTGAAGAAAAGAAGGTTATACACGGAAAATAAAATGTTTGTGGGGTTTAACCATTAATCTTCATTACCTTTTGAGAGCTTCGTGAATTACAGGATCCAAAGTCACCCTAAAAAAAAAAAAGGAGAAAAAATGTTTAAGAAGAATGAAGGAATTTCTCATTTACTTTGGCAAATAGCTTAAAAACACACATTATTAATTTATTATTTTTTCTAATTATTTTCCCCTTCCCTTCTCCCTCTTGCTCCTGCCCCTGCTCACTCCAGCCCATAAGTTTTTTATTTGTTTCTCATTACGAATGGTTGTGAGCCATCATGTGGTTGCTGTGACTTGAACTCATGACCTCCAGAAGAACAGTCAGTGCTCTTAACCGCTGAGCCATCTCACCAGCTCAAAAACACACTTTATCAATACACTCAAAAACCAAACTTTGGAAACAACTTAATAGGAAATATAGTAAAATGCATTAGAAAAAGAACATAGATTCAGAGACTGCTTAGATAAGTACAGAATGTAGGAACCCCCCCCCCCCCGTCAAATCAAAGGAACAAAACAGCCTCCATAGGGTGCTTAAGAAAGATCTTTATATGCCCCAATACAGGGGAACGCCAGGGCCAAGAAGTGGGAGTGGATGGGCAGGGGAGCAGGGCGGGGGGAGGGGGGAGGGAACTTTCGGGATAGCATTTGAAATGTACATTAAGAAAATATCTAATAAAAATTTTGAAAAAAAAAAGAAGGAACTTGTAAGGGGCAGGAGAAATAGCTCACTGTTTAAGAGGCTTGCTGCTCCACCCTAAAGACCAGAGTTCAGATCCTAGCACCCACATAACGGACAGGTTGTGATCTTGTATTAACTGGGCAGAGACAGGAGGGTCATTGGGGTCTGCTGTTTTCAGCCTAGCTGATAAACACAAGCTCTAGGTTCAACAAGAGGGCCTGCCTCAAAAAATAAGGCATGAGGAGACACAGATAGGAGATCTTCCCTCTGGGCTTGTATACACAGGAGATGTAAATATACAACAGAGACAGAGAGAAAGGGAAAGAGAAAGAGAGAGGGAATGAACTTGCACAAAAATGTAAAAAAAGTATGATCATGAATTTGAAATGATTATGCTCAAGAGACAGAAATGAAGCAGTTGTAATGAAAAGGATTATATATGTATTTTGTGTACATATATACATATATGTATGCATATAAATGTATGCACACACATATATATGCATATGCATCTATCCACATACATATTTATGCATAGGCATGTATGTACATGTATGTGTATATATTATACATGCACATATACATATATACATATATTCATTTTTTATATATATATATATATATATATATATATATATATATATATATATATATATATATATATATATATATAATATATACACATATATATATATATATATATATATTTTTTATATATATATATATATATATATATATATATATATATATATATATATATATATATATATATATCACTAACATTTAAAAACACAGGCAGAGGAATACATCCTCCAGTACCATGATCATCCACAGCTCTCATGACAAGTCCATTATCATCTTTCAAGGTTCATTACTGTCAGTGCCATTTGCCAAGGCCCATAGCATCCAGACACATACAGGCTGAAAGCCTAATTGTGCATGAGATAGCACGAGAGCCATCTGTAATAATATCATCCTCTCAAAACAGAAAACTCCAGCTCCTCTCAGCATTCAGCACATCAAAACAAAGGTGAAGGCTGACTATCCTTTTACAAGATGCTCATATAGCCCACCAGGTATGAAACACGGTTCCCTATTTGGCTACAGTAAAATGTACAGGATCCAAGTTATTACAGTCAAATCCGTTCATATGTGGAGGATGTAAATAAAGGTTTGACCACCCAGTTAACTCTCACAGCACTTGAAAATGAGGAATTTTACAATTCCTTCTCAAGTCTTAAGGAAGTCCATCTCTCATTTCTTTTGATTAAATAAGGGATTGAACCTTGGGACCCCACACATCTGCCTAGCATCTACCATTGAGCCTTCAGACCTGGACCTAGTAACTTAATCTATAATGTCATGCCTCGGTTCAATGCTCTAAAAAGAAAATAGAAGGAAGTCAACATGTGGAAAACCTATTTATTAACCTTGGTGTCACAGCCACATTTTCTCATTAAACCTTCCAAACGATAAATTTAATATGATGAGTGTTCAGCATAGAAGATGTGTAAAGCACATACCTACAGCCCAGTTCCTCACAGAAAAGTTAAAATGTAGGTTGTTTCTTCCCTTTCAATATAGTCATTCACACATATACCTGGAAACAAGGTTAGGATTAGACCATGTATACACAGCCTGTCTCCCTTAATATAGCACCATCTTTCCACACACTGACCTTAGAAGAGAAGATCTTAACATCTTCATCTTAATCTTTACGTTTTCGCAAGAAAATACATTCAAACTCTTCTTTTTTAAAGATGTTTTTCATTTTTTATATACATGGGTGTATATATGTGCACAAAGATACCTTCAGAGAGGCCATAAGAGGGTCTCAGATTCCCCTGAAGTTGGAGTTATAGGTGACTGTAAGCTACCTGACCTGGGTGCTGGGAACTGTGTCCTCCACAAAGGGTGGTATGTGCTCTTAACCACTAAGCCACCTCTCTAGTTTTCAAATGATTTTTGATATTTCTATTTCTAAAGTGGATTTCTATTCTTCAGGTACAGGTAACCTTTAAAAAGGTCTCCTGGCAATAAAGAGCTTGACTTTATAACTGCTAATGTCCTTAAGAAATTCAGCAACATAAATCCTGAAGAAAAGACATAACCTTCTTCACAGTTCTTGCCTTTCATCTCTGTGCCATGAGGGCAAAAATAGTTTGCTCATCAAAAAGAAAAAAAAAAAAGATATAGTTAAGTGCCTATTTCTCTAACACTGACAAATATATATTGGCATCTTTACAAATGTGTGTGTATGTATGTGTGCATGTGTGTTCGTGCATGAGTGCAGAGACTCACACATGTATATGAACACATGTACATGCACCCTCCCTGGGGATCACAAAACATGCTAGGCAATAGATACTCGGCTGCTAAGCTATTCCTTCAGCTCCCTATCACCCAGGCACAACTGACTACAGTATTTATCTCTTCTTCTATTTTTTTTTTCTGCTGCTGAACAATTTAAAATCTTAGTGATTCATGTTCATTTACGAGCTGTGTGGTTTTCTTATTGATCTTTAAGAACTCTGTTCAATAAAGACATTAATCACTCGTATATAATAATTCTGAATATTACAATGCATCTTCTCAGTCCATTACTTGGATTTCAGCTCAGTTTATAATGGCTTTTGATGTGCAGAAATTTACATTTTATGTAGTCAAACTGTAGATGATTTGGGGTGTTCCTCAGGACTCCTGGCCTTCAAGAGGTCTTCTTCAGCCTGAATGTCAATTAAATGGCTACTAATACTTGCTTTCCAGGCCTGGGCACTATTCACTCTTGGCCTGTTTGGTGAACTCCCATGGCATTCAGTGTGGATGTGGCATAGTTTGTATCTGACCGTGCCTGGCTTCCCAAAAAACAATTTTGGGTAACCAGGAGCAAAGGCAATAGCTTGTAATGTCCAAGGGGTCTGTGTGACCTCACTAGCCAACAGCTCCAAAAGAGGTAACCCAGTCCAGGCACTGGGCTTTTATTTGTTAGCCTGCAGTCCTAGTAGGGGCTCTGTCATTCCTTTATAGGGTAACTCCCTATAAAGGGTAACACACACACACACACACACACACACACACAAGAAGCTTCTATAGCACCAAGCTCCAAAAAATTTTTAAGTTCTTTAATGTTACTAATTTCTGCCTTGCATTTCCATCCCCCATGAGCCACGTTAACCCTTCCCATTTCACTGTTACGGGGTCTGCTTAGCTCCAACATAACTCAAATACTAGGTCACTGCAGATGGCCAAGATGTATTGTAATCAAGCCCCTACTGATGATCAGGGGCCCAGAACAGACTTGGAAGCTGAACTACAACGTTGAAGGGACTTTGTACTGCACATTTAAAGGATGTAACAATAAAGGAAGTGGGAGCGGGGTGGGCTGTAGCATTGTCCAATCACATTTTGATATAAGGGGTTGAACAAGGGAGTTTCCACCAATCAGAACCAGAGTTGGTTCCTGGGCCTGGGAAGGCAAACTTAGTTTGACTCTTAGTTTATCCAAATGGAGCATATACATCTGAGGATTCAAAGCTAACATCCGTGAGAGAAAATAGGATCGCGTCTCCTTCCGGGTCTGTGTTACCTTCCTTGGGCTGATTGGTTCTAGCCTTATCCATTTTTCTGCAGTTGCTATAATTTTTCTTCTTAACTGCTGAATAATATTCCAAGATGTAAATATATAGGAATGAGCATGACCAAAGCACACTCTATAATATTCTCAGAAAAACAATGTATTAAAATTTTAAAACAACCCCTTCCTCTGGCTGCGTCTCTGCAGGACTTCCGCAGGGAACCAGGAGGCTCTGAGCTCACTTTCACACCTGAGCAAGCTAGTGTTGATGTTATTCCCCTCTGTGACTCATTGCCAAAACAGTCTGCAAAACGTTCTTACTTCAGTACCAAGCCCAGTACACGTGTTCAACAAGACAATAACTGGACACAAGAGTTGAGGTGCGCTCTCTCTCTCCCTCTCCCTCTCCCCCTCCCCCTCTCTCTCCCTCTCCCTCTCTCTCTCTCACTCGCTCTTTTGCTCTCTCTTGCTCTCTCTCTCCCTCTCTCTCGAGCTCCCTGTCTCTTTCCCTGATTCATTCATCAGTTCCTGAGAACCAAGAGTGATGAGATAACCTGTAACGAGTGTGCAACATTTAGAAGGATAAATATCTACCGCCGGCATCCTTTTCAAACTCTCCTTGAGGTTTGTTATTTACTTCTTGCTATTTAGTTCCAATGTCCTTCTCAACTCTGTGGTTCTGAAGATGCCTTCTGTTCACAATTAACATTCTCATTTTTTAAAATTAATTCTGTCTGGTGACCTCTTACACACACATAGCTCATTCTATTTACATACATACATACATACATACATACATACATACATACATACACACACAGACACACACCCTTGATGCCTTTCAACCTCTCTTCTCTCTAAATGTGGTTTTCACACTCAGGCCTCTCTGTTTTGTGCCCCACTGAGTATAACCATTCCCATCTGGTTTGAAACTGTCATTGGAATCAGGTGGGCTCAGCTGAGCTGCGATTGAATTGCAACTGCGATGCAATTGAAGACATCCCAGAATTTATCAATAGCCAATAGTTAAACAGGGAGAGGTAGGGCCCTGCGAGTCCCTCACCCATCCGTGGCTGACAGTTGGCTGAACCAATCACAGGGCAGGCACGAAGCTAGTAACCCCAGTTGACATTATCACTTTCATTATTGCATAGGCATGCCTTCCAGCCAATGCTTGCAGATAAGGGTGAGTAAGGACAGCTTCATTTGTAACTCACTAAAGGCCTTTGAGTCTGATGTCTGCTGGAGCTTGAAGCAGGAAGTCCTTCTAGCTACAGAAGCGCTCTTCAATCTTATCTTTTGAGGTTAAGTATTTTACCTCCATTTCACACAGAAAAACGCATTTTTTTAAAATCAGAGCAGCCCAAAATCATGCAGCTAGGACAAGGTGAAACCTAGAAGTAGAATCTAGTGAGTCGTTCAATTCCACTTGCACTAAAAAGATTTTACTGTACGAGTCAGCCAGGCTTCTACGCCTACCACCAGTGTGGCTTCATCCAAACATTATCATATGCATTTGTTGTTTAGACCTTATGAGGCATTTTCTCTCTCTCTCTCTCTTTCTCTCTCTTTCTCCTTATTTATTTTCTGTATATGAATACACTGTAGCTGTCTTCAGACACACCAGACCAGAAAAGGGCATCAGATCTCATTACAGATGGTTGTGAGCCACCATGTGGTTGCTGGGAATTGAACTCAGGACCTCTGGAAGAGCAGCCAGTGTTCTTAACTGCTGAGCCATCTCTCCAGCCCAAGGCATTCTCTTTTGTAAGTAAAGCTATTTGTAGTGGCTATCTTCTCAGCTCATCTTGGAAGACACAGATCCCCAGCCCTCGCCTGCACACACATATACACTGAAACACGCATCCATGTTTCCATAGAAAATGAGTTCTGTGGGAGAGTCCAGAACTGGGGCTTCTCCCAAATTCATTCCAAAGAAGAGAGGCCAAGAGCCTTCAGTGCCATGACCAGCAATGGCACTGATGTCAAGTCAGCAAAGGGCAGAATTCTGGGTGCAGAGAAGCTCCTGGGAGAAGAGGGCCAGTAGGGGCAGAGAAGATAATGCAGGCACAGCAGAAGGAAAAAGCCAGAGTAGGATGCTAATGGTCCCTTCCCATCCTCCTTCCTCAGATAGCCATTAGGGCTAAGGACTCTGTGGGAGCATATACCACCAGCAAGGTCTCTGTCCTCTGCTCTTCATTATGGCCACCAGCCAAGCTCTGGTTCAGATCCCGACCCCACCATCCCTCCACAGCATGCAAAGACAAGTTTGTTTCTACCTGCCAGACCCTAGGTAAATATAATCCATTCTGTTCTGTTCTAGAATGATTTTGCTTGAGCAATCTCTGCAAAGGAAATAAAAATGTAGAAATAAGAAAAAAAAAAGGGGGGCTGGAGAGATGGCTCAGTGATTAAGAACACTGGCTGCTTGCTCTTTCAGAGGTCCTGAGTTCAATTCCCAGCAACCTCATGGTGGCTCACAACCATCTGTAATGGGATCCAATGCTCTCCTCTAGTATCTGGAGACAGAGATAGTATACTCATATAAATGAAATAAATAAATGAATCTAAGGAAAGAAAGAAAGAAAGAAAGAAAGAAAGAAAGAAAGAAAGAAAGAAAGAAAGAGGAAGAGGAAAAGGAAAGACAAGACAAGACAGGAAGGCAGGAAGGAAAAAAACCCTACAAGTGACAGAGTAAAATCCCTCTGAGGAGAAGCTGACCTTCCTGTAGGCAGAGAAGGTCACAAAGTCACCATTTTGCTCCTTCCATAGTCAGTTCTGCCTCTTCTAGGAGAGCAGCCCCATCTCCTGGACTTTCTCTCTACACCATTACAGCAATTTCAAATACTATCCCTCCAAAAACCTCTCTGAACTTCAAAAAGATTTGGATCACTTCTCCAATCCCTATCCCAGGAGGGGCCTAAGAGTCTCCTAGAAGGTCACCTCCAAGACAAAAGTGACAAAACTCACCCACACCCATGCTCTCAAACACCAGCTTCACCAAGACCTTCCCTTCTCCCCGCGCCCTGCCTCTATCCAAGCTTGCCTTCCTGATCTCATTTTGCCAGCCAGGTTGAAGTCATACACTTTCAGTAAATGGGCATATTTAAATAGAATAAACTAAATGGGATTACATTAGTTATAATTCACTTTAGTAATATAGACTTCAAATAGAAACTATCCCCCATACACCAGGTTTTGTTGTCCATGTCTCCCAGGGAAGCAAGAGTATGTTATTCTTCACCCTGGTCATGATGCTAACTAGAATGGAAGGCACGGTGTGGTGCCAAGTCATAGGGGAGACATAAGGGTTTTTTATAAATGAACGATAAATAAATAAGATGAGCAAAAGGATTCTTGACTTGCCCAGAGTTACCACACAGCTCCGTCAGGGGTAGCAGAGCCTCCAGACAGATGTTCCAGACACTGACTGATTCCTCTAAGACTTATTGGTTTCTAAACTCCAGGGTTTGTAAGACTCACAGGGACACCTGGGCTCACTTCCCAACTATTATTCTCCAGTAAGATTATCCTGAGGTCCAGAGCAATCTTCTCCAGGCTGTCTCACGCAACCCCCATGTCCCTGTTAACTGAATGGCACCTTCAGGTGATGGGCAGGAAAATGTGGGTCAAATCACAGGTGAGTTTGCAAAGACAGTAACACAGACAAGCTTACTATAAATTCTACATAAAAAAAAAAGACTGAACGCACACAGTAACTACATACAAGGAAGTGAATGGATTCTTCTCATAATCGTCTTGCTCAGTGCTCCATTGCTGTGAAGAGAAACTATGACCTTGGCAATTCTTAGGGAAGAAAGGATTTAATTGGAGCCTGCTTATCATCGTGGGGTTGGGGGGGGGGCGGGCGGCGGCGGTGGGTGTTACATAACAGCCTGTTGCTAGGAGCTGGAACAGTAGCTGACAATACATGCTGACCCAGAGACAGAGGAAGAGAGAGAGAAAATGAGAGAGAGACAGAGACAGAGAGCCTAGCCCTGCTAAGGGTTTTTGAAACCTCAAAGCCCACCTATAGTGATGCACTTCCTCCTAAAAGGCCACACCTCCTATTCCTTGCAACTCTTTCAAATAGTGCCACTCCCTGATGACTAAGCATTCAAATATATAAGCCTATGGGGCCACTCTTATTCAGTCCACCTTAGCCCACAGCCCGCTTCCAAGGGGATCTTGAATTTGTGACTTTTCCAAGTTCAATACACACAACTGAGAGTCAACTACTTGATGCCAATAATTAATAATAAAAATAATAATAATAAATGACTCTATTATATAAGAAATATACCACTACCGAGGTATTCACTCTGGATGTGGAACTCAAGGTTAGCTGTATCAAGACCTTGAACTAGAGAGAGTCAAACCCTGCATTGTGTCAGGGGCCACCACCAAGTTCTCTCAGATATTTCCTTCATCCTCCAGAAACAACTCTGTGAAATGAGGCACTTCCATTGTCTCCTCCTTGCAGGCACAGAAACTAAGGCACCGAGAGTAGTAACCTCCCTGCCATTTCAGCTGTGAAGGTGCAGGGCCTGCTAAACTCTAACCCAGGTTTACTCACACCATGGTCCAAAGAATTTCAACAGCATAGTTTCTAAAGCCTTCCATCTGCTACCAAGAGCTCGGGATGAGTTCAACTTTCCACAGGGCCATCACCAGAGCCAAGTAAGACACTTGAAAACCATTCCCGCATATGTGGGGGGGTGGGGTGGAGAGTTATTATTTGTATTGTTGTATTTTATTTTACTTCGCAGTGTTTTTTTTTTAATTTAACGCTAACACTAATTATGCAGATCACTAATTGCTTTAAAGTGGTGATTTTCTTTAATGAATAAAGAGAAAGGAAGCAGATGCGTTATTAGCAACGGAAGAGGAGGAGCGGCCTTGAGCGACTGTACATTTAATATAAGACAGGACGAACCACATCTGGAGACAGGAATTGCTGTTTATCTCATTTTACAAATTACAAACCTGACACTAACAAAATCCACAAATACATTTTTGCCCAGCCCTCCTGCTCTCCTCACTCTTCTACAGATGTGGATCCTAAGGCTCTTTGCATAGATGTGCACTTTCCAAAGATTTTATTTTACTTTGTTATCTTAGCTTTTTGAAACAATGTTTCAGTGTAGGCCAGGCTGAGGTTAGCCTGGAACTCACTCTGTAGCCGACCCTAGCACAAGCTTGCAGGGTCCTCCTGAGCAGTACAGGTACACTCCTGCACTAGTAGATGTGCACTAGAATACAGTTGGGCAAATACAGATGTGCAGAATGCAGGTGTGCAGAAGGATGTACAGAATGCAGATGTGCATCACTGCACTTCTTTTAGTTTCCATGTTTCTTTTGTTTTGTTTGTGGGTCAGTTTTTCCAGACAGGGTTTCTTTGTATAGTGCTGGCAGTCTTGAATATCCCCTTCCCTCCCCT
>LR750578.1:280904-393193 GCA_902729485.2 Mus minutoides | reverse complement strand
CTGTTGTTATGTCTCCCTTTTCATTTCTGATTTTGTTGATTTGGATGCTATCCCTGTGCCCTCTAGTGAGTCTGGCCAAGGGTTTGTCTATCTTGTTGACTTTTTCAAAGAACGAGCTCCTGGTTTGATTGATTCTTTGGATAGTTCTTTTTGTTTCCACATGGTTGATTTCACCCCTGAGTTTGATTATTTCCTGCCGCCTACTCCTCTTAGGTGACTTTGCTTCCATTTGTTCTAGAGCTTGCAAATGTGCTGCCAAGCTACTGGTGTAAGCTCTTTCCATTTTTTTTTTTTTATAGGAACTCAGAGCTATGAATTTACCTCTCAGGAATGCTTTCATTGTGTCCCATAAATTCGGGTATGTTGTGGCTTCATTTTCATTAAACTCTAGAAAGTCATCCATCCTTGGAGGAAATATAGTTTTGTTTTGTTTTGTTTTGTTTTGTTTTGTTTTTTTAAGTACTGGAAACATATCTCTGCAAATGACTTTAGGTCAATAAATATGAAAAAGTATATATAGGTCATGAATAGAATGCATAGTTGAAAAGCATTTCCAGGATAGCCGGAAAATTTGTGTGCTCAAATCCTGTGCAAAGTTCTAGTCTGGTTTAACTAGTTCTGGTCTGAGTGTAACTTAATCAGGATGTCACTTTCATGAGCCTGCTATATAAGCTTTTAATAATTACCTTGATTTGCCCTCTTTTTCATACTATTGCTTGCTCTAAAATGAATAACTACCCTGGGAGGTGATGACAGATGCTGAAAGCTGCTCAGTGGCCAGCCCAAAGCTGGGAGAGCCTCGGATTGACAGCTTGCAAAAGCCAAAGCATCTCTCCAAGAAACTGCACTTGAAGCATAGGCAGAAGCCTGGAAGCATTTACTCCCATGCTGAGCTCAAGGGTGACTACAGCCAGAACAGTCTTCAATGCTGCTTGCAGATGAGATCTGGAAGTATACGGAGTTCCCCAAGCCTCAGCAGACTACCAACCTTCGGACTCACAGACCAAAATGTAATAATTTGGCAACATGTTGTACATTTAAATATAATTAGGTACAAAAGTATTTAGTCAATAATTTGAATAGTCAAAACAGTGTAGTTGCTGAGAAATGACAGACTTTCAAACACAGACATACTTTTTCTCCCCACAAACACGAATCCAGACACTGAAAATTCAGGGTGAGTCATTGAGGGTTAGATACGACGATACAAGGTGAAATGAGTAGGAGAAATAACAAGGAAGGATAATTAGTAGGAACCAAGCAAGACACTCTTACATTTGTAAGGCAAAGCAAAGCTGCCATGAAGCAACCTCACCCACTTTCTTTTAGAGGCTCATTCATTTAAGTAATACTATAATTTCAGTATTATGGGGAGATGGAAGCTGAGACTCAGTCAGCATCTTTATCACAAATCCTAGTTTTTTTTTAATTACTCAAACTAAAGTATTACATCTAAATACAATAATAAGTTATAAACACAATCATTTTTCTGCCTTCTATTTGTGGTTATCTGAACTTAGAATGAGTTGATAATGCAAGGCTACGTACTAAATAATAGTAATTGATATGAAAAATACCATATATGTACATATTTTGAGTGGATTAACCAAACAGAAGACCAGGCCAAGGTGGTTCCACGTGGGAGAGGTTTATTGAGCAGGTGAGGTGGGTCCAGAGAAGAGGAAAAAGAGAGAAAGAGGGGGGAGAGAAAAAAGAAAGAGAGCGAGGAGGAGGTGACTTCCTAATTTATATGGAAAATGATGTCACACCATTGAAGGTGGGGACTGAGCCAAGTGGATTCTGGGATTGAAGGTCATTGTCCTGGCAATGGAGGTCAAGGGTCACATACTTAGGTGGGGTTTGGAGTGTCCTGGTGCTAAGAGTATTAATTTATAATTTCATTATAATAATTCATACATGTATTCTAATGTCTCCTTTTAAGTTGTCACATGGGGAAAAGCACTACACAATGTCAACTAAAATCAATATTAACAGCTGAAGATTTATACATGGGTTTCAAATAAATCGATATGTGAAAGGGCATCAAATTACCAGCAAAGTCCTACTGTGTCATGTTTCAATAAATCTCCATTAGTAACCGTGTCTGGATCTTCACTGCCCTACCTGCCTTCAGTTTGATTGACTTTGGGTAATCTCTGTACATCTATCCAAAGTAGAATATCAACAAAAAATAGGGAGAATTTGAGGAATAGTATCTGATAAAAATATAGTTGGACAGGACAGCTTTACCAGGAAACCAAACAAATTCAAGTTATTGAATAAATGCCACTGTGTTGAATATTATATTGATCCACACAAAACATTCTATCATGTTTATTGCCATTTTAGCTGTCAATGATTTTAGAAGCATAAATAATTTTTAGGCAGCTTTTCTATTTCTAAAAATTTATTCTGGATTTTTAAAAGGATGGTATTTTCATTGTGGCAGTAGACATACAGCATAAAAGTGTTAACAATGCATTTGTTGAAATATAGAAAGTTAACTGAAATGGGTAATTATACTATGCATGCTTTAAAATATGAAGTAAAGGGGATGGAAAGATCATTTGGCATTATTTCAACAAACATCAAGTATTTTAAAGAATAACAGTAATGGTTTAGAATATAAATTGTAGGTTAATGAAGTCTATTTATAAGAAAAGTGTAAAGTCAAACTAGGGGAAGAATTTGGAGGTTTTATTTTTAAGGTTTCTTAAGAAGTCACCATTTCAAAAGGCAAAGTCAGGAGAGAACTTGAGGACATTGGCTCGTGGGACAAGCAAATTTCAGAGGGTTATTAAAAACAAAGGTAAAACAAGGCACTGAAAGTTAGTGATCAAGATTAGTTAGAATAATATTCCAGAATGATTCCAATAGAAACATTTACCACTAAAAAGTCAAAGGAAGGCTTCTCAAGACAATACCTAGAAAACAGTTTAACTTAAGACACACACACACACACACACACAATCTCTCTCAATCTCCTCCTCCTCCTCTTCTTCTTCTTCTTCCTCTTCTTCTTTCTCTTCTTCTTCCCACTAACTATGTCTTGCACTAAGACTCTTTACAAACAAGATAACGTCTTTTTCAGAAAGCAAGATGTTGAAATCACTTTGCTGAAGGAAGAGTTACAGCCTGGCATCCTCTTGCATTACTTGGGTCCTTCTTTACTTTCTTAAGACATTAAAGTTCTTGTTATACTTGATGATCTTATGCAGATTTCCAATGTCAGAATTTGCATATATTTCCTATAAGCCCAGCTACAAACCAACCAACCAAACAAACAACAAAACATATAAAATTGCAAAGCTTCTGTAAGGCAAAGGACATTGTCAATAAGACAAAAAGGCCACCAAAAGATTGGGAAAGGATCTTCACCAATCCTAAATCCAATAGAGGGCTAACATCCAATATATACAAAGAACTCAAGAAGGTAGACTCCAGAAAACCAAATAACTCTATTAAAAACTGGGGTACAGAACTAAACAAAGAATTCTCAACTGAGGGATACCAAATGTCTGAGAACCACCTAAAATAATGTTCAACATCCTTAATCATTGGGGAAATGAAAATCAAAACAACCCTGAGATTCCATCTCACACCAGTCAGAATGGCTAATATCAAAAACTCAGGTGACAGCAGATACTGGCAAGTATGTGGAGAAAGAGGAACACTCCTCCATTGCTGGTGGGACTGCAAGCTGGTACAACCACTCTGGAAATCAGTTTGGCGCTTCTTCAGAAAATTGGACATAGCTCTACCAGAAGATCCAGCAATACCTCTCCTGGGCATATACCCAGAAGATGTTCTAACTTGTAATAAGGACAAATGCTCCACTATGTTCATAGCAGCCTTATTTATAATAGCCAGAAGCTGGGAAGAACCCAGATGTCCCTCAACAGAGGAATGGATACAGAAAATATGGTACATTTACACAATGGAGTACTACTCGACTATTAAAAACAATGACTTCATGAAATTCTTAGACAAATGGATGGATCTGGAGGATATCATCTTAAGTGAGGTAACCCAATCACAAAAGAACAAACATGATATGCACTCACCGATAAGTGGATATTAGCCCAGAAACTCAGAATCCTTCTTAGAAGGTGGAACAAAATACCCATGGAAGATGTTAGACAAAGTGCGGAGCTGACACTGAAGGACGACCATCCAGAGACTGCCCCACATGGGGATCCATCCCATAAACAACCACCAAACCCAGACACTATGGCAGATGTCAAGCGCCTGCTCACAGGAGCCTAATATAGCTGTCTCCTGAAGGCCTCTGTCAGTGCCTGGCATATACAGAATGGGATGCTCACAATCATCCATTGGATGGAGCACAAGTTCCCCAAAGAAGGAACTAGAGAAAGTACCCAAGAAGCTGAAGGAGTCTGAAGCACCATAGGAGGAACACCAATATGAACTAATTAGTACCCCCAGAGCTTCTTGGAACTAAACCACCAAACAAAGGAAATACATGTTGGGACTTGTGGCTCTAGATGTATATGTAGCAGAGATTGGCCTAGTCAGTCATCAATGGAAGGAGAAGCCCTTGGTCCTGTGAAGGTTCTATTCCCCAGGATTAGGGAATGCCAGGACTGGGAATGAGAGTGAGTGGGTTGGGGAGCAGTGGGAGGGAGCATGGGATAGGAGATTTTCAGAAAGGAAACTAGGAAAGGGGATAATAGTAAATAAAGAAAATACCAAATAAAATAAAATAAAAACATACATCTATTGGTTCAAGGAAAATGTANATCCTGGGATTGTTTTAAACTGTTGGGATTACATTAGTCTTCTTCTACATCAGCCTTTAAATTAGAGCTGAGGAAGGACCTGGTTGGAACTGTTGTTGTCAAATGCAGCATGATATTATCTTTTTGGCTTTTGACAAATGACTTAGAGGAAGTTAAAGATGTTGGTTACCAGTTCATGGTGCTAATTCATCCTCTAGGTGGCAGAAGATCATGACCACAGTGATAAATTGAGGAAAGAAAAAAAAATACAGAAACAAGTGAAAATGATGCATAATTTGAAGAACCATTTCTTGATGCAAATGTAAAAGGTTAATTGCCTAAATATGGAACAGATGATACATTTTAACATATAAATGTGGGGTGTTTGAATGGGCTTACACTTAAAATGCTAATATATACATACTCAGCAGAATGTTCCCATGGAGTGATGACAGTCCCATTAAATTATGAATTAATTAGTTCATTCAAGAGAGGTCCTGTTATAACATTGTCTTTTTGAAGTATGCCTCTAAAAGCTGGTGTTCTAAAGAAGACAGACTGGATGCTGAGACTTTGAAAGAGGGTTTCACTGTTTGGTTGCAATAACTAAGCATGTTTATCCAACAATTAATTGATAATATAAATGAAGCCCGTTAGAATTTTCAAAACATTTTAAAAGTCTTATATTCATCCATAAGATGCTAATAAGGGGCAGGCATCATAGGTTTAAACACTTTGCCTACTTATCAGACAGACATTTTTAACAATGAAGAATTTTTAAAATGTAATGGATTATTTCACAATAAATGAGTTGCCTAAAAGCCAATTGTGAAGGGGACCATTGTAGACAGAAGGTATGGATGGTATAGGTCAGGCTCTGTAAATGTATTTTGCCCAGAGACTGCTCTCTGTTTATGAACACTTCTGAATCAGAGGAAATATTCTCTCACTTTTAGACAGATTATATCAGTCTTATTGATCTCACAAGCCCAATATGATTTTTATTTTTTCATGGCAATATTTCATTTGGGAATAAACATGTGTGGATAAAATAGAGACACATTTGGGATCTGTCTGTTTGTGCTTCAGAAAGTTTATCATTCTGATGCCACAAACCATCTGCAGTGTTCTGTACAGTAATCAGGGGGGGGCTACACGTGGGATGCTAATCGCCCCTGTGTGCTTTCTTCTTTCCATTTCACTATACACTGTTATAAGATCAAGCTGGGGCTTCAAAATACTTCATCTAAAACTATGCTCGTTCACATACTAAGCAAAAAGTGTTAGAAAATATAGTGTTTATCAGGCACAGTCAAAATTAGAAAGAGTGGCAATATCTGTGTTATGTTGCTTCAGCTTTTACAGCAAGTGTGTCCCTTAAAATTTTACTGCCTCCTGCCTTTCAGCTTTAGATGTGATCTTTCCCTCCCTGCAGAATGTCACTAGTGTTGATAAGGCCAGTGCTGCTTCCAAAATTACTTCTTCTTTTGCACAAGAGGGCAACAATGAAGGAGATTATCTCATAGAAACTATTCCATGAGTACTGAGGTCATAAAAGTCATGCAACTTTTAATAGATTTTTAAATATTCATATTGTATAGGGATTTTTTAAAACTCTCTGAATAGAGAACACTCTTAGCTCGATGACATTTTATAAGTATCTGGGGATTGAATTCATAATTTGAGAAAACTTAAATTCTTACTCTCATCATTAATATTGAAGCACTCAGAGTATGTAAAAACCACACTTAGACTATGAAAATTAGCTGTTTCTTTGTATTTTGATTTCCAGTGTATACATCTATTGAGCCTCAAATATGCAAGTTATGATTCTTATGTTTGTTAAACCTGAATATTGTAGGGCTATGCTAACATTAAAACAAAAGTCATGTAGCAGTTGCTACAGCAGAGTCATTACCAACACAAGTGTTTGACAGAGACATGAGGCAGGTTGCATACTAGGGAAGCTTCACAATGGAAAACAGGGAATGTTTCTGGTGTGCAAATATTGGAAGTTGTGGAAAGGAAATGGAGCTGCATGAATGAATGAGGCAACCTATTGTTAGTTTATGGAGCATAATTACCTTTCTATCTCAGGACCTGAGTTCGAATCTCACAAGCAAACTAGGCAAGCCAGCTCTCACTGGCCAAATGTACACTCTAAAACCCATATTCACAGTATTTAGGTTATCAGATCTTGTGGCCACTAAGTTTGTATATCAGAGTCTACATAGTCTGGATTTTGATCCTATGTATAATCAATATTACACCTAAAATAGTTATCTTGATAAAATGTGTTTTCCTACTATGTTTCACCAAAGTAAATCTGTACGAAATGCTAATTTGTAAAAGGTTAGAAGATTTGTTCCCCACTCTTCCTCTCAATTCTTCCCATGAGCCCCTGTTCCATCTCTCTCTTAAATTCATGTCCTTATTAATTTGTGTTAGCTCACCTAGTCAGTGATGCTAATATTTCATGAGTGCTAAGTTATCACTGAGGTTTAGGGAGCATACCAGTGGCTAGACTCCTAAAGAAACCCGACTCTCTCTTCCATAAGAGTATTCAACCTCCTATATCTCTTCAGTTAGGGTTGGGGGCTTGGGAGCTGGTCCTGCATAGGTAACTAAAGCGGCTGTGAGTTTGCATATACGAAAGCATGCCCAGAGACAGCATTTCATATCACCTACCCACACATAGTTTTGCACTTGTGTACCAACAGGGATGTTGTATATGCCATCATAGGACATGAAGCTAATGGCATTTACTATTAAAAAAAATAAATAAAGTCCTTTATCTTTGATCTGGGAGAATTGTGACTTCCGCAAACATCCTCCATTGTGGCAGTGCAATTTGTTAACATAAATATGAATAAAACCCCCAGAATCTTCAGTTTTTCACAGGAAAATTAATACTGAAAAAAATCAAGTATGTGAATATTTGTTTTCTTCCCTTATACTCTGGCAAATAGCCAATTAGAAGAGCAGCACATTAAAAACTTAAAGTCCCTTAGAAAGGTATAAATTAGTGAAGATTACTTTTAATAAATGCAAAGTAATGGAGTGCTTAAAGACAGGCAGGACTAATAAAATAAGGTTTCCGGTTATGTTTATCATGGTATAACGATGAGCCTCTTCCCCAGGTGCTAGATCTAAATGGGTCTAATCATTGAACCTAGGGAGAAAAAAGAATCACAGAAAATTCTCAGATTTAATTTATGTTTAATATTTATACTCGATATTTCCCCAAATCACAGGAAAAAAAAAAAAAAAGAGTAATTGGAGCGCAGGCTGCAAACAACTGCGTGATAACCGTCAGTGCACCTGGAAGAACTAAATGGTTCACTAACAAGCTGTCAACAGTTTTACCTCAATGAAAATAGAACTAACTAGAAAAAATATATATGGTATGTTTACCACACAGATGAGTAACTCTTCGCCAATAAAGAAATGAGTACTCACTTTAAAAGTACACTTAATAGCACTGAGATCATGTAAGTCTGCAGTCTGCCTCGGAAAGGATGGAGTCATACTGATCAGAAGCCTATCACCTTGCCTTCCTTCCTCTTGTAATATGGGTTCATCTTCTTTAGGAGAGGGTGTCTACATCTAGAGTTTTATTGTTGAAAACTTTTAAATAATCATTTAAATTCTTTCAATTACTCTTTGATTTATTCAGTTATAAAATGAGACAGCACATAGATTACTTTAGAAAGAATGACCCAGGTTTCAGATGAGACTATACTGCCTTGAGATTTTCTAATCACTAAGAAACCACAGAGGCACAATTCCAAATCTGCACAGAACAGTGCTTATCCCTTTTGAGAAGTGAGGACATCACATTTTAAACTTCAAGGATTGCTTCTTTTAAAAATAAAAAACTAGAGAAATAAGGAATGAATACATCACCTTGTAAGTAGCCACTGCACTACCTTGCCTTCTTTAAAGAGTGTAATAATGACTTTTACCACTTATCTTGAGGAGCTGGTGACAACTTCAGTTACATATATCAGGATAGAAGAATGACCAGCAATGGCATATCCAATGGGAAGATTCTCAGTTTTGTTTGGCCCTAGTGCAGACAGGTGAATCTCTGAAGAGGATGTGGAAGATACACTAAAATTCTATTCATATCCATAACAAATGCATGGTTTGCCAATGGGACAGCCATGACATTTCTGGCTGGATAAGAGCATGTGGATCCCCCAGCAAGAGGAGCAAGGGTTGTTACTAAAGCTGTTGCCTATCAGTGGAATCCATTACTGTAACTGGGCTGCCTTGTCTGGCCTCAGTGGGAGAGGATGCACCTAATTTCGGAGAGACTTGATGTGCCAGGGTAGGAGGTATACCTCAGAGGGCCTCCACCTCTCAGAGAAAAAGAGGAGGAAGGGCGAGAGGGAGGAACTGTGTGGGAGGGAATGGAGGGGGCAGAAATCAGGATATAAAATTGAATGAATGAATGAATGAATGAATGGGGAGAAGGTCTGGATGACGTCGGGTTAGGTTCTAAGCATCCACAAGACAGCTAACAATTATTTCTAACTCCAGTCCTTAGAGTTTATCTGCAGTTATTCCATTCAACTGGTGAAATGACACAACACAGACAAAGCCTTGATACACATTAAATGGAAATAAGTCAATCTTAAAAGAAGAAAAAAGAAAACCTTCAAAATAAGCCTAATCAAATATGTGGCCTATAGCCATATGTACTTAAAGACTGCTAAAATAAACAGCAATACAGAGTTGAATACCTACTTAAGACATTGTAAGCGTCCCTGTGAGAGTTGTGTTTTGTTTTGTAACTTGATAGTGAATTTTTTCAAGAGTTTACTTTTTAGATGACACTGTCTCCTTGAAATGGCAAATTTTTCCTTGTCTCAGAATACAAAGTAACTAGGGATTACCTCCATTCACAATCTGTAATTTAATGAGTGGCTCACATACAGTAAGTTAGAAGCCTGGATTAAAAACCTATATGCTTAAAAATAAATGAGTTATTTATTACAGCATAGATAACATATTTGCTGCTTCATATTTCTCATCTGGGCAGTACCAAGATTCTTTTGTATTATTTTCTGAATTTACTTCTAGGGATAATTGGAAAGGGAGCTTTGAGAAGTGCCACTACTCAGGTACAGAGCATATGCCAGGAACCAAGGATCTCCCCAAAAGCCACTGTACAGATTTCACTGGAGTCACTTCAGTGAGTCTCAGCATGGGTGACATCTGTTGCCCCAGTGGAGGAGTTACTGGTATTGTTCGGTCGTTTTCTTTAGGTTGAGGACATCAGGCTCTCCGTGGTGAATTTCAAGAAGTCAAATCAGCAGTTGGAGGCAAAAGAGTCAACTACAGATTTTACAAATGTAGGATAATATACTGAGTTACCTTTTTATCAGGTCTGGAAGCAGGAGTTGCTTGCATTAGGGCATATAGTAATTTAAGGTTGCTGATGTTGTGGTTAGTGTATTTCTGATTAGTTGCTGCTTTTTCCCCCTATCCTCAGTTTCCCCATTTACCAGGACTTGACAGACTGGGCTGAAAAGAAATTCAGTTCATAGACGTTTTCTTATTGAATACAGAAAGTCTCCATGTAGTGATTCCCTCAGAATGCTCTAGACTCAACACTTGCTGCTCTGCCTTTCGAGTCCCTTAATTGATAAAAACAGCTGGCCTATTTCTGGACCCTAGTGACCTTGTGTCAACATAGAAAGTAGAAATTGCTGGTAAGCCACTGAACAGAGGGACCAGAAGGGTGGTTTATAAATATACAGCAGAGACTTTCTCAAGTCTAGATACATACCGTAGTCATCCACAGAATTCAAACAGATTTGTTTCAGACCCATAGTCCATTGTGCTCAGTATAAAAGGATCTAACAAGGTTACTCAAATGTCAGGCAGAAAAGAGGCTATGTAGGTCATTGAGTATCTCTGGGCTTTTTGAGTTATATATCTTTATTATTATTTACAATTTCTCTTCACTTTTGAAAAATACTATGTGGAAGAAAATGCTGGCATTTTGAGTACTATCTGAACTCTACATAAACTAATGTACAGCCTTATTGAAAGAAAGTGAACTTTAAATTCACAGGAGCAAAAGATCCCTACTCAAGACTGCAGTTAAAATTCAGAATGAGCATCAAAATGTACACTTGGTGAGACCATGAGGAAATGAAGAGGGAAAATCGAACATGGGTGCTTTTCTTCTCACTCATTAATTTGAAAGCAAGTCAGAACTGCATCATATAATCAGCTCCAAATGTTTCCAATAGGAACTGTGTGCTAGATGATCCCTGTAAGTCAGTAAGGAGAGCATGCTTAATTGTTTCCTACTGCTTTCAACCACGATTTAAACATTATCTTCCTATGTTACATCCCTTACTTACCTTTTGTCTCTTAGAAATTAAATAATTTTATTTGAATGTCTCACAGGGAAAGAGAAATCAAAGTTAATCTTTAGACACATGTTGGTGAGAAAGGTAAGAACAGAAAATAGCTTAGCAACCTGTCACTCCACTTGCCTTGGGCACTGTTCCTCTCTAATAATATGTCTGGCATCACATGACATTTATCAACACATACTGTGAACACCCATCTCCAAACAATGCCTCTAATTCTCTCTTAGCAACCCAGCATTCACCTGAATCAATCTCCATGTGCAGCCATCTTTGGACAGTGCTGCATGTTTCTCTTTAGCAATTACCCATGCAGACAGATGTTGTACAACTGTTCAGTCATATCTAAGTAGAGGCATATCTTTGTTAGGGGTGTATACACAACATGGCAGCTTATGTTCTTTAAGAGAGCTTTTAGGCGAAATCTTGTATTTACCATCTTATTCCTCTAAGTAGTTGGATGTTCTGGCTAGTGCTCTCTCCTGCCATCATCCCCACACTCCTGGCCCCTTCTCCCATCTAGGTAACTCCCTCTATCCACTCCAAATGTCTTTTTTATTTCCCCTTCTCAGTGAGATTCAAGCATCTTCCCTTGGATACTCCTTGTTACTTAGCTTCTTTGAGTCTGTGGATCATAGCATAGTTATCCTTGATTTTATAGCTAATACTCACTTAGTAGAGAGTGCATGCCATGTTTGCCTTTCTGGATCTGGGTTACCTCACTCAAGATGATCATTTTTAGATATAACCATTTGCCTGTAAATTTCATGATGTTACTGTTTTTACTAGCTAAGTAGTATTTCATTTTGTAAATGTACCAATTTCTTTATCCATTCTTTAGTTGAAGGACATCTAGATTGTATCCAGTTTCTGTCTACTATAAACAAAGATAATCTGAACATTATTGAGCAAGTGTTCTTGTGGGATGGTGGAACATCTTCTACGTCTATGCCCAGGGGTGGTATAGCTGAGTCTTGAGGTAAAATCATTCCCAATTTTCAAAGTGGTTGATTTTCAAAGTGGTTGTCGAGTTTGTAATCCCATCAGCAATGGATTAGATTTCTCCTTGCTCCACATCCTCAACTAGCATGTTCTCTCACTTGAGGTTTACATTTTAACCATTCTGATGGGTGGTAGATGGAGTCTTACAGTCATTTGATTTGTGTTTCCCTGATGACTAAAGACTATGAACATTTCTTTAAGTGCTTCTTAAAGAAAGTGACCATTAAATAGTCCTCTGTTGAGAATTCTCTGTTTAGCTCTCTATCCCAGTTTTTAATTTGGTTGTTTGGTTTGTTAAGTCTAATTTTTGAGAGTTTTTTTGTGTTGAGATATTTTGGGTTACAACCATCTGTAGGATATAGGGTTGGTGAAAGACATTTCCTATTCTGTAGGCTGCAATTTTGTCATTTTGATAGTGTGCTTTGCCTTACAGCAAATTTTCAGTTTCATGAGGTCCTATTTAGTAATTGTTTATCTTAATGTCTGGGCCATTAGTTTTCTGTTCAGGAAGTTTTCCTGTGCCAGTGCATTCAAGGTTATTACCCACTTTTTCTTCATAGAGATTTAGTGTATCTGGTTATATGTTGAAGTCTTTGATCTACTTGGATTTGAATTTTGTGCAGGGTGATAGATTTGGATCCATCTACATGCTTCTACATATAGACATGAAGTCAGAATAGCACCATTTGTTGAAGATGTCTTCTTTTTTTCCCCACTGTATGATTTTAGATTCTTTGTCTAAAATCAAGTGTCCATATGTGTGTGAGTTTATTTCTGGGTCTTCTATTTGGTTCCATTGATCAGTGTGTCAGCTTCTATACTAATACCATTCAGTGTTTGTTAGTATTGCTCTATAGTACATCTTGAAAGCAGGGATGATAATACCTACAGAGGTTCTATATTGAACAGGGTTGTTTAGCTACCTTGGGTATTTTGTTTTTCCACAGGAAGTTGAACATTGTTCATTCAATGTCTATAAAGAATTGTGTTGGAAATTTAATGGAAATTGTATTGATTCTGTATATTGCTCTTGGTAACGTGGCCAATTTTCTATGCTAATTTTACTAATCCAAGAGCATGGGATATCTTTCTATCTTCTGATATCTTCTTCAAAGACTTGAAATTCTTTCTTTCTTCAAAGAATTGAAATTCTCCTTATACATTTCACTTGTTTGGTTAGATTTACACCAAGATATTTTTATATTGTTTGTGGCTATTGTGAAGAATGTAATTTCCCTAATTTCTTCTTCAGACTGTTTATCATTTGTATAAAGGAGGGCTTCTAATTTTTTTCTTAGTTAATTTGTGTGCAATCACTTTGCTGAAGGTGTTTATCAGCTGTAGGATTTCTCTGGTATAATTTTTGAGGTCACTTTGTGTACTATCATATCATCTGCAAATAGTGATATTTTGACTTCTTTTTTTTTTTTTCCAGTTTGTATCCCTTTGGTCTCCTTTAATTGTCTTATGGCTTTAGCTAAAACTTCAATACTCTTTTGAATAAATAGGGAGAAAGTGGGGAGCCTTGACTGTTCCCTCATTTTACTGAGATTGTTTTAAGTATCTCTCGATTTAATTTGATATTGACTGTTTGCGTGCTATTCATTGCATTTATTGTATTTACATATGTGCCTTGAATCCCTGATCTCTCAAAGACTTTTATCATGAAAGAGTGTTGGGTTTTGTCAAAGGCTTTTTTAGCATCTAATGAGATGATCATAGTGTTTTTTTTTTTCAGTTTGATTATTTGGTGGATTACCTTAATAGATACATGTATGTTAAGCCCTCCCTGCATCTCTGCAATAAAGCCTACTTTATCATGATAGATGATGATTTGATGTGTTCTTGGATTCAGTTTATGAGTATTTTACAATACATTTTGCATTCATAAAGGTTCTAGTTTCTTGTCATAAGAGTTATGCAGCTCTCCTCCTACTCTTCTTCTTCCTCTTTATTCTCCCTCTCCTTTTTCTTCATCTTCCTTCAACCATCTCTTAAAATACCTTTGTTCTCTCCCACAGTCCCATGCTTGTTTCATGACAAACACATATACATGCATACATTAATATGTACATATATATTTAAATTTTATATATAAAAGAAAATAAACAATGTTTGTCTCTATGAATGTGTCTGAGACACCACATTTAAGGTATTTTTTTCTGATACATCAATTTCCATATAAGTATCATGACTAGATTTTTACTCTTAGATCAACAAAATTTCATTCCTTACATGTCACAGACATTCTTTATCCATTTATCTGTTGACGGACACTTATACTGAGTCTACTTCTTTACTATTGTGACTAGAATAACAATATAGTTGATGGCATCTCTGTGGTAGGACTTCATATGCCCAGGAATGGTTGGTATATCTTAGACATGATTTTTTTTTCTATTTTTAGTTTTGTGAGGATTCTTCATACAGATATTTATAGTAGATTCATTAGTCTCCATTTTCATCTGTGGTATATACTTTTATCCCATATCCTTGTAAAATTTGTTGTTGTTTCTTTTCTTAAGATGAGCCATGCTGACTGGGATGAGAAAAAAAAGAAAGCACAGGTTTGAATATTTGTTTTCCTTATGGCTAAGGGTGGTGAATGTATTTTAAGCGATTATTGGTCATTAGCATTCCTTCTTTTGAAAATATTTAGTTCAGTGGCCCATTTATGCATAGCAAATGGGATAAAATATTTGCTAGCTATACCCTGAAATGTAGGATACTATTTAGGATGCATAAATAAACTGGTTGGGAAAATAGCTCAGTGAATGTCCTAATTAGTGTCTCTATTGCTACAATGAAAGACCACGACAAAAATAACTTAGAGGGTGGGCTTATTTGGCTTACATTTCCAAATCACTGTTCATTATTGAAGGAAGTCAAGATAGAAACTCAAACAGAGCAGAAACCTGATGGCAAGAGCTGATACAGAAACCATGGACGGGTGCTGCTGTTTAATGGCATGCTCCTCCTGACTTGCTCAGCCTAGTTTCTTATACAACCTAGGACTGCCAGATCAGGGATGGTACTACACCCAAGAAGTAGACTCTCCCCCAACAATAACCAATTGAGAAAATGCCTTATAGTCCTACTTACATCTGATTTTTGTGGAGGCATTTTCTTTGATTCTTTTTCCCTCTTCTCTAATGATTTTAGCTTGTGTCAAGTTGACATAAAACTAGCCAAGATAGTGAGGACAGTGCTTGTTCTCCAAGCATGATCCCTAGGAATCACATCAAGATACACATTGTGGTATGAGTCTGTCACTCTACCACTGGGTAGGAGAGAAGGCAACCAAATTCTGATCACTGGTAACTTGCCTATTTAAAATAGTCAGAGACCTAGGTCAAAATGTCATGGAGAAACATACCGAAAACTGATGTCTAGTCTCTACTAGTACATAAGGGTGAGTAAAATCCTTGTGCACATCATGTACATAGATACCACACACACACACACACACACACACACACACACACACACACCAGAGAAAGAGAGAGAGAGACAGACAGACAGACAGACAGACAGACAAAAAGAGACAGAGACAGAAAGTGAGAAAATACCTGCAAAATTTGCATATAGAAGATTGCACATATAACCACATATTACCCTGAACAAAATGCAACTCACATGATGGAGGACATCAACATAAGGTTAGACACACTAAATATCATAGAAGGGAAGGTAGAGATTAGTCTTGAACTCACTGTCACAGGAAAATAATTTTTGAACAAGACAAAGAAAAGGCACTGAGAGCAACAATAAATAAATAAGGACTTAATGAAACTAGAAGGTTCTGTTTAGCATAGGACACCATCATTTGGACAAATCAGTAAGCTAAAGAATGTGAGAAGATGTTTACCAATCGCACATTTGATGGAGGGATAATGACTACTATACCAAGAACCAAAACAATGAACACCAAGAAAATAAATTTAAAATGAGTAAAGGCTTAATAGAAAGTTCTCAAAAGATAATAAACAATTGGAGAAAAACTTCAACACCCTTAACAAGAAAAAAGAAATGTTCAACATCCTTAATCATCATTGAAATGCAAATTGAAAAAACTTTGAGATTTCATCTTATACCAGTCAGAATGTCCAGCCAAGGAGGGAAGGATCTCACAGGAATTTGGAGAGGGGGAATCAGAATCAGAATATGTTACATACCCTGTATTTTCAATATAAGAAAAAGTGATAGCTCACAATGTGAGGATGTGGGATAAGGGAAAAAAAATATGTATTACTCCTGGGAGTATGAACTTGTGAAGCCACTATTGAAATAAGTTTGGTGGATTCTAGGTAAGCTCAATAAATCTGCCTCAAGATACAGCTATACCACCCTTCTGCATATATGCAAATGACTCCATATCCTACCACAGTGATACTTTCTTATCCATGTTTGAGCTGCTGTATTCATAATAACCAGATATAAAAAACAGCCTAGATGTCCATGTATAGATGAATGAATAATGAGAATGTGGTACATTTACACATGGTAATAGAACTCGGCTGCTAAAAACAAACAAAAAACAAACAAACAAACAAAGTAATGAAATTCTCAGGTAAATGGATGGCAGCAGAAAATATAATTCTTAGTAAAATAACATTGACCTAAAAATATGAGTATGGCATATGTTCACTTCTATGTGGTTGTTAGCTTTTAAGTCTTTGATAGGCATGCTATTGTTCATATAATGATACAAGTTATGTATAGAGAGAGGCTCTAGCAGGGAGGTAAGGAACCTCAAGGGTATGGGTATAGAATTTTCAGTTATGGGGTGACTGGAATGGGAGAATTAAAAAGAGAAGATAAGATAGATGGAACATAAGGGAGATACAGATAACACTAAGGATGATTTGAGAGCTAATATGCAATCCTACTACAGTGGTAACTTCTTACAATATACACATAAAGAGTTGTCAAATAACAGAGGAGACAAAGCCTCAACTAGAACTGAGGTGACACAAAGTAAAACCTCTGGTGCCAGAAATGGGTTACATCTAATAACCCTAAGGGCCCCATAGAAATCCTCAAACTATTCAGCCTATTGACAAAGTCATCCTTTGTTTTCCATAAGCTGATGATGAAGCTGTATGAATGAAGACAAAATCTCCATATCTCATTGAACCCAGAGAAGCCAAATTGGTGTCAAACTAAAGCCTCCACCCTACTGTCTAGTATTCATGATACTTGAAGTACTCTGCACACTTCCAGTGGAGAAAGCTAAACACCAACCCAGTTATGAAATCTTCAGTCTACAATAGTGAGCTTTCTGTATGATATGTTGATGGAATAGTAGTAAGAAAGTTGTGAGAGCAATCAAAGACTATCTGATTGGATTTCAAGCCCATTTTATAGAGATGAAATTTTTTTCTGACATGGTTAAGAATCTGAGACTAGATAGGCCATGAACCATGAGTAAACTAAATACTATTGATCTGCTAAAGAAATATAGCAATAAAATGACTTTAATACATTCTGCTAGACTGATACACCAATGTCTAACTTAGCCAACATCAAAGAAGCTGCTTTTTGCAGGAGATAGGAACTAACACAGAGACCCACAACTGGCCAGTGTGCAGAGAGTGAGAGACCTTGAAACACTAAGTGTCAAATAACATGTGTTCATTAAACGTTTCTCCTTAAGGAACATGAGGCAGAAAGATGTTAAGAGTCAGTGGGGATCAAAAACCACCAAAGAAACAGTGCCTTCCAGATAAAACAGTTTTGATGCATATACAAACTCACAGACTGTGGGAGCATGGGTAGAGCCTGCCCAAGTCTAAGCCAGATGGATCCCAATGCTAGAAAGGAAACCAGACATACCTAACCCAGAAGTTATCTCCAATGGGCAAGCATTTGTATTTCTCCAGTGGGGTTTCACTGGGTTTACAAACTCCACTCAGGGAAGGTAGCATGCACATCTCATAAAACATTGTTTGATATTCTTTTAAAACCTTACTTGTTTTGTATATTTATGTGTTTTGTATTTGTAGGTCTACGTGTGTACCCTTGCAAGCATATGCATTTCTCATGCTTTTTATTTATTTATTTTCTAAAGAGAGAGAATGAGGTCTGTAGTTGGATGCTTGGGGAAGGAACTGAGGGAGGAGAACCAATATCAGAATACACTGCATGGAAATATTTTTAATAAAACTAATTAGCAGAAATTTACATATTATACAGTCATTCTTAACTGTCATATCAAAAGCTCCGTCATGAGTCTGACAAAAACCTGCAAAATTTAAATGTAGACAGAAAATAAATATTCTAGTCATTAAATATGCCAGTGAACTCAAGTCAACTTCATATCATTCAAAGGCATATATTAAAAGATTTTCAATATTGTTGAAGAAATATCTCTCATTTTTTGTCTTGCAATTAAAGGTATGTCTTCTTAGTTTCAAATTTTATGTCCATGTAATTAGATCACAATTTTAACATAGAGATTACAAAAATAGGTTAAAAGATTTTCGAAAAGTTTATGTAATCTGCACAGCAAGTAAATACTGATTTGAGATAAAATTTACCTGGGGTTTCTTTTTTTTGACTTAAAATCTGTGTTCTTTATACAGCACTGCACTGATTTGCAAAAGTACAACTTTCTGCTGAGGAATCCATTTATTGTTCATCAACGAGAAATACAAAAATGACCTTAACACTTGACTTGTCAGAATTTTTCACCTTTTTCTGAATTGAACCACGTGAAACGTTTCCTGAGGGACATTACATCTGAAATTGACTAGCACATATTACCAGCACATTATCCATTTCTGACTTTGAGTTATGGAAATAGAAAATAGAGCATGAAAATATAAACACGATTTTGATCATTTATCATGAAAATGGCTCTTCAATTGATACAAAGTTGCTTAGAATATTAAACTGCATACATAAAATAGTTTGATCTTGCACTGCTGATTATGTTAATTCCTTCTGGTGGGCTGAGAGGAAATATAAGTAGATAGGCAGTGTGATGATACAGAACATGTCATAAGAGTTCAACTAAATCTTTCACTTGATTTGGGCTGCATAAATTGTTTTCTCTCTCAGTTTTCACTTGGAGACACTTTCAGTGGGGATTCAAAAAAAAAAAATGCCCTAGTAAAGAGAGCAAGAGCTAAATTTCTTCAGGGATGTATTTCACTGTTTGGCTAGATTCGTGATTGGGGCCCAGATAGTAGAATACTTAGTTTCCCCTATTTCTCAGCAACTAGTCTCCATTTTTATTCTAGTAAGTAACTTTCAAAGCTACAAAGCTATATCACCATCACCCCCATGTAGTAAACATGGCCTACTAGAAACAAGTTCAAGAAATAGAGACAAAAGAGAGAAAGCTCCTATGAAAGCAAACAAAGTATTTTTTGCTTCCTAATCCTGCTTCCTCTCTGAAACAGACACTGATTGGAACGCTATTAGACAGAGATAATCCTAAAGTTGTAACTTATGCAAAGAATGTTAAAAAGAAAGACAGGAAACACGGATTCTTGATTAATGTAATTATGAAGCAGCAAAAATAACTCTGGATACATTATTCATAATCTTCCTGTATGTGAGTAAACACCTACCAGACGCCATTAGTGTACTCTTTGGGTTTTATAGCTAATTGATACTCTGAGCTGATGCAATCCCCCACTTTTCCCAAGCTCAGTGAAAAATACTATCTAAGAGATCATTCACTGAGAAGTGGACTCTCTCATGCTGAATACCCACTTTTGTCTCCTTGGTCACATTACACATTATTTGAAGCTTTCATGATTATTTCCCACAGGAAACTGCATTGGTGAGGAAAATTGAATTTAGGTGATATCAGCCATCAGCAGACTATAATTGAAAAAACTTAGAGTTTAGATTCATTGAGTATTACTTTTAAATTCAAACTCTGGAACTCACATCTATATGCCCCCTATACATGTTCCTTTTAGTAGGATTGGAAAAATAATAGCTACCGAACTGACTATGCTATAACATTATGAAGTATAAGGACATTCAATAGTAGTGAATAATCTTTTATTATTTCATTACTAAAATAAACCTTATGCAAATCTTCATGAAGGATCCATGTTGAGACCATAGCAATGTTTTGTAACAGTATTTCTTTGACTAAACTGCTAGTCCTCTCACTTATCACTCTTACTGTCCTTAATATTTCTACATGTGCTTGACTTTGCTATTGATTCTAAACTCTTTACACTCCATACTTCTGCCAGAAGCTCTTCAAAACAGTGTCTTGCCAAGTAACACTTAAGATTATTTTCCTAAACATGGTTTTTAATGGCATATTGTTCCCATTCATTCTGTATTGATATACATGTTCTCTGTTAGAGCTTAGAGAAATTTAGCATATGTGTAGACAACTTATACTCCACTCTATTCCATCCAATCATGGGTGTTCAAAGATTGTTGTGGGCACCTTAGAAGAAAATGGAAAAATACAATCCTATAGTAGCTGTTGCTACCAAATTAAATACAAATTGACCTTAAATATTAAGTCAAATGTAAGAGTTTTCTTTGACATTCTAATTCAATAATATATGAAAATATCTCTGTAAGCTATTTCTAGTGAGTGTTTTTGTAATTTTAGAATGATCTCTGGATATAATATATAATTTTGAGATTCATATGCAAAAATAACCTTAAGCAACAGGCCAAAAACCACAGGCTAACAAACCATTAATAAATTCAAACATTACATGAAAAAAGTGATTACATCATGCAAATAAGGATTATATGGAATTCATTAAATTAATAGACCTAGTAATTACTTGATGTTCATCTATTATTCAAAGTTTCAGGGATTTGGGTATTATTGATATACACTGCCTACCTCTAAAGTGCCATAGTTTAGGAACAGAGAATTGTAATGCAATTGTGGGTGGGTGTGTATGTGTGTGTATCCTCATACATAATCACACACACATACATGCACACACACATGCACACACACACACACACACACACGCACACAGTGAAAACACTTGAGAGCCTGTGCAAACTAACGAAAGAATGTTATCTAGCAGAAAACTGTAGGAAACTCTTTGAGGAGAAAATATCATTTAGAGCATCAACTGCAGACTGACTCTGTCACTACAGGGTTTGTCTTTTGTATACCATTGGCTTTCCAATTTGATAAACCATTCTTCATTGGTAACTTAAGCAAGTTTCCTTAAGAATAGATGAAGTGAACACTGGCTTGCTCACTATGCCCTATAATTCATTCTTTCCTGACTTATTACAAACTGAAAGCTAAAGAAAGTAATAATAGAAAATCACTATGAGGAGGCAGAAATCAGAATCGGAGATAAAACACAGATAATACTATACAGATGCTTTAAAATTTTACAACTTCTATAGGTAAAATGTATACATAAAAAGCTTCTCTTTCAAGGACTCTATTGATGAGTTGAGGAATTGAGGCCATGGACAACAGCTATAAGTACACATAGGTTTTTTTTTCTTTTGAAAGGTGCTAAAGATTCAGGTGACTTGCTGAGTTCTGCTGTATTTAGAGCATTGTTTTTCTCTAAGGGGTACCACTCAGTGACAAACCCTCTTAATTATAAAAATTGATGCCCAAAAATGGCATGTAGATAAGGAGTACAATGTTTTAACACATGTGTGCATTGTATAACATTCAAATCAGACTATACATATTTATCTTCCAAAATATATATAGTGTTCTAAAAAGTGACACTGATGTTCTTGGTTTTAAATAATATTTTAATATATTTAATTTTGTATTCATATTTAAGGGATTTGATATCAATTCTATGACAAACCTAACAATTTACATATCAAAAATACAACACTTTAATTTAAGAATTGGGCACATGAGAATCATTTATATAAATAGTTAAAAAAAAACACTTTTCTTTTTTAAATAGAGCTTTGACTACCGTAATTATTATAATGAAATTATTGACCAGTTATATCTGTTCTGAGATGTTGCCTTCCTCTTATAGAATACTTATAAGTAAATTTTGGAAGTAACAAAACAATAAAATTTTATATCTTAGAAAATATACAGCAGAAGGCTGTCTGGTCGGGCCACAGTGAGAGAAGAAGCACCTAACCCTCAAGAGACTGAGGCCGCAGGGAATGTGAAGGTCTGGCGTGAATGTGGGTGTGTGGGAGTGCAGACATCCTCTTGGATACTGGGGGGTGGCAAGATATGTGATAAGGAGTGGTCTTGGGGTCAGACCAGGAGGGGGATGAAGAGTGGACTGTGAAAATGTGTGGGAAGCAGGCGGAGCAGCTGAGCCAAGATGGTGGCCAGGCTTAGTGCCAACCCTCGTGACCCCCTCCTGTTTACCAGACTCTTGAACATGCGCAGTTGAGTCATCATGTGCCTACAGCCTGATGCCCGATCTGGGACGTCATATAGCATGACTATGGGTGTCGGCCAATCATCTGTTGCTCTGCCTGCATGTGTAGCTCATGCCTGGGGCATGATGGATGCTGATTGGAGAACAATGAGTGGAGTGAGATGAGGCAATATGGCTGTCAGTTCGCCATAGGGAACTCATGGATGGAATTCAGGTGTCCAGGCTTGACAGTCAGTACCATTACTAGATGAACTATTTCAGCTTCCCATTCATATTATTTTAATAAACACATATAATTATATCAATATCTGTCCTCAGTTTAAAATGTTATTAACTTATGTAAATTGGCTTTATTAATAAATAAACAATGCTTAATGCCAAAGATTTTAAAAAGGAGGATTATCTAATATTTCAATATTAGATAAGACAAGTATAATTTCTTCAACATTTATGAGTAAATAAGATAAATTATCCAATTCCCAGTGCACAATAACATGAAAGACTTATCAGTTCTCTGCTTACATTAAGAATTTTTACCCATAGGAATACTAAAAACTGAACCAGAGTATAGATAAATATACACACAACAATTAGTCTACTTGCAGAATACTAAATGTCTTACCTAAAGAAAACATTTCTTCTTATTTTTTTAATATGCTACAATAATAGTAATTAGAAGACTGGGGCTTGGAAAATAGCTTAGCAAGTAAAATAATTATCGTACAATTATGAGGACCTGAGAGTAGAGGACCAGTACATAAACAATACCTAAGAGGGGAGGTGTAACCCCACCACAAGCTATGCTTGGGGAGAGGAGAAAAGACAGTCCCAGGGGCCAACTGCCTGGCCAGTCCATCTATCTGAAATGGTGAGATCCAGATTCACTGCTATACTCTTTCTCTAAAAATAAGATGGAGCTTGATAGAGCAAGGTAGCCAACATCAACCTCTGGGCTTGATATGTTTGTGTACAGGACTGTATGGCTAGATGCACATACATGTACACACTAGTTATAGGGAAGCATGAATAATGGCATGCCTATGGAGGCCAGAAAGGGATACAAAACCTCCAGCACCTATACTAACACTACAGCAAGCACATGCACCCACACCCACCCACACCTACATACACACAGAAACACATACACAGGTAAATAGTAAGTTATTAACATATGAGATAACCCTATAGCTAAGGAAATATCTATGAAACACAAAGATATCAAGACTTGCCCATATGACAACAACTGTTCATGTGTGTCATTTTGCCAAAAGGTGGAAATTAGATATTTATATTATTTTGTCAAAATAATTTATTTCTGAGGTGCTTCTCCTTGTCCCTAATCATGTATTTCATCACATTCCTGGCCTCTTTTTTATTCAAGATATCATACAGAAATGATTCTTCCTTTTTATTTCTTGTTCATCTTGTTTAAAAGACATCCTCACTTGAGCCCAGTGTGTTGTAGAAAGGTCTCATTCCCTTCCTGCAGCTGCACTTTTCATTCTTCCTGACAAGAAACAACTAGATGTAGCCCTGCATGTCCTGCACCATAGTCGATCCCATAGCACCAAATCGGTGTCATTTTCTCCTGTTCCAATGGAAACTGTAGTTAAAATTGTCTTTGCTTTTCTGCCACTATTGTACAGTACTGGAAGCTCATGTTTTAGAATTATGAAATGTCTTAGTCCAGGTTCCTATGAGAAATAACTCAAAAAGATAACAGGACTGACTACTGTTTAAATTTCAATAGGGATATACCAACATTATATCTGATAATTTTAACAAACTATCACAACTAATGCTTAATTGAATATAAAAATGAGAACAAATATTAATTAAGAAATTAATTTAAAAGCATTGCTTTTCTATTAAAATTTAATTATAAATTAACGATGAAATTTATCATTAAATAAGATGTTCATGATAATATTTCTGTTCTGAAATTTTTCTTTAAGTGGTTATATTTCTAAAAACATTGATAGAGTTAATGGTAAGTGAATTTATTCAATTTTAACCAAAATTATCATTTACTAGGGCTGTTATGAAACCAAAAAAATTACACAAAAATTTAATTTTAAACTTGTCTAATATAATCAGATAATTATGAATTCAGTTATTCTAGGATTGAAATTAAATGAATCATAATAACAGAGAAAATCTATTTGCCTCATGTTCTAGTTTTCTTTTTGTTGATCTGATAGACATCATAACCAAAATTAACATAAGAAGGAAAGGACTTATTTCATATTACCACTGACAATTCAACACTGAGGGAAACCAAGGTAGAAATTCAAGGCAGAATCTTTGAAGCAGCAACTGAACCATGGGCCATGGAGGTTGCTACTTAACTGGCTTAACTGCTTGCTCAGTTGATTTCTTATACAACCTGGACCATAAGCTCATTAGAGGCATCACCTGTTTTAGTAAGGGTTTTACTACTGTGAACCAACACCATGACCAAGGCAAGTCTTATAAAGGACATTTAATTGGGGCTGGCTTACACGTTCAGAGGTTCACTCTATTATCATCAAGGTGGGAGCATGGCAGCATCTAGGCAGGCATGATGCAGGAGGAGCTGAGACTTCTACATCTTAATCTGAAGACTGCTAGTGGAAGACTGGTTTCTAGGAAGGTAGGACAAGGGTCTTAAAGCCCAAGTCCACAGTGACACACCTACTCCATGAAGGCCACACCGATTCTGACAAGGCCACACCTCCAAATAATGTTACTCCCTAGACTAAGCATACACAAACCATCACTTTCCACTCCCTGGCCCCCATAGGCTTTTTCAAACATATGAGTCTATGGGGGCCATACCTAAATATAGCATAATGCAAAATATATTTAGTCCAACTTTAAGAGTCCCCATGGTCTATAGCAGTCTCAACAATGTTAAAAGTCCAAAGTTCAAGGTCTTTTCTGAGATTCATCCAATCATTTTACTGTAATCCCCAAAGCAAAATAAGAAACCAATTGGATAAACTCCAAACTCTGCATCTCCATGTCTGATGTCAAAGCAGTCTTCAGATCTCCAACTTCTTTTTCATCTTTGTTGACTGCAACAAACTTCCTTCTCCTGGACTGGTTCTACTACTCCCTGTTAGCAGCTTCCTTCTGCAGATAGTTCATGGGTCTAGCATTTCAAACATCTTGGGGTCTCCAAGGCAACTTCAATGTTACAGCTTTTTGTTTCAATGTCTGGAATCTACACACAATCTTCTGGGGCCTTCTAAAGTGTTGGCATCACTTTTCTGGCTCTGCCCTTTGTAGCATTCTAAGCTCAGGTTGATCCACTCCATGACTGCTGCTATTCTTGGTGATTATACCATGCCATAGGCATCTTTAATACATTGGAGTCTTCCATAGCAACTAGGCTTCACCAATAGCCTCTTCATAGTACCAAGCCTCAAATCCTTTGCATGACTCCTTCAATCCTGGGCTGTCAACTGCAACTGAGGCTGCTCCTTCATCAGTGGCCTTCCATACCTTCTCAAAGTGCCAAGACTTAGCTGCTCTTCATGACTTCTTCATGCCTTTAAAGTTGTTCTTTGAATATTTGCTACTACCTCCAAGATCTGCACCTGCAGCGACTCCACCTGGGCCCGAGCCTAGGCATTGGCCCTCCTACTCCTTGGGGCTGACACCCTTGCACACGCATGGCCACTCCCATCCATTTCCAACTATGAGCCAAGGCAGGGTATGGGCCCAATACTATATAGCACTATCCATTTTTAGGGCTAGTTGATTCAATAGATGAGTTCTTACACACTCCTTAGCAGATTTCAACTTAAGTCTCAGTAATACAAAGGTTTCGCTTTAGTAGTTCTGGTATCTTGTTAATCACAGCTAACCAAAACCCCAAAATCTTCCCAATCAAAGCAGCAATGGCTCTGATAAGAGTCTTTAATCTTTCCTCTGAAATTTCACAATCCATGCCTCCATCATTTGCTCTCTTCTCAACATTATCTTCCAAGCTCCAACAGAATATCCCACAGAGCACTTAGCATCTCAATGGTTGTTTTAGCTCGAAGTTCAAAAGTCCTTCCACAGTTCTACCAAAAGCATGGCCAGGCTGTAACAGGAATACCCCATGCCCAGTACCAGTCTGTCTTAGTCAGGGTTTATATTCTTGCACAAAACAACACACACCAAGAGGCAAGTTGGGGAGGAAAGGGTTTATTCAGCTTATACTTCCACATTGTTGTCCATCACCAAATGAAGTCAAGACAGGAACTAACACAGGGCAGAAACTTGGAGGCAGGAGCTGATGCTCAGGTCATGGAGGGGTGCTGTGTACTGGATTTCTTCCTCCTGGATAGTTCAGCTTGTTTTCTTATAGAACTCAGGACTACCAGCCCAGGCACCTACCACAGTGGGCTGGGCTCTCCTACCTTATCAGTAATTTAGAAAATGCCTTACAGCTGGATCTCATGAACACATTTCCTTAAGGGGGGCTCCTTTTTCTGTGATAACTTCAACTTGCGTCAAGTTGACAAACAAAATCAGCCAATACACCATCCTTAGTGGGTTGGGCTCTATCATGTCAATCATTAATCAAGAAAGGGCTTCATGTGTCTTTGTGGAATGGTGGAACATCTTTTGGGTATATGCCCAGGAATAGTATGGTTGAGCTTCAGGAAGAACTATTTCCAACTTTCTGAGAAACTCTCAGATGTTTCCAGAGTGTTTGTGCAAGTTTGCTCTCTCACCAGGAATGGAGAAGTGTTTCCCTTTTTCTAAATTCTCCCCACCATGTGCTATCACTTGAATTTTTTGATCTTAGCCATTGTGATTGGTGTAAGGTGGAATATCAGGATTATTTTTATTTGCATTTCCCTGATGAGTAAGGATGTTGAACATTTCTTTAAGTGCTTATTGGCCATGTGAAAGTCCTCTATTGAGAAATCTTTGCTTATCTCTGCACTTCATTTAATTTGGTTATTTGGTTTCTTGACATCTAACTTTTTGAGTTATTTATATATGTTAGACATTAGCCCTTGGTCAGATGTAGGGTTAGTGAAGAAGTTTTTTTTTTTTTTTTTTAAATCTGTAGGCTGCCATTTTGTTCATAGAAGTTTTATTCATAATAGCCAGAAACTAGAAACAATCCAAATGTCCCTCAAATGAATAACAGAAATGAAAAACATGCTTCACTTATACAATTGAATACTATTTAGCCAGTAAAAACAGAACATGTATAGTGACAGATTAAGAAACCACAGGCATGCCTAATGACTAGAGTTTTGTTGGCTTTCTTTCAGAACACTGTGTTATTCATTAGTGGTTGTTTGGGTTGGTTTTATTGTTGTTTATTGGCTGTTTGTTGTTGTTGTTGTTGTTTTGGGGGGATTTGTTTGTTTGTTTGTAAATGCAGTAATGACTAACCAAGATAAAGTACTTTAAAATCAGTTTAGTTTTGTTTAATGTTATTATCAATTATCCAGCTTTTGTTAATATTTTCCTGGTAAGTGTTTCAAGCCACATAGTCATCTATTTGTCTTCCTGCTTTTTTCCTTTCTTTCTTATTTTCTTCCTTCCTTCCTTCTTTCCTTCTTTCCTTCCTTCCTTTTTTTTCTTAATATGAGGCATATCTGATATAATACCTGTTCTTACTTCTAAAAAATCAGACTGTACAGGTAGGGCTTGTCTCAGACATCAAGCTTTAAAGTTCTTGAAACAAAGGGATTTCATTATCATCTTTATGTGAGAATGAGATCTATGTTTTGCAAACATTATTTTTGACAAATACCATCTTAGGAAGGAACATGGCTCTTAGAAAGGGAAGTGGTTTTTAGATATTCTCTAAACTAACACCGCTGAGGCCACATAACTAAAACATATGAAATTAAGCAAAAATAATATGTAAACCAACACATCTTAAAGCTCAAATGGAGAAATATATCTAAAGTAATGTTTCCATGATCTCAGGCCTCACTGCTGGGCCTATGCTTGGGGTGTTTTGTTTGTATTTGTTTTTGTTTTCTAATTAATATTTATGGATTTCTATTCTAATCTTTGCTGTTATCTTCCTGTTCCTAAACTCAGGCCTATTTTGTTATTTACATATTTTTGAGATATAAAATTATAGAGCATATTTGAATTTCTTCTTTAAGATTACTCTTAGAATTTAACTTGTTTTTCTGAATTAAAGGAAATTTAGTCTGTTTGATTTCTATTTTTGTCTACCTCAAGTTATCGTTAGGCTTGGAGAGATAGCTCCACAATTAAGAGAACTGGCTACTTTTTTTTCAGAGAATCCTGATTTAGTTTCAATACCTTTATTGGGAAGCTCACAAATGCTTGTAACTCTGGTTCCTAAGAATCCAACACCCTTCTATTGTCTGCAGACATCTGAATATTTATGACGTACGTACATATTTATATTCTCAGGCACAAATGTATTCATATAAAATAAAATAATAAGCATATCTTAATGATTGCTTTAAAATTCTTTGGGAAATTATCTTAATCCATAGTTTCTTAGAAAATTTCTGCTTAATTTTTCAGCCTCTTTCCTGACATTGATTTTCAGTTTCATCCCATTGTTTGGGGAGTGCAGTGGTATGGTTTCAATCGACTTGTACTACTTAGTATATGTTCTGATTTCAATCTTCTTAAATTTTTTAAGACTACATTTAGTACCTAATAAAAGATCTGCCTTACAGAATTTCTTTATGGCCTTAAAAATGGTGTCTTGTTGCTGCTAGATGTAATGTTTAAGTCATTCAAACCCAATGCTAGATGACCTGTCTGCTGTTGATGATGATTGACTAAAGTCCTATGATTATCATCATCATCTTCATCGTCAATATCATCACCACCAACACCACCACCATCATCAGTTATCAATTTGCCTTATAATATGATATGTGTAAAAGACTTAAATAACATATGATCCTAAAATAATTATAATGAATCAAATTCCTCCATTTCATTGAGCTTTTGTGAACAGAAAACTTTGGACATTAAGCAAGGAAAATAAATCAACTAAATTTGAACAACATGATGGCACTTTTGCCTATGAATGTATGGAAATAACTGGGTTAGGCCAAGATACATGGGAAGTTCTATAGAAATGTAGAATGATGGAAACAATTTTAGTGAAACCCAATTATGAATGATGTTTGGTTTCAATTCTAGTTCAGATCTGTTCTTCTTTAAGAAAATAATGGAATTAAGAAATGAAAAGCAGCTTTCAAAAAATTACAGAATAATATGGTTTGAGCATGATAAATTATTGCACATAACACATAAACATAGTGTTATGCACAATAATTATGCACATAGTCTTATGCATATAGTTTTGTTTCAAAGTTTGAACAAAAATTTTTGAAACAAAAATCTTCATATTTATCCATCAAGAAAATATAATATAAAACATTAATTGTAGTGGTAGAGATGATGATGGTATATTTCATCAAACTTAAATAATAATAATATTTCACTTGAATATTTTTTAAAATTATTTTAAAAACACTCATGTTTTTTAAATTGTGAGTTATTTACATCCCAGATAGCACCTTCTCTTGATTTAAAGACTTGAAGTTAAATAACAGTGTCATGTGTCCTGGAAGAAGAATCATTTATATATACAATTTTAGTGATAACACTAGAAAGCACATGTGCTATGTTTAAACTAATGACACTGTGATATACAAAGTTAATTTATAGACTTTGTTTCAAGAATATTCATTTAATTCACTACTTAAAAAATGACCCTTACTTAATAAACTCTCAAATTCTTGCAGCTGGTTAGAGCCTAATTTTAATGTCTTTCATCTCTTCTCAGATAATGTTAATGCTCAAAATTTTAGTAGCTTTTTGTTTAATATCCTGAACTTTACTGTGTCCTAACTTACTGAAATTTTGGTATGACACATGAGATGAAAAATTTCAAACTTTGTGCTTTGGGAGCTGTAATAATTGCTTAGCAGTTAGAGCCTTCCAGAGGACCTGGGTTTAGCTACCAGTGCCTCTATGGAGGCTTACAACCTTTTGTAACTCTAGTTCCCTTTGCTGGCATCCTTGGGCACCAGACATCTATGTGGTACACACATATACATGGATGCAGCACACCAATATACATGAGATGAAATGAAATAAAACAAAATTGTTGCTCACTAGATACACTGGACATCTTATATTTACTATGTACATATAGCAGTCTACTATATTTATTGTTATTTCCATAAGATGCTCATATCACCAAAGTAAAGAATTTCTGGATGATTTTTAATGCATTTGAGGCAAGAAATCTTAGATATGTTTCTATAAAACATATAAAGTTTTTATAAAAACTATTTTGAATACAAGCAACACAGGGGCATAATTTTAAAAAAGTATTCCATACAATGGCCAGAGTAGAAGTGTGACCTACTCTTGCAAGTAACAAATTACTTATAAGTACTATGTAAAAAACATTATTTAAGAAAATGCTAGTTTTGGGAATTAATTTTTAAAGTGTTTGTATGAGAAGCACTTATGTAGTGTCTCTCTCTGTGTGTGTGTGTGTGTGTGTGTGTGTGTGTGTATGTATGTATGAAGACTCTATGTATTGCGAATCACTACTAGAATATATTAATATCACACAAGTCTTTTTTTATTCCAATTTACCTTCAGTTGCTCTTTGTCACTCCTACAAAGTCTTTCTTTTAATCAAATTTTAAACGTAAGTTATTACAACATCCATAAAGGTTTTGACTTAGCTTAGTTCCAAGTGCTAACTCTAGGTAATTTCAACATTTATTTTGAAATTCTATAAAACGCTCTTGCTGTTTTTCTTGGTTTGGGAGAACAAGAAAGTGGACACTTGATTAGTTCAACAATTATAGGTAAGTCTACATAAAATTTTCAAACAGGAATACTAAAGCTATGTAAAAAATAAATGAAGAATTCTATGAATCATATAAATATCATAGTTATATATCATTTATATACATAAGGAAGATATTTTTAAATGTCATTCAATGTACTCTGGTGGTTTTTGTTTTTTAGAACTCTTATTTACATTAAAAGATATTCAGTTATGAATCTGATGTTGAAACTGAGCCCTAGAAGCTCATATGCCTTTCATTGGTAACCTGAGCATTACACTTCAATATCTTCTTAGATTGTGAAATGTTTAATATATAACATATATAATCTGAAACTTACCTTTATAGCTTAATACACAGAATTTGAAATATAAAAATGTCATGTTATTTCTGCCTTTTGATTTTCAGACACAAAATTGAACCTGGCAATTTAATACTTGCCTCTAGCCACTCCATTCAGAAAGATTTCCTTTGAAATGAGGGTAATCATTTCTGTGGAATCTCCATAAAGCTCCAATTCTTAATAACAGCATCTCAAAACACATTCTATAGTGTGTTGTTCCTCATATCTTTATTCCTGTAGATCAATAAAAGTAAGTCTACTTATTAGGCATGCTACTGTCAGGTGTCCTTTATCTGTATATTTTTGTCTTTTGTTTCTATGATCCTCACATATTACAGAAATATTATAAAACTAGCCAGTAAACAAGAATAGCATGAAATCAAGGTTACTTGTCCAATAACCCTAACAATATGATTATTCTAGTTTGTCTGTCTGTTGCTGTGATAAAACACTGCCCCATCCCATATACAACCACCAGCCCCGGACACTATTGTGGATGCCAACAAGAGCTTACAGACAGGAGTCTGATATAGCTGTCTCCTGAGAGGCTCTGCCAGTGCCTGCCAAATGCATAAGTGGATGCTCACAGCCATCCATTGGACAGATCACAGGTTCCCCAATGAAGGAGCTAGAGAAAGTAGCCAAGGAGCTGAAGGGGTTTGCAGCCCCATAGAAGGAACAACAATATGAACTAACCAGTACCGCCAGAGTTCCCTGGGACTAAACCACCAACCAGAGAAAGCCCATGGTGGGACTCATGGCTCTAGCTGCATATGTAGCAGAAGACAGCCTAGTCAGACAGACATCAATGGGAGGAGAGGCCCTTGGTCCTGTGAAGGTTCTATACCCCAGTATAGGGGAATGCCAGGGCCAGGAAAAGGGAGTAGGGGGTTGGTGAGAAGGGTGGGGGGATAGAAAGTTTTCAGAGGGGGGAAAGGAATAACATTTGAAAAGTAAATAAAGAAAATATCTAATATCTAATAAAAAAAAGAAAAGAAAAAGAAAAAGAAAAAGAAAATTAGAGAAGTAAAGGTTTTATTTGATTTGAATCCATAGGTCATACTATATCACCCTAGGAAGTTAAGGTAGGACATAATCTTGGAACATAGAGACAGAAACCATTGGGGAAAATGTTGGGATTTTTGGCTCCCTCTGAGGCTCACAGGGAAATCTAATACTCAGCTAACTTTCTTATATAGCCTAGTACTACCTTCCTAGGGGTGATGCTGCCCATACTTGGCTGGATCCTCTTCAATCAGTGATCAATCAAGACAATGACTACAATCCAATCTTATAAAGGAAATTTCTCAATTAAAGTTTCTCCCATCAGATGACTCTAGGCTATGGCAACTTAATAAAGCAATGCAGGAAAGTGCTGTGTCATTTTCTTATCCTGTGTGAATAAACTGCAAAAAAATTAGAATGACCAATCACAAATGTCTTCCTGTTATCTAAAAAAATGAAGTCTCATAATAAAGTATTGGTTTTTAACAGCAGCTATTTTGAGGTAAATTGTATCTCTGAAAATATAGTGGCTCTTAGTGAGGATTTGCTGGTAATGGTTATTTATTCAAATCACTGATGATTAAATGTAAAGGCCAATAAAGAGAGTAATTATAGTAATTGTATTAGCTTTGTGATAGCTCAAACAAACCAAACACTTAATGTTTTAAAAACAGACACATCTAATGTGGACTCATTGCCTTGATGGATAAATTTATGTTAACTTGAGTGGATGAGAAGCACATGGGATATTAATAAAGCATACCCCAAGATGTGCCTCTGAGGGCGAGAGAGGATTAACTAAGTAAAAAGATTCACTCTGAATGTGGACAGCAACATTCCACAGGCTAGAGTCCCAGACAGAATATAAAGAGGTAAAAAGAAATAGCCTTGGATAAAGGGGTAAAAAGAAATACCCTGGAATGCAGATATTATCTTTTTCTGTTTCCTATTTTCTATGATGTGACCTACTCTGTTCTCTGTCTCTGTTTCTCTGTCTCTGTCTTTGTCTGTCTATCTGTCTGTCTCTGTAACTCTCTCTCTCTCTCTCTCTCTCTCTCTCTCTCTTTGTGTGTATGTGTGTGTGTGCGTGTGTGTGTGTGTGTTACATGTGTGTCTGTCTGTCTTGCTATAAGTGTCTCTGTCCCTCCATGACATGATGAACAAAATTTATGAAAACAAGAACTAAAATATTTGGTCCTTTAAACACTTCCATGGTACTTTCAACACTCACTTAAAATATGAATTGTTGATCATGCAGAACCAAGTGAAAATGCTCAAATATGGTTTGAACAACTAGATTTTTTTAAACTGTAGAAACTTCTTAGAGAAATGGGTGTTGTATTTCAGGGAATTAGAATCACAGAAAGCAAGAATGGTAGAATAACTCACATGTTCATATTTCTGACATCAGAATACTCATATGTGTCCATTGTTTAAACCAGTGGTCAAATTATATGATAGCTAGATTTCAGAGAAAGTATAAATATGTTTTGTTAAAATCAGCAAAAGAGCTTCTCCTATTATTTTATGAATTATTTTAAAAACTGTATGAATTCTTTAAGAATTACATACAATGATCTTGATCATAGTCAGCCCAGTTGTTCCCTTCACCTCCTCACATCCAGTACCACCTCCTACCACCCCAACTTCATGTCCAGTTGTTGTTGTTGTTGTTGTTGTTGTGTTGTGAGCTGTTGTTGTGATGGTGGTGGTTGTTATTTAAATGAATGTGAACTTGTATTTGCACTGCCCATATAATTCTGGTGTGGGCTGGTCCTCTGGAGTATGCTAACTCACTTGCAGTGACACTCTTAAAGAAAAAATAAATAAAAGGAAAAACTGACCACTCTTTCCCTGGAAACTACCAGTTATCCTCCGTTAGGTCTGGGAGCTCATCAACTCCTTCAGACTCATTGCTAGAATGTTTACTGGCTTGATTTTTGCTGGAACACACATCAACTGGGAGTTCATGTTTATAACACCACCAAGAAGACACTGTTTCATGTTGGTCCTCCACTATGTCTGGCTATTATAGTCTTCCTGCCCCCTTTTCTGATATGGTCCCTGAGCCTTGTGGAGAAGGTGAAACATGTATGTACCTTTTGTGCCTCATTCCCCATGGTCACTTAGTCTCTGCACTTTGACAAGTTGTGAGATTCTAGATTAGCTACTTTCACTACATACACATACACACACAAACATGCACACACTGATAAAAAAAAATCAAATCACAATTTAAAAATACCCTCTTGACTATGGTTCTGAGAACAGCATCATTTGAAGACTGGTCAACTCCCTAGTCCATGGCAATTCTGGAGTTGCTGGGAGATGCGAAAATCACACAGTGCCCACTGGCCTAACTCAGAGTCTTCTGTCATCCTTAAAAGCCTCTGTAAATAAGTCCTGAAATATAGTACTTACAGAATTGTCTTATATGTGGTATTGAGTACCATAACCACACAGGCATATTAAAATAATGGATGGCTAAAACACAGAAAATAAAATCCAATAGTTTCAAGGTTAATGGTGACATATCCCACATCTTAGCTTCTGTCACTACAGTAAGAAAAAAAAACATGCCCGAAGGTATTTCAACTCTTTACCTATAAATTGCAATAAAAAGTCCATTACATAGACCAGAGTACAGTCATGAAAATCAATGAAGTCAATAAAGCTTTAAAAATAATCTTGTTTACAAATCCACTTACATTGCAGTATATGAAGCCTATATTCTCACTGGTATATAACTAGATTTTAGTTATTAGGTTACCAGCTGGATAAACTAAACAGTTTGTAGATGAATATATTTGCAAGTGTGAAATCTTTCATTATTTTCTACATTGAAGGAATAGAACTTTGTTGAGACCTCTTTCCTTTCTATTAATGAAAAGAGAATGTAGAAAAGAGGTTAGATTAATAGAGATAGGAAAAAGAAGCATGAATTAAACAGTTTAGTTTTTTTAGGGCAGAATGAATAGCCTTTGCTCACCTATATGTCTCAATTTTACCCCAAAACATTTCTCTTGTCTTATATTAAACTGCATTCCAGTAAGGTACATTTGCATCCCAAGAGACAGTCTATTTTCAAGGCATGGACAAATATTTTAAATGTTAGCATGAAATGTTTCTAGAAATGCATCCCTGTTTAAACTTTTTATTGTGAATTGCCTTTAAATTTGTAAATATTAGCAACACCTTCATATAAATAATGGGCTTTTTAAAATTCCACTTCTGAAAACTGCTCCAACCATCTCTCCCATATAGACCTAAAAAGTCTGTTTGATTTTAACCCTTTAAAAATGTGGTCATAATTTGCTTCAGAAAAGAAAGAAAAATCTTTGTAGGTCTGTGTATACAAATAAAAGCTCATTTTCATTAGGCATCCTTATAGTATATCTTGGAAGTAAACTGTCTGCACTTTCTAATTAGAGACCATAAACCTCTTGATATTTTCTTTTTCTTTCTTAAAACTTACTTGGTAACAGCCTGAACACCAGTAAAATTTGAAAGGTCAATTATTCACAAGGGCTAAGCACTGTGATATTATTTTGTCTCTAAAGATAACTAAAATGGGTCATGTGTTACTCTGAAGTGGAGACAGCACATCTTGGTGTGTGAAGGAAGGGAAACTAAAGGCCAGCATGTCTTTGGGGATGCTGAGGAAGCAGTTCACTCTAAGAGGTCCTGTTCTTCTCCATGGCCCAGCCTGTCTGTAAAGTCAGGTTCCCAAAGGCAAAGCTAATCATCTTCAGAATAAAAAAAAGAATCTTTCAAAAGAGGACAGCAAGTCCTGGGTGTTCTAACCTGTGTAGATGTGATTTAAGACAAGGGAATTAATTCTATGTCTGCCATGGCATTGTGTGGCAGGTAGAGGTTTAGATCGCTGACTATTTCTAAGCAAGTAAACAAAGACATTTCTAATTTTTCTTTTTGTTGCAAGCCACATCTCTGATCAGCAGAGACACTGGAATGAACGACAAGGACTTCAAGGCAGGTCTCTTGCAGCTGCAGCCACTTCTCTTTATTTGCAGGTCTCACGCAGCTTCCCCAACTTCCTTTATTCCTCATCTTCCTTCTTCATCATCATCCCCCTGGGACTGCCCACAATTTATCCTCTTCCATTCATTCATGTCACCTCACACCACCCAATCATAGACACACACTCTTGCTCATTTGGAGTTTTTCTTTGATTGAGTTTTTCTTTTCCTCTTTTACTTCCTTCCTTTCTTTCTTTTTGTATTTCTTTTTCAAAAACTCTAGTCATTTTTTTTTCTTTCTCAATTGGTGTTAACAGTGTTCAGTAGAGACTAAGTCTAGTTGGGTGGAGGAATCCTTTCCTTAGGAAGTGCTGATATTTAGGTTGGAGGTTCGATCTTGGGTGTTCCTCAGACAGTCAGGTTTTGTTCTGTTCCAGGTTAGATTTGCTTTCAGGGTCTACAGCTTTCCCTGTGGATTACAGAATGTTCCATATACTTAAGAGTATTTATTATTCAGAGCCAGATTTTGTATCCAATCTGGCTCATCAGCCACTGCTGAAGGCCATTGGAAAAAAAAATGTGGAACTTCCATAAAATATGTAGTCCTACCCAGGAGGTTAATCTATTTCATTCCCTGAGTTCTCAGCCTCAGAGTTAGGCTCAGCCTGCAAAAGCCACTGAAAGACATAGAACTATGAAGTGCCAAAAGACCTTACCTTGGGTCAGAACTGGTCCATCTTCTGAGGCTGCAGCAACAGCTAGCACTGTTAGGAGATTTAAAAACCTGTTGTTGTTTTTTTTTTTATAATTAAATAAACATACAAACAAGTGAATTAGGTAATATGGGTAAAGTCTTGAAAGAGACACTAAACAATGACCTCTAGCTTCCACATGAATACACACATATGTATACCCTTATGCATGTGTGTGCATGCACAAGCAAACACACATACAGTCAAGGGCACCAACATGCATACTCACATTTGAACACATGCACACATGTATACCATACTCATACAAAGAAGAAACAAATCCTACAAAATATTAATCAACTGTTAGAAAGAAGGAACTGTGAATTCAAGTTGCCCACTGGAGACTCTGAATTTTTCTACACTACAGCAGAGACTGGTTCTAGAGGTTGGTCCATCCACCAACCTCATGTTCAAGGTTTCAGTCATACTTAGCTGCTGAGCTCTGTCCCCATGTACTAGAGAGGGGAGTGTTTTATTCAATGTGCTTCAGAACCTCAGCAGAACCCACAGTTGCCTAAACATTTTGGCTTCTCAGCATTAGTCCTCTCTAAGCTATCTCCTCTGGATGCTGCAGCAGGTTAAAATAAAGCCTCCTTACTTTCACTGTTTCCTTTTCTCAGGCCCCTAGTGTATCTCAGCTTGAACAGTGAGTCCCTTTCCCGTGTCACCACATGGAATTTCCAGATGGGATTCCTCTACACTACTGATTCTTCTACCCGAGAAATCACCACCATTGGATCAGAGTCTTTGGTGGGGAAGAGAGGGTTTATCCTGAATGCAGGAGGCCTAGCCTACCTTTTGAATGTGAATTCTGTCTCCCTCTGTTGCTCAGGAACCATAGGCATGAAACAATATGCAGCTTGCTTGGTATTTGTGACTGCTTTACTGAGGGGTTTTTCCCAATTTTTCAAGTGTCCTACTTGGTGAATCTTTCAAGGTCTTTTTTTTTTTTCTTCCTCCCTCTGGAACAGATGCTGCTTATAATTACTCTAACATTTGTCCTCCACCAAGCCACACAGATACTTCTTCCTGTCAACAATTTACCTAGACAGACATCCTCAAAAGTCTTTCTTACCTCACAATTAGTGTACGCAATCTACAATGACTTTGTTGTTTCCATCCTTCTGTCTTCATTTAAACTTAATTAGGTGATTTGGGTGGAGTTGGTGGAACCCTTATTTCAGGGATACACCTGAATTCCTTTTCTGCTCTTTATCTGTTCTCTGTTGCATTTACTTCCTCATGTGAACTGCCATTCTTATATTCCCTCTAAATAAATTATTTAGAGGTTTATTAAATGGAGTACTTACTCATTTGTTTTATTGTAATGATATGGTGAGGTTTAAGACTCCTGTCTTATCATGGGCTTCCATTGCTTCATTCCTTCCTTTCTTCCTGCTTTATTTTGAAGTTGGCAAACTGTCTTATTACTTCGTGTGTGTGTGTGTGTGTGTGTGTGTGTGTGTGTGTGTGTGTGTGTGTGTGTGTGTGTTACCTGCACCATTTATGATGTCTGGTGCCCAGATTGCCCAACAAGGGGCAATAGATTCCTGTAGAATGGGGAGGGAGGTTACAGAATTTTGTGAGAAAATTAAACCCATGTCCTGTGGAAGATCAGTGCTTTAAACCACTGGGATATCTCTCTAGATCCTGACATACTTTATGTGCTTAATGAAATTTATCTTCTAAATGTTCAGATATATACTTTTACTTAATGTTTCAAATAATGCCTGTAAGATAGCACTCCCCCCATGGCCAATCCTGCTCTATACCCCTGGCCAACTTCATATTAGCTAGTTATCCTGCCCTATGTACTGCAGTACTGCAGCATTCTGAACAATAACAATGGCCTCTACTCTTTATGTGCCAGGAACACTCACTCTTCTCTTTGTGCCCACTCACACTGTATTCGGGTGTTTCCTTTGTTTAGAAACAGTGCCAACTTGTTTAGAATTAGTACTCCAGGGATATTATGCAATAGCAAGGAAAAAGTTATTATAGACTTAAGGAGAATATAACCCCTCTTCATGTAATAATATATAAGAATCCTACATCAGTGAAACTATTTGCACAATATTGGATATTAGAGTAGCCCTCGCTTTATATGTAATATGTGACAAGTATAAAACCATATGAAATGCATTTTCCCTTGAAACTTAGGTGGCAGACTATCTCCATGTTGGCCCACATATTTAGCACTTTCATTGCTCCCTTAAAGGATGTTATTTAAGTGTTTCTTTTAATGCTACCAACACTCTACTAACAATTTCTGTATATTTTAGATACAACATGCCTTTCATGCATCCCAACTCCTGCTTGCGCTTTGGGTTTTATGGATACCCCATTGCCTTCCACTGTTCAAAACTAACAATCTGAAGCCATCAGTCTTCTGTAGTCATGTGTGTATTGTTCCTATTTTTCTTATTGCTTTTAGAATTTATCTTATTCTTTACATTTTAGCCAATTAACTCTATCAAGACTTAATTGTTGCAATCCTATTAAAGGGTTCTTTGTGGGGGTAATGGGGAGTTGTTAGCAGGCGAATAGTGTTTTTCACCAATATGCAAGTATTTTTATCTGTTAACTTCCCAAAAATGTTTGCCTTACTCTCTCTAGTCTTCATCCCCAGGCCCCACTGTATCTATATCTGACTGCTTGCTCTAGTCTAACAGCCATCATGACTTTTCCTTTTCCTTCCAATACATTTTGTTCTCACTGATCCTTAGGTGGGAAAACGACCCTACACCACTTCATCTTTATGTGTTCTCTTCTGCAGTGCATTTTGATACAGGTATTTAGTGATATTCTCAAGACTAGCAATCTTCTTTCATTTTTTCCCCCACTGTCACCATTTTTACATTGAGAGTCTCTCCCTGTGACTCTGTAAGTCCTATTGCTGATTATGTATTTCAGGATTCCAAAATATTTGTTTATACACAGATACCTTATTGTCTTGATAGTGAGTGCACCTTTAATTTCTTTGACTATGATTATGTTTTGAATGGTGTTTGAAATAATTATAACGTCTCTGGATGCTGATAACTTCTGTTCAGGAATATTCATTTTATTCTGTACTGTTCTTAAGTCTTTCCTGGATTATTTGTTGCTAATATGTTTTGTTTTCTTCTTAGAACCTAGTTAGTTTTGTACTGAATTTAGTCCTATTAGGATGTGGGAACTATAGTAGTTGCTCTTCCTTAAATATGATTTTTCTGAGAACGCTTCTGAATGTAGAGTTGCTAATTCAGATATCTTCACTGTTATTACAGTGGAACTTGAGTATATCTCAATACTGCCTGTCCTCAGCACCAAATGAACACTATTGTACCTGTCCTGACAGGATTGGAGGCATTCCAAAAGAGGCTTGTTCCCCTCCCTTTGAGTATTAGGCTATTTAAACAAAATATCTAATTTCCACCAGTATTTTCATGCACAGAGAAAGAAAAGTATGACACACTAGTACTATCCAATGAGAAGACTTCTCTCCCTGAAAGAGATTTCACACCCTTTTGAGAACTTGTCAAATTAGCTCATAGAAGAGACTGGAATACAGACAATGATTGGTCAATGATGGGTAACTTGATCATAACTTGACCAAAACTGCTTAGTTATATGTGCCTCTCTTCCACTGTTTGCACCTAAGTCTAACATTAGGCTCTACAGATTTGGTAATCAATGCTCTATTTGTTCCTCTTCCTATATATGGTTAAGATGAGTAAATCTTTTCTGATTTTTCTTTTTTTTTTTTTTTTTGGTACAATTGCCCTTTGAGGACATGCAGTCAAACCTAGCTACCAAGGCTAGCTATGAGTCTGATGAATCAGGTAGCATGATTATATCTCTTGTATGAGATGGCAAGATGGCTCAGAAGGAAAAAGCACTTGCACACAGGCCCAGCAACCTGAGGTCTATGTCCTGATCCCACATTGGGGACAGCGGGCAACCTACTCCCAACAGTTGCCTGACCTCCAAAACATGTGAGCCAACAAATACACACACACACATACACACACACACAAACACAGAGAGACGGGGAGGGGGGAGAGGAAGAGGGAGACAGAGAGGGAGAGACAGAGAAAGACAGAGACAGACAGACAGAGACAGACAGGCAGACAGAGAGAATACAATTTTTAAAAGATTATAATAGACTTTTGGGTGATGTATAAAAAGCTTAACTTTTATCCAATAGTGCATTATGAAGTATTACAAAGTTTGGAAACCGTTTTAAAAGGACTGGTTATGCTTTATGATTATGCCCTTAAAAGATCATGTGTGTCTGTGTAGTGTCTTATTATCTATATGTATTGATATAATGTGTGTGTGTGTGTGTATATATAGTATATACTATGTATATACACATACACACACAAATAAATAGTATATACACACATATATATAGTATATATATATAATATATATGTTAAATAAATGTTTGATGTGATTAAAATTCTAGTTACCCTGATTTTATCACTGACATTAGAAATTTCCTATACTTTAACCCATATATATATATATATATATATATATATATATATATATATATATATTATCCTGCCAATGAAAATATATCTCCATTAATTAACTGACTTCTATGATCAGCCTATTAGATAAATAATATTCCTATACATGGAAGAATAAAGCAAGAACCCCAGACCATCTCAAAGAAACCACCTCAAAGTTACAAAGCTAGAATATTGTAGTACTTAGAAAGATTCTTATTAAAATAATAAAATTTGTCAACTTATTTTGTCTACTTATTTTCAAAGTTTTTCCTAAGAATTTGTGAACTCATTCCCCGGCTGTTCTTTTTATTGTTTTTACAATTAACACCTTGTTAACTGTGGACAGGTGTTTCCCAATAGGGGAATAGTCTCCAACCAGGTGTTAATGAAAAGAAACAAGAAAGTTAGGTTAATAAGACACAGGAAAATTGTCATGTATCTGAAACAGGGCTGTAAATTGGCTTGTTCTGTCAAGGGAGAAACATTCTTTTGTTTAAAAAAAAAATCATTCCCAGTTTCCTGCCAATTTTCAAGTGCCTCTTATAATTCTTTAATTTTCATTTTAGTCTAAATTAACATAAAATTTGCTGATCTAATTGATGTAAATATAACTTTGATCATTGATTTTGTATGAAATTGAGTGCTTTATGAACTCTCTTGTGAATAGTCATTGCTAAATAATTTACTTTGGAATCTATGGGAATATAGGCTGAAATAGCATACATATAAACAATATTTGTTTTAAAACAACTCTTGCATAGAATAAATATGTTTCATTAATTTATCTCTTTAGTTTTAAATTTTTTAGATTTATGTATTTTATATATTTCACTGTTTTGACTACATAGGTGTCTGCACTACATGTGTCTGGTGCCCTCTAAGCCCAGAGGAGTACATTGGATCCACTAGAGTTACATTTGGTTGTGAGCCATCATGTAGTTGCTGGGAATAGAACCAGGGTCCTCTGTGAAAGCAGTGAACCCTCTTAAATGGTGATCCGTTTCTCCAGCTCCTCAATCTTTTTATTTGTAGTACTATACTTATATAGCACCACCTGAAGTGAAATAAAGGGGAGAATGGTATTCAAGATACTGTGAAGCCTCTTTACTCCTATTTCTTCAGTCTGTTTGAATATAGTTATGAATTTTAGAGAGAACTGGTCATATACAAATGTATACTTATTGATTATTTCTGGTTCTTCAGCTCTGATTTCCATAGCACTCTAGTTTTGACTTGACTTCACTCTATTGCTACTGCTGTTCTTGGTGATCATCCCACATGATACTGGCATCTCCAATATGCTGCAACACAGCTTCACCAATACCCTCTCATAGGCTCTCTTCATGGTACTAAGCCTCAACTTCTTTGCATGACCTTTTCAGTCCTGGGCCAATAACTGCAACTGAGGCTTCATCTTCACCAGTCCTTTCCCTGGACTCTCATAGGACCAAGCCTCAGCTGCTCTCCATGACACCTTCAAAAACAGTACCACCTGAGTGATTCTTACACATTACTAAGTCCAGCTGAAGCACAGGTACAGCCTTGGCTATCTGTGGATCATAGCTTCTTTGTGCTCTCAGAAAACACTTTCCCAGAAGACCTCAGTAATGCTGGTCTCTACTTAATCACCACTACTTTCTTTGCTACAGCTAACACAACACTAATTGTCCAAGTAGTCCCTTCTATTTGTGACTCTAAAGCCAGAGACATATGGCTGAAACTGCTGAGTCTTGCTGTTTGCTGGAGCTGGAATATGGCCCCCTTGTTATCACTAGCTTTCTGTTTTCCAACTCCTTCACTGCCTATGCTTGGATGTCCTGAAACTTGTTCTATAGATTGATATTGAACTCAGAGACCTACTTGCCTTTATCTTCTGGGAATAAAGATGTGTGCTACCATGCCTGGGCCTAAGCTTTTCAGGGCCAATATTCTCCAAGATCTGGATCAAAAGCCTGTCTTTCAGCCTCAAGATCTGGATAACTGGTGTACACTCCATTTCTGGATTGTAGTTCATTCCAGATTAAAAGTTCAAATGAAAACAATAACTAGATGATTATATCTAACATGATATAACTATCCCTTTTCAACGACAAACACAAACAATAAGCTTAGCTGGGCGGGATCTTGCCCTTAAATCACCACTTCCATAATCTGTTTATCTACTTGAACAAACCTTTCAGTTCCATTTCACTTACCCGTGCTACTTTATTATTTGAATTATACATTTTATTTTTTTTTTCTTTCTGAGCTTGCTACACTTGATCAAAAGGCTCTGCATGAGAGTAAAACAGAGGAAAAAGATGCTGGGTTTTTTTTAAGACTTCCTTTGTCAATGCACTTAACCTGATTCTTTTCACTTAGCCTTAACCTCAGGCAGACTCTTCAGACAATGGTTAAAAAGCAGCCACATTGCCAGGCAATGGTGGTGCATGCCTGTAATCCCAGCACTTGGGAGGCAGAGGCAGGCAGATTTCTGAGTTCAAGGCCAGCCTGGTCTACAGAGTGAATTCCAGGATAGCCAGGACTGCGCAGAAAAACCCTGTCTCGAAAAACAAAAACAAAACAAAACCAAAACAAACAAACAAACAAACAAAAAGCAGCCACATTCTTCACCAAAATATCACAAAACAGTATCTAGGACATAGACTAACATTCTTCTCTGAAACCTCTTAGCCAAGCTCCCACAGTTCAAATCACCCTCAGTACCAGTCTTCCATATTCCTACTGGGATACTCCATTAAGTCCCAGTAATCCATAAGTTACAAAATTGAAAACCAATCTGAAAAATGTCAAGAAAGAGATCCCATTGTCTGCACATCCTGGAGCACAGATAAATTGATTAATGAAATCCAGGAATCCAATACTGATTTACCTCTCTCTCTGTGTCTCTGTCTCTGTCTCTCTCTCTCTCTCTCTCTGTCTCTCTCTCTCTCTCTCTATCTCTATCTCTCCTACAGAGTTTCTCTGTATAGCACTGGTTGTCCTGGAACTCACTCTGTAGACCATGCTCTCCTTGAACTCAGGAATCCTCCTGCCTCTGCCTCCCAAGTGCTAGGATTAAAGGTGTGTGCCAGCACTGCCTGGCTTAATACTGATCTTTCATTTTGTAGTTAGCACTGCCTCTGAAACAAGGTGCTCACTTTGACACTCTCCATCATTGTGGTCATCAGGGGCCCTTCCAGAATGCTCAAATGCAAAGATTGATAAGCAAATTCATTATTTCTTCTGTTCTCAATCAAAGAGTGAGGTATCTTAAGTATAGAAATGATATTCTTAAGTTTTCAAAATAATCATGTTCAATTCCTCTGAATGGACATATTAGATGTTCTGCAGAAAAATGAACTACTTTCCTCCCATTGTCATATTGAAAGTGTTCTTGCAAAGTTTTAATTCCCTGTCATTTCTCTTCCATTTGTCTGAAGGTGTTACTCAGAATTTTAAATAATTCATTTACATAAGAATAATTTTTAGCTCCAAATAGCGTGAACATTTTCATGCAAATTAAAGTGTACTCAAATAAAAACTCTAGGAAAAAAAGAAAACATATTCCCAGAAGCCAGAATCAGATAATAGATCTAATAAACTGCATTGAATTCACATGTGATGGTGCAGAGATGTGACGATGTCATCAAGGGGAAGGTAATTTAGGTAAAAATATTCAACTATTTGTGTGTTTATTATTTTATTTTCTGTAGACTATGAACATATCTACATTTTCCAAATTAATTCATATTGTATACATCTTCTAAATTAAGGTTCTACAAAGATCATTGCACCAAAACATAGATTAAAATATGGATTACTGCTGAAAACACAAAATGATTTTTTTTCTTAATGTGCTCATAGCCACATAGAAGAAAAATCTAATGAATCTGGAAACAAGAAACAAAAGATTCCACTCCTTTTGAGCATTTTTGAATTTTCTAATGAAGGGAATAGCTCTTGTTGAGCTTCTCAAAAAAACTTAATAAAGCTTTTATTAAAATGAACAAAACCAGAAAAGGCAAGTTTAAAGTAAAAATTTCTTTATAGTTTAATAAGTTCCCTTTCTTCATAAAAAAATGTACTGAAGTCTTTATTAAAAAAATCAATAAGACACTCAGAGTTGGAGTTTCACAAAACATCTATTAATTAATCTTTGAAGGATACTACATGGCTTGCAGAAACCATTAATGCAGAGACACTACTTGAGAAGAGCCTTTAAAGCAGTAATGGCTCAACAATGTAACTACAGAAAATTAGATTTAGAACTGAATATTTGACTGCAACAATCATGAGTAGCCTAGCATAAACCAGAGATTCTGTAGAAAGCCATTTTAACCGTGACCTAGGGGAGAGTCTTCCATTTTGACTAACATAGCATTAGCAATAGTCTTGACTGAATAAGTTATACACCCCAAGTATTAAATCAGAATGGTCTTGTCTTCCACTATTAAGAACTATTCTAACAGCCCCTTATAGCATTATCCCAAGAAACAAGAATCAAATATGATTGTCCATTAAAATATGGTTCAGTGGGTAAGAGCATTTTCTGCTCTTGCAAAGGATCCAAGTTTGGTTTCAAGTGCCCACATGTAGACATACAAACAACTGGAACTTCAGCTCCTGGTGATCTAATGCCTCTTTCTGACTTCCTTGGGTTCCTGTATGCTTGTGGTGCACACACATACATGTAGGCATGTACACATAATAGATATATGTTTTAGAGGTAAAAATCTAAAGGATACTTTTATATCTAGAGGAAGAGAAATATAATGAAAGTTGTACCCCTAACCCTGCCTATACAAAGCCATAAGCAACAATTGCCATTTCTGACTGACTAGTTATTCAGTGGATAATCTAGCTGGCAAATATGTATAGTTTACTGCTTTCTTTCATGTTTATATTTGAAACAATGAATCCATCTGAGTTTCTAGATGTTATAGCCTTAAATGCATGCATTTTCTATGATCTATAGATATGTGAGCATCTTAACAACACACAAACCTGATATTCCTGTGAGTTTGTTAAGATAAAATTTTCTATTTGAACTGCACTGTCAGATTTAGCAATCATTATATCACAGGTCGATTATATTCCTCAGTCATACTGTCCCATACTTTCGAGTCTCAGGTTATTTTTCATAGAATGCTGTGACATGAACATGGTTGGGCCTATTGTCCATGCCTTCAACTGACGAAATTTTAATGAGATCCTGCTTTTGTCAAATAACTCTCTTTAAAATGTAAAGAAGATCCATTGATAACATAGATAACACTTAATGTGTAGTCACATTTATCAAAAGACACCCAGTGAGAATCAATGGCCTCTTTCTTTCTCTCAGGCTTTTATCAATAATTACTATTATGTGGGAACTTAATCTCAGTGAATCTGAGAAACACACAAGCAATACCCATGACTTAGACATGTGTCTACCCCAGCCTCTGTCACAAACATTCTGGTAGATAACTCAGCTGTAGGCAAGGACACCCCAAACTGTATTCTGTATCCCTCCCTACTTTTCAAAGAGCCACTTCTTAAAACTTCTCAAATTTCTTACTGCCTAAGAGCACATGGCTCCCTAAGAGTCTTTGTCTCTCTGTCTCTGTCTTTCTGTCTCTCTTTAGAATATCAGTGAATTTCTTGGCTGTTTTGCCGCAGACTTTTTGGGGTTTCCTATAAGCTCGGAATAGGTCTCTAGTTGCAGGTAGGCGAAGGAGTCAAAGAATGACAAACAAATATGACACAAGAGAATGTGTTGAATCTCAGTGTAATTTGTCAAGTCATGCAACAAACTTTTTATACAGAAGAGTACCAAGAAACCAGGTGAGATACATCCACCAAGTTACAGTGACATAAAACAAAGGGAATGCATACATCAAAAGAAGGTGGGAACAGAAGGGAGCCAAGTGTAATGCTAGTCTATTGTTAAGCCCACCACCAGTCATTCTTAGTAAATGCCTGATTATGCTGTTCCTTTGGGCCTAGTGAAGAAACCTGTCTCAGGAGGACTCCCTAACTCTTTCATGGTAAACTCACCTATTCCCTTGTTTGGGTGAGATTAGGCTACTGTCCTAAGTAATCACTCTGCAGACTAGCCTTGAGATATTTTAGCTCTGTTCTTTGTAATGACTAATTAGTTTCACTGTCTCTACTAGAAGAAAATTTAAATGTTACTGAATAGGTAACATTCTTACTGAATTCCTACTGAATTCCAAGCTCATCCTCTTCAAGGATTTTCTATGACATTGGAACACCAACGAAGGCTTAGCTATGTCAAAAAAATCAATCCTTAAAGGCACTTGTGATAAAAACAATACTGAAAGAGAGCATGTGAAATAATACACCAGACTAATGCGGGGACAGGCTATGAGTATATGGGTTATGAGAATGCCAAGGTTCCAGGAGGTTGAGTTTCCTTGAAACTCTTTGCCTGGTGAGTGCTTCCAGGCCTCTTGGCCTGTCAAGCAGACTTCACTGGAGTGTGCCTAGCACTGGTTGAGTACCGTTAAGAAAAATCCTGAGGTCTGACCAAATGATAAAGTATTTAGAAAATAATGAGCAAGTTATTGAAGGGAAAACCCAGGTATTATCAACCCTGACATGGTCATGTATGTGATCAAATCTGAAGGAGAATGGCTCTCACTTTCTAAGATAGTAAGCACTTGAAATTCAGGTGTGTGCCCAAACATATTTTTTAATGCACTATGATTTTATGAAGGTAAAAATCAATGAAAACCTATTTAATACAACATTATATTTCTATAGCAACAAAAGCACATGTTTTCTTTGATACTACATTTACTGACAGACAGAAACCTTCTTTTGAGTATTTGATGACTTACTGGCAACACTACAAATGTTTTCATGTACCATTTTTGAATCTTGATGCTTTTCTCAGTAAAACTTAAGAGCAAGGATCCAGGCTGCCAATGAACCTGAAGCACATGGCAATAATAACCCTAGTAAACCACTAAATCTGTGGCTTCAATAGCATTGCTAACAAGTCCCCAGCAACTAAATTTAAAACAAGAAAAGTCTGCCTCCCCTCAAGTAGAAAGCAAGTGCCGTTCACAGATCAGCAGCTTTGATAAGTTTTAAAGACTTTACAATGAAAATTATAACATGTACTCATTTAAAAGGCTCAAGGCATAATTGCATCTACCCTGAAATGAAAATGTGCATATTTTATAAGAGTGCATTAGCAATATTATGAGCTTCATATGAAGCCAATCAGGGGACCACAATAAAATGATTTTATGTTATACAAAGGAATGTCTATGTCTTGGCTTACACCACAAATTCACCCCCTGAGGCTATTACATCCAATGTGTTTAGAAACAAGATGGGTTGGGGTAAAGGGGGCTAATGTTAGAAACATCACCTCTTACATGCACAGAGATAGCCAGCTACCTGCTCTCACCACACATGGGTATCACAGCTGTCCACATATCAAGAAAAGGCTTCATAGTGAAGCCCACCTTGTTAAAGCCTTGTTTACTGGTTTTTTTTCTCATTCAAAATTGTGACAAATAATTTTTTGTTGTTTAAGCCACCTAGTTTTCACACTGTGTTCTAGTAGAAGAGGTAGTGGAAGAATAATATATCTCCTTTGCAGCATTTCTACTTTTGAATTAGTCAGGTTTTTGAACCTTGATGTCTCCTTGTATAAAGGATCATAAAACTTGTATAAGGCTGTCATGTGACAATCTATTAAAGATAACACCAATCCCCCAGAATTTGATATCTACATAGCAAAATATACACATTATAACATTTTCAATGTATCAATCACACTGACATATGAGACTGATATATGTGATACTTATATGGTAAAATATTCCTGTGTTCAGTGTGGGGACATGGAGAAGAGACTCTTATTTCTTTGGAAGACTAAAGGAAGAAAACCTCTGTCACTAATAAGATCTGTAACCCTCTGATTATTGATATCCTAAATGGGACACAATGGCAGAGCCTAAGTATACTCTCTCTGCTCATTGCAGATTATAGTCCATGTTAGCTGTGAACTTAGCATCTTCTTGCCTCAGCCACCCAATGTTCCTCTATTCCATGAGCTTACAAGATAAATCCTCTGTGACCTACACACATGGGGCTTTCAGATACTTCAGACCACCAGCGCTTTTTTTCTTCACCCCTCCACAGAACTGGCTTCTCTGAGCCTGTAGCTTACAGATAGCAGAAACTTAGACCTCTAGTTTCTGTCAATCCTTCAGCTGCTTCCAATTACAGTTCTCTTATAGATCTCTACATGTCTTATTAATTCTGTTTCTATGACAAATTCTGACTAATTAAAACATTTATTATTTTGGTATAGAATAAGCTTATTTTTATTTATTATTACTCTTTATCTTTTTTCCTTATTGTCTGGGGATAAACCAGGTATGTTCCCATACTAGGTTTCTACTTACCAAGAACATAAATCAGTTTTCAAATTGTTAAAATATATTAGTGACATAACTATGTGTATAATATTGATTGATTTATATTTTCTTTTTTTAAAAAATCACAAAACTAACAATATGTTAGTTATTGGTTCATATATTTCCTTCCACTGACTTTAGCCATAAAGTTAGTCAATGACACTCAGCTAAATAAATGTCACCCATCTATGAACATATGAGAATGAGTAGCCAACTGTAGCATGAGGATCATCTAATAAGAAATAAAATGGCATCATTGATAAAAATACTTTGGATATTATTTTCTAAAAGCAAGAAAAAAATCTAGAAAATTACCTCTTGAAACAAGTTGATGTTTTTTCCAGACTTCCTTGTCACTCTGTAGGTATCATATGTCACTGTTGAGCAAATGTCACATAGAAATACAGTTGTGAGCTCTGGACTTCGTTAATAAAAGCAGGGGGTAAACAGGAAAAAAAAATGCTACTCAACATCAGTGTACCAAAGAAAGGTAGAGCATGGAAATTAAAAATGCACTCAACATCAGTGTACCAAAGAAAGGTAGAACATTGAAAATAAAAATGCTACTCAACATCTGTACCAAAGAAAGGTAGCGCTTGGAATGAAAATGCTACTGAGAAATGTAGTATATGAAAATTGGTTTGTCTAAGCCTGCTTCCTGACAGAGAGTGATGGCTGCTTTAGTGTTATCTATTTGATATCATAAACTGCACATCTCAGCTGCAGGTCTGGAAATGCTTTCTGTGAAACAGATGGTGACTCACAGCTGAATCAAAGCCACAACCGTTTTAAATGTAAGGAAGGGCAGTGTGTCTGTTTACCAATGGGTATACTCCAAAAACATTCATTTGTCTCTGCAGTGATGTCCACGTGAAGTTAGTTTAAAATATGTATAGTTCAGATTCTACTCAAAGAGAGAACTGTACCTTAACATGCAAAGTATCAAACTGGCCAAATTACACTCGCCATTTATTAACAGTGATCATTTTATTGACAGTTCATCAAAAAAAATATGCTGTGCTTTTTGTTGTTCTGTATCACTGACATAACTTTTTCAAAGAAGGACAAGGGCCAGGACTATAAGAACCAGTGGTCGGGGGGGGGGGGTGCTAGAGCAAACTAGTGGCTAGGGCTGAGGGGATCACTACAGTCATGAATTCACAGAGCTGTGCTTGGCTGAATAGGACATTCATGAAATCAAGCCAGTCAACACTCTAGCATGGAGCACAGAGGGGATCATCAGCTCACACTGCTATCTGAGAAGCTGTTGGTAGTTGATAGTTTTGTGGCAGGGAGAGTCAGTTTTCTTTAATGATGCAGCCCCTGGTAAGTTGATTATTATACAATAGAATTTCACACATCTAGAAAAGTAGGCAAAACAAATTAGACTCCATGGGCTATCTAAAACACAAAGAAACTAAAACAAAGCAGGAGGACATAAAACTGGGAATGGGTACAAAGGTGAGAGGTGAGTCTGGGCGATGTTAGAAGGAAGAATGGGAAGTGAAAATAATAAAAATATGATGTATGACTTTCTCATATATTAAAAAAAAACAAGTATTATAATTAGAAAGAACCACAGTGCCATTAAAGGGATACCAACCTATCCATAAAACTTTTGACCCAAAATTTATCCTATTGGCAAGAAATGCAGGGACAGGTGATGGGCTACAGGAATGGCCAAGTAATAACCAGCCCAACTAGAGATCCATCAATGGGCGAGCACCAATCCCGGACACTATTAATGATAGTCTGTCATGCTTGCAGACATGAACACAGCATGGCTGTCCTCTAGTGGGTTCCATCCAGTCGCTGACTCAGATGGATTCAATGACCCACAACCAAACATTGGATAAAGAACAGGGACTCTTATGGAAGAGCTGGGGAAGGATTGTGGACCCTGAAGAGGATAGAAACTCCACAGGAAGACCAGAAAAATAAAGTAACCTGACCCATGCAGGCTCTCGGAGACTGAAAACCAACAAAAGAGCATATGCACACTAGATGCCCTGCACACATGTAGCAGATGTGCAGGTCCATTTTCATGTGTGTCTTGGACAACTGGAGCAGGGTCTATACCTAATGCTGTTGCCTGTCTGTGGAATATGTTCTTCTAGGTGGGATGCCTTGTCTAGTCTCAGTGGGAGATGATACACCTAGCCCTGCAGAGCCATGCTGTGCCAGGGTTGGGGGATACACAGGCTATTCTCCATCCCCATAGAGGAGAAGGTAAAGGGGGAAATGGGAGGAAAGGCTATGGAAAGGAGGGACCAGGAGAGAGAGAGCAGTGATTGGGATATAAAGTGAAAAAGAAAGAAAAACAATAGTATCTAAGAGTAGGTCCTCTTGTGAATTTGCACGATTAATGCTCCGGCATAGTATTCTCTTTCACTGACTGGCTCACTCCTGGGTTAGCAAAACAGAGCTCCAGGGATGCCAGAGCAGAATCTCACGGAGTCAATTGCTTCAAGGACAGAGGTGTGCTATCCTCATAGCTCCGAGGGCAAGAACTCCCAGCTTTCTGTGAAGTCAGTTTCTTACATTTGTGGGCTTTGAGGGAATAACGTTATGCCCTAGTCTTCAGCTCAGTACTCATGGTCCTTGGCACCCCTGATTTATCAATGTACCATTGCAATCTCTTCCCTACAAATGTCAATGTCAGAATCAAATTCGTTCCCCCATTCAAGGAGGTGATCCTAGGGAGTTTGGACATGAAACATAGCTTTTATTGTAATTTTAAAACTTAAAACCCATTGACATCCTACCTTCAAATAAGGTCACATCTGTAGTACTAAGAGTTAGGATTAAAATATATACTTTTGGAGGATGTATAATTCAACGCATACTATCCTTTTTCTAACTGTAAAATACAAAACTGTATTTTGGGAAGTAACAGTATTACAGACCATATCCCTAGACTCACTGCACTGCAGACGGGGAATAAAAGGTCTATGGTGAGGAGAACATTACAACTTCTGAGTAAAAGACAGCATTAATGTGTTGAATTCACAGAGCCAATGGAGAGGGACAAAAAAAAAAATACTGAGAGGAAAACATGCCCAAGACTGAATATACAGAATATCACTGACCACACTACTTACAATGAGCCATAATGCCACAAACAATGAGAACCACAGAACACTGCTGAAAAGAATCCCCATATCAGAGCAAAAACATGTGCAGACCCTCTGTGAGGTACAATACAAGCAGAAGTTCTAAATCTCAGAATCAAAGAGACATTTCTCTGGTAGATTAGCCCTCACCCAGAGCATTAGGCAGTGGAACAGATTTGAAGTGTGATTTGTGCTGAGGGTAACCATAGCAACAACAGCTATATCAAACTGAGCCTAAATCTTAAATATATTAAATAAAAGACCACTCTAAAAGTCTAGCAGAAGAAAAAGCATACAAATACCAGACTTGAAAACTTTGCACTCTCTGATGTCCTGTATACAATAGCTGCCTTTCATTAAAAAAAAAAAAAAAAAAAAAAAAACTGTAGACACTAAAAGGCAAGAAGATACTGAATCAAAAGAGATAAAATTACCAAAGGAATGAGACTCACATATACGGATTTGAGAGGTGTCTGACATGAAATATCAAATAACTATGGTTAAAAATATATGAGGCCCCAGTGAAAATTGTGAGCAATGTGCAAAAATTTTTAATATACAAAGGGTTATGAAATATCAGGGCTATTTTTATATTAGAATTGAAACATTGGAACTCAAAACTGTTTGGAAAAACAATAATACTTACGTTAATGCCAGAAGAAATAGGAAAGAAGGAGGCAAAAAAAAAGAAAAGAATGGAGGGAGGAAAGAAATGAGTAGGGCAGAAATAGATAGATGAGTTACATCCCCTTCAAACTTTGATGCTGAAGACCTAACTGTTTATATGGTAGAATCTGACTCCTTCAGGATATTGTGCCTTTAAATGGATGGTAAAGTTAAAATAAAAGAACAAAAGGGTTCCTGCCCCATGGAAAAATTGTGGTTTTTTTCCAATTTTTATTAGATATTTTCTTCATTTACATTTCAAATGTTATCCCGAAAGTCCCCTAAAACCTCCCTCATCCCCCACCCTGCTCCCCTACCCACCCTCTCCCACATCTTGGCCCTGACGTTCCCCTGTACTGGGGCATATAAAGTTTGCATGACCAAGGGGCCTCTCTTCCCAATGATGGCCAATTAGACCATCTTCTGCTACATATGCAGCTAATTGTTAAGAAGGAGGGTCTGAAGTCACAGAGGGAGATCTCAGGAGGAAACAAGACTGACTAACACTTTGACCTTCTGTTCTATATTCTAGAACTGTAGCAAGTTACTGTCTTTTATTATATTGTGAGACTGTGAGTCAGTTTAATGAAAAGAGAGATGAAAAGAGAAGAAATAGTCACTCAAATATAAATTCAAGTTACCTCTAGAAGCTGTGTGTTCATAATTACAAAACATGATAAAGATGTCAGGTAATATATAATATATAATAATAATATATAATATTCACAGACTGAACATTCTTACTTACCAAGAAGGTAACTATCATCCAGTTTGAACCATAGATTCAACCTGTGAGCTTTAGTTCTCTGAAAAATTACATATATATCAGAGACAGTAAGCTGTTGGCCATGACTCACTTGAACATTATGATCATGAAGATATAGAGTGTCGCAGATCTAAAGTCTTTTAAGTTTTAATCTTGAGCCTTCATTAACACACTTAATTGCAGTTTGTTAGTAGTTCCTGCATTTGACATGACATACCATCCTCATGATGACTTAGATAAACTCTTAGAATATGCTGCTAATAGACCTATCATTTACCAGCAAAAGCTAAGAATGTTTGATCACATATGAAAGCTACATACAAGTCTTCCTCATGTTAGCAAAGATAGAGCTTATGGATTTCTTTTGTACTACAACTATAAGTTTAGATCCCCTATTCTACAGTGGAACATGTCATTCAAGGAAAATTATTCCATATTTCTAAAGGACAGTCACTTGTACTTGGCTCACAGTAAATTACCCGCATGCTTATTTTGATGAGTTGTCATACACACACACACACACACACACACACACACACACATGCACATACACAAACATAGTGCCTTGTAATCCTCAGGACTGGAAAAAAGAGAAAAATATTTAGTTCAAGGTAAACCTGGGCTACATAGTGAGTTCAAGTCCAGCATTAGCTAGAAGGAGACTATCACTCAAACTCAGGTTTAGAGTGTTGCTAAGTAACATAATGACTGTGTAGCATTCTATACTCAAGGCCCTAATTTCAAAACACAGCACCAGAAAAAGGGATAAACAGGCTTGAAGGATTCTGACTGGATTTGAAGAACTTGTATTGAGTCCTTAGAAATGAAATTATTCTTGTGAACCCATGACTGAGGTCAATGCATATATAAGTTTTTGTTTTAGCTTTTCCTCCTAGAAAGCATTGCTAGAAACTCGGACATGCCATGTGTACTGAATAAACAATTCGTATTATATGGATTTCTAAATACTAGAACCACAGTTGACACTCTTCTAATGAGAATCATCTACCCCAAGTGGTAATAAAATTAAACAAGAACCTAGAGGAGATTCTAATGCCAGAAATTGAGAATGACAGTTTTTGTGTGTGTTTGCTTTAGGTTTTGTTTTATATGTGTGTATATAATTCCATGGTAGAGTGAATGCTTGAGGCTCTGGCCTCAATCTCTAGCACACACAGAGAGAAAAAATATGCAGACTTACAATAAAACATAAATGTAAAATCTTGAATAACATGATAAATAACTCAGCTGTTTGGTTATAAAACAGAACATAAAATGAGTGCCCGTGAGCGCTACTGGCATAACTGAGTAGATAAAGACACAGCAAAATGATTAACCAGTAGTCTCCAATAATACCAAAATCTATATAATGAAGAGTGAATAACTACTTTGGATTGCAGAAAGCTAAATAAACAGGAAATCTCAATGCAATATATCATCCTCAGTTATCTATATTGTGAATGAGAAACGATATCAGTGAAAAAAAAACTGGAGAAATCCAAATGAGTTCCATACTGTAGTTGATATGATAAATTTCATAGTTAGATAAACAAGCTATAGATGCCAGATATACTCTCAAAAGAGTTGACAACCGCTACACAGAGCTTCATGTAATACTTTTGAAACTTTCATTTTTTTCTGTGCTTTTCTTGGAGAGATGATAGAAAGTTCTTTTTTCATCCAAGGCTAGGCAGGAATTCCACAACAAAGAAATGATTCAACTGAAGTCTAACAGGGCAAAGCAATAAATCCATTGTGGGTACTCAGAGGGACAAAGGTTGGTAAAGCAGACACATAACCAAAAAGTCATCCTGGCATGGCATGATCGATGAAAGCTTCCCCTCTGGAGCTCCATGTAGAATTCCCTCACACTTCTATGGACACAGCCATTGTTCACTCCTTGGAGATTGCTTACTGCTTATACAACTTTGGGAGGGGTTTTGTGAATCCTATAATTTTGCCTCATTATCTTCTTGAGCCTTGGGAGCCCATGTCCTTCCTTCCAGAAGAAATGCTTCAATTCAGATAAAAACATCCTTAAGAGACTATTAAAATAATAGAAAAATAATACTCATAGAATGGCATGGTGGGTTAGCAAGCAAAAACACTTACTGCTCAAAAGTGATACTTGAACTCAATATCTGAAACACAGAGTAGAAGAAGACAACCACCTCCTCAAAGGTGTTCCCTGACTACCATATTCATAATGTGGTCTAAACACACACACACAAATACACAAACATACACACAATCTATCAATAAAATCAAATTTAACTAAAAACTATACATAAGCTTATTCTTATTCTTTTCTGTTTCCTTTCTCTTTTTTGGAGTAGTTACAAAGCAAGAAACCAGGAATCAATTGAGCCCAAGAGCTTGTGAGACTACAGAGATGGTGCCATTTGGAAGCAGAAGTGTGGTATAGCCAGAGGCACGACTTCCTTTCTATGCTATCAATCTGAGCCATTTCACCATAGTTTCATGCCTAAAGAATTTTCTGTGCTCACTCTCTGACTTGAGTTTTAGGAACCTACTAAAAGTCATCTAGTGCTAAACATCTCTAGACAGAACTTTTAATATAAGATTCACAGACTATACTGATCTTCTGATTTTCTCTGCCTGTTTGTCTGGAAGAGCCTATAATTATTTATTTCCACACCCTAGACCATTCAGTTTATATCTCTTGCTTTGGACTTCTACTTTATATATTGGAGATATAGCCCTGAGACCGAGAGCCATCACTTTAGTACTTAATAAATGAAACACAGTAGCAGATGAAAATGTTCAGATTTTCCAAGAGTCACCAGCTATGCAAATGAAATATGAGATTTCTTTTCAGAGCTAACAAGAAATGGATGCACAAATATTATTCATGCCACATGAGTGAACATTTCGCTGAGATGTGCTGGCGCATGCCTGAAGTTCTATCTTCACTAGAGAGTGAGTGGATGCATCATTTTAATCTATAAATTCATGATCATGCTGAGCAAGGTACATAGAGAGTTTCTGAAGAAGCAGACTATGTGAATTAGGCATACTAAAAGCATGGTAGTTGAAATGTACTTAGAAAGACACTCTCCATAATGCTTAGGAGTTGAAGAACAAAACTGATGCATATCTGCTGCCAAAGATATCAGGACATTCATTCCATGCAGATGGGATGTGGCCCAAGTGTGAATGCTACCACAGAGTCCCAGTGACCTAATAGCATAGAGATGTTGCAGATATTAATAAATTTTAGAGGTGACAGAATGTGCAAGTCAGAAATCAGAAAAATAAAAATCAAAGAAAGCTAGAGGTAGATAATTTTGTTTGAGGCAGAATAAAAGGTTACCAATGAAGGGAGATCACCAGAGATGGGAGGCAGCTCTTGCATAAGACAAGTCCAGTGGATTTGATCCAAACTCTAGCTCTTACCTCATCGGAGTGATCTGAAACCACAGTTAGCAACCTGAGGAAAAGAGGCAAAGGCCACAGTCTTTTGAAGGAATGACAGAAATCACACATGTGGCAACACAAAACTATAATGCCAGCATTTTGGAGGCTGAGTCAGAGAATAAAGAATATGATTCCAACCTGTGCTACATAGTAAAGGATATCTCAAAATAAAAATAAAAGATAAAAGGGAAACCAAATCTTTCACCTGTCTATTCCAAATTTCCTGTCAGCAACATATCAGAATGGTGGAGAGTGTATGACAATTTTAAAATCTTATTGTTGGGAACAAAATAAAGGGATGGGGTACTTGTGGCCCTGGGGAAAGTAGGGGAGGAAAAGATGCCCACTGCCCAGCCAGAGTTTTCCTATTCTCTGGTCAGTCAGGCTTGGGAAGGCTGCTACTTAACCTATCCACTCATCCCTGGGTGGGCCTTCCTCTATCCACTCTTCAGGTGGTGGTCAAGGGGCAGCCCTGCCTGGGGACCCCCCTGGAGCTACTTAGCTAAAGCCACGAGGGTTGTGGGAGAGAGGGAATAGGGGAAACATTTCCCAACACTAACCAGAGTGTGCAGCAGAACTTGAAGGAGCAGAGACTTTCTATTCTTTAAGAGCTTTATTATAGAAATGCAGGGGAAAGAGAGAAGGTAGAAGGGAGAGAGGGGGGAAAGAGAGGGGAGGAGAGGAAGACAAAGAGAAAGGGAAGAGGAGAGAGAAGTGAGAGGACAAAAGAATAAGAGTAAGAGTAAAAGTAAAAGAGTAAGAGAGAGGTGTGGGCTGAGCACCCCTTTTTATGTTCTTCACTGTTGCTAGGTAACTGGGGAGGAGTTTTGCCTGAAGGTCAGAAGCTTGGGCCATTGCTTATGTGACTACTGACCATGCTTCTCTTGTGGGGGCTGTGGGAGGTGGTACCTTAGGCAGGGGCTGGAGTTCCAGGAGCATGAGGGAAAGCCTACAGTGTCATGTAGGTGAATTATGACCATCGGGGTTCAGACCTCAGCTCGACTAGAGACCAGCCTGCAATTCCCCACATCTTATATCAACTGAAAATGACCAGAAAACATATGAGGCTTGACCTGATTTTAATTAAAGGGACCAAGAAAATCTTGTACACATAATAAGCTCAATAATGCAGTAGAGACGGGGAGGGGAAAGAACAATGATCATTTTTCCTGTAAGTCTGGCTCATTAATTTATTTATTCATTTTTATTATCTTTGCCGTGCTAGGCTCAAACCCAAAGCCTTGTACATTCTAGACAGCCCTGCACTGCTGAGCTACACCTTGCCTGAGGTGAGCAATGATGAAAGCAATTGTCCTTCCCAAAACAATCAGCTTTTTAAAAAAGGAAGTAAGGACAATGGGAATGAAATAATGCCACGAAGCTTACAAGGCAACCAAGCACAAAAGTATGCTGAGATTCCGGAGAGAGACTGAGTGCCAGTTGAGATAGAGTGGCTGTCACAGATTCCAAGGTGATAATTCATGAAAGAAAGCCAACTCTTTGTAAATAGAAAGTGAAAAGATAGGTATTGGTAGAGAAACATGTTTCCTTAATAACCAAAGCAATAAAAATAACTGGCATTGGCCATAACTTTTCCTGGCTCTTAAAGGGAAAGTCTAAAAGGTCCAATTTGAGCAGACAAGAGCAGAAAATGCAGAGAAGTTTAAACACTGAAATCCAGACAAAACTTTGAATGTAATACTCAAGGTGAGAATGTCAGGAAGTCAAATAGCCACAAACCATGCAAAAAAGTCCCAATGGGGCCTTATACTTGGCAGTCCAGAGATACCATGGAAACTTAAAAGAGAACATTCTGAAAGTCTTAACTTAAATCAATGAAGAACGGACTGCTAGTTCCATTTTAATGAATTCCTAACAATAACATTTCTGCTCTCTTGCATTTGAGTTTTAAATCCGATTTGAAATAAGAATATCTTATCATTTTCACTCAAATGCAGAAGTAGTTTATTTGAACCTACATTCATTACAACTAGAGAAATTGAATAAATGTGCATTACTGATGTATGAATTCTCAATTCATTACCTTGTGTACAAATATTCTCGAGGAAACAGATTTGATGGAAGGAAGATAAAATAGCATACCCATTTTTATTATTATTTAAAAGAGGTTTCTTCTTATGCTGGGGAGATGGATCAAATTGAAAAATACTTGTTATATAAGCAGAAGAGTCTGAGCTCAGGGTCCTACTGTTCTTGGGAAATCTAGGCCCAGTGGTACAGTGTCTACAGTATCAGCACATGAGAGGCAAGAAGAAAGAGATAGTTCAATTCCTGGAGCTGACTGCTCAGCCAGCTTAGATAATTAATGAATTCTAGTTTCAATGAAAAACCCTTTCTCAACAAGTAACATGGACATATTCATGCACTATTGGTGGAAGTACAAATCAATGAATCCACTGTAGAACGCAGTGTGGTGATTCCTCATAAAGCTAGGAATATGTCTGCTATATGACCCAACTCTATTGTTCTAATACCCATACCCAAAGGGCTATGATTCTTACTACAGAGACACATATCTGTTCATGTTCATTGCTTCTCTATTAATAGCTAGGGCACTGGAGCAGTCTAGGTATTTACTAACTGATAAGTGAATTATGAAAATATGCTGCCTAAACATGGTAGAATTTTATTCAGCAATAAACATGAAATGTGTGAGTAAATGTATAGATATTGGAACACTATACTGAATGAGGTACACAGACCCTGAAAGACCAGTGTTGCATGTTCTCACTTATATGTGGATTGTACCATTAAATCTTTAGATTTGTTTGTTTAATTTGGAGTACATGTGGAATCCAGAACACTAGAGACCATTGGTTGGGATCAGGGAAGAAAGACCTTGAGGGAGGGGAGATATTAAGAGGAAAGTGGATTAATGGGGAGAAAGATTTAGTTGACAAGTGGAATGAACAGGTATAGCAGAGTTGTATGGGGATAAATGCCTAACATTAAGGATGTGTAAAACATTCATATGGAAACCTGCCAGTTTTTACATTTCATAAATGTGTATATGTGTATTCATGTGACAGAATTATTTGGGTCCTACACAAGAAAATGTACACATCCTAGGAACCTAAAGTTGTCAAATAAATAGTTCTGAGTCAGGAACAAGATACCTTCTCTCATGTTTTTGGTAGACATTTCCTGGAAATACCCAAACTTTACAGACTATTGCCATTGCTTTTATTTATACCAGAACTTGAAAACACAACTATAATATCGAAGACACCACACACACACACACACATACACACACACACACACACACACACACACACACACATATATATGTATATATACGCACACATATATGTATACATGAACAATGAATTGTACAATTGGTCCAAGTGAATATGTGACTGTTGAGTGTTCAGCCACCAAGGGGACATCTGCATCACCTCTGCTCAAGTCACAGGGATCCTTGCAGAAGGGTTGTAAGAATGAATAATCGGGGAATAATGAATTGAAGATTGTGTTCTGGAGAGAACACAGCAATACCATTCATAAACTTGTGATTATGAAAAGGATTAGGAAGAATGTTCAGAAGAGGAGACCTGTGGTCTGTGGACAGGGCTGCCAGGATACAGTAAGTGCTGTCCCTTCCTGTCTCTCCAGGCCCTGGACCACTCTACCTCTGGGTCACTTAGTTTAAGTCACTAATTTCCTTCTCATGAAATAGGAACAGTCCTGTCTCTGAGACTCTGTGTTTATATTTCCCAGCTTCCCCAGATTATGGCAAATCCGAATCATTCCTACTCTTCCAGTCTCATGGTAACATGTCTCTTTCCCAATGCTGCTAAATAAACGTAGCCTTTTTCTATGATCTGACTGTAAAAAAAAAGACATGCACAAGCCACTGAACATTCTAATGTGAATTTGGAAGGGGATCCTGAGCATCTAACTGGGAAATTGCAGCCAATTTATGGCTTCTGGGAAATAGTTTGTCTTCTGCTGTGTGTGGCTTCTAATGGGTCAGCCATGCTCCAGTGGGTTGTCCCACACTCAAGAGTATATGGACAGCACAAATTGAAGGGCATTCATACAAAGAAGTATATTCTAAGACTCAAGTTGGAACAGAAATCACCTTTACTTATAAAAGAGAGGGTGAAAAGATAAACTTGACCACAAAATAATCAATACCGGGGAATAATTTTTATTCATCCAACATATACTTGGTTTTTCTAAACTATATTTATGTGTTCATTATGATTTTGAAGACACTGAAACAATACATTACTTCGGAGTAATTTATACTAATGAGATTGGAATAGTTTACACCATTCTGCATTAAGGATTTGATGCATCCTACTCAATTCATTTCAATAATAAATACTCATCACCACTATGAGCAGCTAGCTACAATTACTTATTAGCTCTCTTTGTTTCTCTGATTGAAACAATATTTGTGATATTTAGCATATCGAATGCAAAGTGAATTCGAAAAAATGCCATAAATAGAAAAGCTGTGAGTTTGGAGCTCTGTTGAAACCTGGGGTCGCTTATTATAGTTTGTTTGATTGCAATTAGTTTACCATTGTCTGGTGTATTATTTTTTACATTAGATATTTTGACTGAAATATCCTTTGAGTCTTTCTGAGTACTGTATTTACTTAATGTCTACCCGTCCCCGTCTGCTCCCTGCAACGTTTTCCATGTTTCCTCTTGCTTATCCTCCCAAATATGTGACCTCTTCTTCTTAAATTATTGGTGTATATGAGTAAATATATAAAAATGAATACTGAGTGTTCCATTTGTTGTTGCTCCTATACATACAGGGTTCAGGGTGACTACTTGGGCTTGAAAGATCTCTTAGTTTCTTTTCCCTGGAGAAGACTGATTCTTCATCTCTCAGCATGCCATAATTGCCTATAGCTTTTCCTCTAAGAGTGTTATCTTGTGGGGCTCCCCAGTCATGACAACGTGCCAATTACTGTTCTCATTATGTATGTCTTATTCAGGCGACTACATTGTTAAGGAAACCATAGGATTGGTTTTCCTGTCATATACAGAAGACAATTTCCAAGCAGATGTCCTGGTTCTCTGGCTCTGACAATCTTTCTTCTATTCCACATTGTTCCCTAAAATCTAGGTAAATTTGGGTTGCAGATGTATCAGTCTTGGTGGGGCACGCCACAATCAATTATTCTCTGCATTCATGTGTGGATTTGATGTAATTATATGTCTATTTTTAGTGTTCTTGGTCTATAAAATATTTTAGAAGTTTTTGTAAGTATTTAAATTACATATGTATATCTATAAATATAAATATATAGGTGTATGTACATAGGCAGAGTATGTGCACATGAGTGTAGGTATCTGTGATATCCAAAAGAAGGGATCAGATACTCTGGGAATGGAATAATAGGCAGTAGTGAGCCACCCATGGAAAATGGTAACTGAACTTGGGTCCTCTGAAATAGTATCAAGTGCTCTTAATCACAAGCCATCTATCCAGCCCCTAAAAATGTTTACAAACTATAAAACCAGTGGCTATATGAGAAGCATCATGATATCCCTTGCTGTCCTCATGGATGAGGGGGTTGATGGAGCTCCCTATCTACTTTAAAGTATGACAGAGGTTTATAGTTGCTCCTGACTACAGTTTTCAACATAAAGTGTTATTACTTATGAACATTTCAAATTCTCGGAAAGCAGGATAAATCAGAAGTTTAGTTTTCTGAGGATTATATGGCAATTTCTCTGAAGTAGACCTCCATCCTTTAGGGAATCTACTTAACCTTAGAAAGGGATAAACCAAAAGGTTTCAGACAGTCTCAAACGAGCCAAGCCAGCTTAACCACAGCAAGAATCTTAGGTCAAGCTGAGAAGACTGGAAGACACACAGCAACCGACCTTCATGGATGAAGTTCAGAAACCTGAGCTGCCTCAAAGAGACGTTCCCCAACTGCCTAGAAATTGTGCAGTGAGTTTCATATTTCCAGTTTTTGTAAACTATCACAAATACTGAGGCGGAGTTTTAGAGGTGCAGTGTTTCTGACTCATTTCTGCTACCACAGTTAACCTCTCATTCATTCCTGTAAATAATCTCAATAAAATCAATGGCTCACCAAGTTAAATTCGGTGGCAGCCTTGCTTTGATATGTCATTTGCTTCCTATCTGAGGTATTGACCTCTACCCAGGAAAAGTATCACCCAACACTAAGGTTTGAAATAATTGGGTAATATTTCTTTTCTTTTTCTTTTTTTTTTTTTTTTTTGGTTTTTCAAGACAGAGTTTCTCTATGTAGCTCTGGCTGTCCTGAAACTCACTCTGTAGACCAGGCTGGCCTCGAACTCAGAAATCAGCCTGCCTCTGCCTCTGCCTCCCGAGTGCTGGGATTAAAGGCATATGCCACCATGCCTGGTTTTGGGTAATATTTCTTTAAACACTAATATAAAGGAAAGGAATCAACAGCTTGCTTCAACGTCTTATCTAAGTTACTAAGTATTCTGTGATATTTCATTTCTCAATGAAAAATTACATTCCCAAATGTGAATTTATATATTCCATTACCTCCTCTGGTTTTATCTATAAAAACATGCTAAAAATTATTGACATAAACTTCCAAAGTAAGAATTGTTATTTACATACTTTTATTTTAACATTAAAACTACTATAAATTTAAATTTCAATGATTTGGCTTATCTTAAGCATTCCATTATAAAACTTCTTTAAAAGTAGATATGTTTCAACATAGAACAAAGAGATTGGCAGGCCATGATTGAAGCATGCTGACCTTCTGAAGAGAAGCTACCTAGGTCTGAATAAGTTCTGCTTGCACAGCTGAATGACAGCATANAAATTTTATAATTTCTAGGAAGATATTAGTATAAATAAGAGAGTTGACAGAAACATGTTTAACTTAAACCTCAAAGACCTCAAATAAATAAAACAAGGGGGAAAATCCTTAGAAATAATTGCATTTAATTATTAATACTTAATTTTCCATAAGATACAGTTGTCATTGTGCTTTATAAAAATTGATGAGGAATAAATATTACAAGAAGCAACCTATCACCTTCATTCTGTTTTCAGGATGAAATAACTCAGGAAGCAATGCCACGGAACAGCCATGGCTCCTATCTGCAACATATGTCTGAGTTCATACAGGGGGTAGACTTTGATTCTGTTGTTTCATGAACCAAGATACTGTGACATTTTACTTCCCCCAAAAGTGTCAATAAAACGTTTTAACAACTACATGCTTGTGATTTATCTTGAAAAATTAGACTGTCTAGAGTGGGCACATTAATGGACATGAAAAGAAATGTCTGGGACCTTCACTCTCAACCCATACACATAAACACACATACCAAGTTGTTTCTTTCTTTTTTTTTTTTTTTTCTTTTACTTATCTGGATATCTCAGCCATCACAAGTAGATGGCATCTGATTAAATGTGTTTACACTTAACTTCAGCCCATCTTTATTCTTCAAAGTTTACTACCATTTCAGCTTGATTAAGAAGGTATCTTTTAAGTCTCTGATCTATTGGTAGCTTTCTTTTCTTATAGAATGTGAGTAAAATTGCAAACCAATACCATCACTATGGAAATCTCTGCGGAGGTTCATAAAAAATGAATAAATAAAAATAAATCTATGACCCATCTATGCCACTCTATGGAGTGGACTATGAAAAGATTCATCTTACTATTTCATAAATGCTGGCTCAGCATATTCATTGCCACTTTGTTCATAATGTGTAAAAAAATGGAAACCACTTAAATGTCTTTCAACAGGTGAAGGGATAATAAAAAAAAAATAGGGTCCATATATGCAACTTAATACTATTCAGTTGTAGAGACAATGAAACATGCAGGTAAATGGATGGAAATCAACATCATTACATTAAGTGGCTTTACCTGTGTCCAGAATGATATATGCCATAGGCTCATTTGTGGACTCTACCTCGAAAATTTCAGGTGAAAAAAAATATATCATATATTAACTGCAGAAAACAGAAACATTAAAAAGGAACTTTTTTCTTTCACTTGGAGCTGTGGAGAATAGAGCTCTAGAGAGAATTGACAGGCAGACCCAGGTGCTCTGAAGAAGAAAATTGAAAATATGGAGTGGATTTAGCTGGAGATGGGGGAAAGAATGACAACACAGGGGTTAAAGTAGGACAAAGTGACAAATAGCACTAAGAATGCTTGAAAAGAAGTCATAGAGATTGTTTTTAATTAAAATTGCACAGTCCATGTAAAGTGTGGGTGTGGGCATGCACTGTATGTGAGTAATTTTAATAAAGTCAGCCACTTGAGGGGATAATTTTCCTACCAGAACCAGAAACTATCTAAGAGGATCTTCATTACCAAGCAGAGGAAACCTCATTTGAGGTTGTTGATAAGGGAAGTCCAAGAGACCCCAAAAGCAGTATAGTCTATTGCTGTTGACATTAATACCCCCCAAGAAATTGATGGTAAGACTATATTCCTAAAGATCTCACATACACTTTGTATTTAGAGGAATCAAGCTGGAACTGACCTGAAAGCATCATCCTTGACATTTATTTTATATAATTTGTCATATTTTATTTTGTCTATAACAATCAGCTTTAGAATTTCCTCATGAAATGTCAAATTTTTGAAATAAAGCAGAAAGTATGGTTATAAGAGATTTAATAGAACATTAATTTAAGTATATGTAATATAACCATACACTTGCATGAATATCATGTGAAGAAGAGATCAGAGGCATTTGAACACATACATTCATGGACCACACTAGCTACCTAGAATACACTAATAACAAAATAAACAACCAATAAATAAATAAATAAGAAAGACACACTTTTCCCCTCTGTATCTAGACCCAATTCAACAGTATGTACAACTTGATATTTTCCAAACATTAACCTTTACTACTATTATATTTTTTAAAAGAGGATTGGATTTCTTTACTTTTTTTCAGTTTTTTAATTAGATATTTTCTTCATCTGCATTTCAAATGCTATCCTGAAAGTCTCCTATACCCACCCCCCCACCCTGCTCCCCTACCCACCCACTCCCACTTCTTGGCCCTGCCATTCCCCTGTACTGGGGCATATAAAGTTTGCAAGACCAAGGAGCCTCTCTTTCCAATGATGGCCTCTATTTCCAATGATGGCTAAGAAATGTAGTCATCTTCTGCTACATTTGGAGGTTTGACAAATGACAAATTGACATGCCAGTGAGAAAGGGGGCAATCTCAAAGGGCACCACCGCCGGAAGAGCTTTAGTCAGTCTGTGTCTATGGAAAGAGCGAGAACCACTTTTATTTATATAAAATATAGCTATATTTGTGTTTGTACAACTTATGTGGTGTGTGTGTGTGTGTGTGTGTGTGTGTGCCCACATGCCTGTGTATAATGATTTGAGGAGTTGGAAGAACACGGGAGGAAGTGGAGTAAGAAATGGTAAACTGATATAAAAATAATATAGGGTATGAAATTTTAGGGTATGAAAGGGGCTTTAAGGCAGTGTGCCTTCAACAAGCCATATGAATGTGCACGTGTATTTGGTTGATGAAGTGATAGAGACTTTCTCACGGTATTAGTGAGGCAATACTGGAAGAAGAACCTGAACACTCAAGTACCCAAAGGCCAGTCTACAGAAACACACCACACTGTAACTGCAGCCTCAGCTCCCAATGAGCAGCATCACGACTGCATGGAGGCTCAGTCGTGGCTTTCTTGGCCTTTCTGAGATTGCGCTATGGAACTATATCTGAACTTTCTTCCTGCTTTACAAAATTCCAGGTTTTTAAATCTAGAAAATATTAGCTTGCCTTTTTTTCTAAAGCCTAAAGAATAATAACAGCTTGAGCTATATCGATTCATATTATTTATTTATTCATTTATTTGTGTGTTGGCTGTGCTTTCTTTTGCATAAATTTGATTTCTAATTCTTGATGCTAAAGCCTGACACATACAAGGCAAGTTTTCTATTACTAAGCTACATTCCTGGGGAATTTCAGATTCATGAAAAAAATTATATATATATATATATATATATATATTCCTATATAGAGTGTTCCTTTATAGTCCAGGTTGGCCTTGAACTTGTAGTTACTATAAGTGATCACTTTTTCTAACTACTGTGTGTGATGTTTGTCAATAAACATCATAAAGTGCTTAAATATTCAACTATCTGATATTTATATGTTCTCTGAAAAGAATCTGTTCTTTCAATAAAGAAAATAAGTATAATTCTGAAAAAGCATAAACTTTTAATTGTTTCAGAGATTTTTATATGTTGAAATAATTATTACTTAAAATAGTTTATATTTGTAAAACATTATTTCAATAAAACAATTATATATTGATAATGGATAACTAATCTGTCACAATACTGGGGTGTCATTGCTTAAATATCAATACGAAAGGACGATTTAAAAATATAGTCATTAATTCACTGAATTAACATTCTTAAACACTATTTCCTTTGTGATATAAACGTGTAAATGCAGAAACTGTGGTCAGCCTTAGAACCCAATTTTATCACTTCTTTGGTTCTCATTTTCAAAGATATAAATGTGATATACTAACAGATAGCAAGGGTTGCTATAAAGTACCATTTTAAAAATTCTGACACATATTTTTTTATCTTTATTACATTGATTAAAACTGTAATATTTGGATATCTGTGACAGCTTAGATAGACTAATGTTTTTGTTTTGAAATACATTTTGAAAACTCCAATTTTGACCCCTGCTTCTCTGTTGTTACTTTTTCTCTTCCCCCATTAGAATCTTCTATTCCTGAAGATTAGTAGCTATCTTAACTAGCTCTAGAAGGCTCCTAATGACCCTATTTAAAAAATCCTCCATGCAAGAAGTGTCAAATAATTAGTACTCATTTTGCTTGTGAGTTGTTTTTCCCATAAGAGTCTTAAGGCGCCTAAAATGTTTACCATTTAGTCTTTTGATAAATTTGAACACCAAAGTGTATGTACCAAAGTCTGAAATAAGTCAGTAGACCAAAAACAAAGCATACTTTCTGATAAAGCCTAGTCCAATTTATCCTTTAATTGCTATTTTGACTTTCTTAGACAGCATATCCAATAGCACTATTATTGCTTTTATTATTTTTTTTCTTTCTCAAGATATCTCTTAGGTTGAGTGTTCTGCTTGTGGAAACATAACATCAATTTGAAGAAATAGAAGTACAAAGGCTAGGGCAGCTGCACAGCTGGACTGAGAGATTTTGACAGCTCTTGGGGGCACTAAGAACAGCTCCTGTATGGTCTTTATTTCTTCCCTTCAAGGATAACTTTCCCACAAGCATAAAGTCCTAGAAGTATTACTTTTACCTAGTTATAATATAAAATATTTCCTCCAAAGCTGGAGTAGTGTCTCGGTGATTTAGGAAGCATGCTGTACAACCATAAGACCCAGATTTTAAATCCTCAGCACCCACATAACAAGCTGAATCTGGCATTGCAAACTCTTGTATTCCCAGTGTTGTGGGGATGGGGGGGGGGGGTTTCGCATTGAGAATCAGAGTCAGGAGGATCACTGAACCTTGCTGGCTACTAACTTATCCCAGTTCTCAAGAAAGATGCATTCCAAGCATGCTACTAGGCAGAACCTGCAACTATGTTTTAAATCGTTACTCAGTAAGCAATAGAAAAGCACTTCATTAATGTCTATGGCTTTAAAGGACACTGTTCTACCTTGAATCATAACCCCCCAGATTGAAAACACAACTGAGACTAAGGGCTTCCCTACTTCTCTTACTTTTTTTGTGATATCCATTATTAGTTTGTTGTCTTTGAGAGAGTCCATTTGTGCAGCCAACTTCACCTTAAGGTCTTATGTTAGACTAATGTGACATTAAATGCTACCTCTGCTAATGTGCAAAGAAGGTGTATGTTTAGATAATGAAGGTTCCCAAATTCCCAAAGAACAACATATTTTGATCTCAACTCAGAGAAAGTCAAGTCCTGTTTCTTTTTTTATTAGATATTTTCTTTATTTACATTTCAAATGTTATCCTCTTTCCTAGTTTCCACTCTGAAAATCCCCTATCCCCCCCGCCACCTCCATCTGCTCCCCAATCTACCCACTCCTGGTTCCTGGCCTTGGCATTCTCCTATACTGGGGCATAGAACCTTCACAGGAGAAAAGGCCTCTCCTCCCATTGATGACCAATTAAAGCCCCTGTTTCGAAGTTGAAAAACCAACAGGATATACATGGCACACGATACTTATCAAAGCAATCATGTATTTGTTGACATACTAACTGCATATCCTTTGTGAAGACAGAGGCAGCAGCATCAGTCAGCCAGGAGACAGGGATGTCTATCCTTGCCAATTGGTATTGAGGGAGTTGCTCATCGTATCTCCCAGTATTAGTTATAAATGATACATTATACAATGGACTAAGGAATTAAATATCCCTATTGAAAACTAATAACTCAAACAAACTTTTCATTCTGCATCAAATTATTTAATAATTCATGACACTAAATCACAAAGAAGACTGAAACGCCTGGGTCTAAAAACGAAGAAATAAAAACTTGATATCATGTCAGCCATTTAGTATTCACAGAATATTCTTTAAACATTTTATAATTTTAAGTGATAATAGTATAATATTTAAGGGAAACTTGGATAATTTATTATTGCTCAGAAACGCTTTGACAATTAGTTAATGACAGATTTGTCCAGTCTGTAGGGAATTGCATTACCAGCTCAATTTCAGAGTGCCCACTACGGATGAGTAGCTTAACAATTCTAATCAGTCTGATAGTAACTAGATTATCCTACACTTCAGATGTTGTCCTCAACAGGAAAATCAGTTGCAAAATAAATATATAAATAAATAAAGTAAAGCCTCAACTTGCACACGTTGGAGAGATGTCAAATTAAATAGGCTGAAAATACTGCTGCAACATAGAACCACTTAGCTTGATGCTGTAGACTGCGCACATCTCTCTCTGGGGAAACACTTTAAGTATCCACACTTCAAATGCAAGAAAGAAATAAACAAGAATTAAACCATTATCATAAAACTCAACGATAAAGTAAAGCCCTAATGTTTTATTTATATCCACTTCCCTCTCCTTTCTCTGTCCCCCATAAGAGAAAAAAAAAATTAAGAAACAACTCAACAGAGACACTTAAGAGTAGTATTTACTTCTGGGAGATTTTAAGGGCACCTTTGCTTTTTCCTTCATCATGCCAGTTTAAAAATTTTGAATTGTCACCAACTTGTGACAATATTTAAGTTTGTTTTTGACAGATCATTTCCTACATTAAGTCATTGTGTCACAAAGTTAGAATGGAACATTAGGAAAATTTAGAATGGAACATGTCTATCCTTTTCTAAATGCCAACCACTGCCAATTCAGCAGATAACAGGGAGGCACAAATTAGCCAGTTGCCCCCGCAGCTGGCAATGTTCTTTGGAGAAAAGAAGCCATCTACGGCTAATAACTGCTCAGTTAGCTGGAGATCCGATTCCCCTTCCATGCTAGGAGAATATTTAACCTGTTTGTCTTGTGTTGGTAAGCACAGCTACTGTGGAGTCCTGTGTGCATGGCTATGTCATGCCCAGAGGACAGCATGTCTCAACATTCTTCCAGACACCCAAGCTCTCACATTCTTTAGACATCCTCTGAGATGTTCCCTAAGGTATGTTGATACAGACGTCCCATGTATGGCTAAGCACTCACAGTAACGTATTCTCAGAACTTTGAACACTGGTACAATTTTGCTGCAATGGATGACCCCAATACCCTGTACATATAGGCAGTAGCAATTTTTTTTCTGTGAGTAAATAAATAATAATAACAAAAGTACATGAAATTTGAGGGGTGATATGATGGAGGCCCATGGGAAGAGCTGAAGGGGACAAAGGAAGGGGGAAGTGGTCAAGGTACATTGAATATGTGTATAAAAAATTTTGAGAAATGTACATTTTTATTTTTTATTTTAGTAAAAAGATATTTTCTGGTTTTGAGCAAGACTGGTGAAAACTACACTGGCGTGGAGCATGCATGCATGCCACATGGAGGCAGAACACAAGGATTAGAATTTGCTCTCCTTTGGGGAGTTGGGAAAGATTTCTTAGGTGTTCACCATAAAAGATTCCAGAGACATAATACTCGTCTCTAGAGATGTGAGAAAACTGCACATCTGGATAATTGGGAAGTTTTTATAGCAATCAGCACTGAACTGACCAGTAAGGACTCTAGCTTTGAAATGTCCTTTTCTCCGTTTTCACAGTCTTTTAAGGAAGACTGCCTCTCTTAGTCTGCTTCACATGTGACGTTCTCTATCTCTGGATTTGAATCACCCGTTTCTCTGGCATCAAAGCTTGGTACTCTGTGTACGTATGAAAAACCAGCTGATCCTCATCTTTCAAGATTCATCTCAAGAGAAAAAATTCTGACACATTCACTTTCTCCAATTTTCCAGTCAAACATAATTTGGTTTTGCTTTTAATAAACTCTATTCTAATAGCCAGTATTCATCCGTACATTTTGTTTTTATCTGTAACCCATCCCTCAGTGAGTCATAACACATTTATCAAAGCATGATCACCCCCAGGTGTATTATAACTTAATATTAACAATGTCAGTTATAATCAATGGAAGTAAGAGAAAATGTGGACAATGAGCTCAACTTGAAATAATAATGGCAAGTTCTCATTGAGACTGTTACTGTATCTGAAAAAGACTTGAACAATATACATTAGGCAAAACAGAAGGATTTCATGTAGCATGTGTAAGGTTAAAGAAACACAAACCATCTTCTATATAAGAATATAAATAAAAGCAGTTCAATGTGCCTTGGAAATAATGAGATAAAGAAGCTCTGCAGAGAGAGAGAGAGGTCAGGAAGTCAGCACAGTTTTCTGGGGCAAATTTTTGGAAGCAGGAGCTGAGCCAGAATCTTAAGGATGTGAATAACAGAAGGAAAGCAATAAAAGTTCTAAACATGGGACTTCATGGCCAGGACAGAAACAGTTTCAGCTCCTGCCACAGGAAAGTTTTTCTGCCTAGCAACCTACTCTTAATTACTGTANCATGATACAAGAAGAAGGCCAAAATTAAACTGGAAGGTAAAATTGTATGCTGGTTACCCTAGCAAATGATATTCAACAGTAATATGTGAGATGGGCTGAAGAGCAGGTTGTTACACTTATTTATACAATTTGTGTGCACTAAAATTACTGTTGCCTGAAGTGGGCATAAATATTAAGTAAGGGGGAAAAAGTATATCGAGACCATAATGGCCAATGGCTGACAGGGCACTGAAGGGAGAAAAACGTGTTGTTTGTTTCTTCTTCTTCCTCTTCCTCTTCCTCTTCCTCTTCCTCTTCCTCTTCCTCTTCTTCTTCTTCTTCTTTTCTTTTCTTTTCTGTAGCCATTGAAAAATGATCCTATGATTTAAGAATTTATATAATTCATGTATACATTTATTAGTTCATATTTCAATTTTGGTGACTGATATTTTGATATAACCCTATATTGGATTTTCTTGTATTTTATTGACAATTTTTGTCTCTATGTTCATCAGGGGTATTGCTGTTGCATTTCCCAGAGAGTGTTCAGCAGTGTTCTATTTTGTTGTGCTCTTATTCATTGTGTAGATTTTCTTTGAAAGTCTTCCAGAGTTCGACTGCAGATCAGTTTGTGCTTGAGTGCTTTTTTTTTCTTTTTAAGCTATGCAGGTTTTTGTTGTTGTTATTGTTGTTGTTGTTTTCTTAAATTATTATTATGGTTTCACATTCCTTATTTGGTATGGGTTTGTGTAAGTCAAATTGATCAATTCTTGCTGTAACTTTGGTGGTACAAATATATGTAGACATTTATTCATTTCTTTTAAGTTTTCTTACTTAATGGAGTATAGATTTTAAATAATGCATTTTAATGTTCTGAATTTTTTGGTGACTGTTTTAATGTTTTCCTATTCACTTCCGATTTTCTTAAACTGGCTTTCCTCTTTCTTAGTTAACTAGCACAAAAGTTTGTCAATCAATTTTACCTTTAAAAGAAGCAGCTCCTAGATATGTAAGTTATTTGTATTGTACTTTTTTGATTATATTTCTTTAATGTCTACTCTAAATTTTTTTTATGATTGCTTCCCATCTTCACAAATTGGGATTGGTTTATTCTTGTTTTTTTTCCAAATTCTTGAACTGCAGAATTAAGTCACTATTGAAGTTCATTCTGAATTTTTGATTTAGGATATTAGAGCTCCAAATCTCCCTTTTAAGCCTGCTCTTTTTATATATTGTATTTTTATTAATTTATTCTCTCATATGTTACATCCATCTGCAGTTTACCCTCTCTCCTTTCCTTCCAGTTCTTCCCCCTTACCTCCCCACTCCCCATCCAATCCTCCTTTTAATGTGTCTCAAAGGATTTTGTGGGTTGCGTTTTGTTAATACTTGACTCTAGGATTTTCAAAATGCCTTTATTTATTCTTTGATCTATCCATCATTCAGTAATACGTTTTTTAATTTGAGATTATGTAAAATTATTTGAGTTTCATTTATAGTGATTTAAAGATATATCACACTAGATTTAGTAGAATATATAAAGTTATTTAGATGGTTATGTATTTGTCAGAATTTGAGTTTTTCTGTCCTGGAATGTAGTCTATTTTACAGAAAATTTTCTATGGGCTACTAAGTAGAATGCATATTATTTGATGTTTGGTTGGAATATTCTGTTGATATCTGTAAGGTCTACTTGATGTGTGGTGTCATTTTATTGTAATATTTCTGTATTTATAGTTTGTTCAGATGACGAATCTCTTATAGAAAAATGAAATATTGGGACCATCTACTATCATTGAGTGTGGTTAATCAGTACTTGAAGCCCAGCAGAGTTTTAAAAAATTAGCCTCATCAAGACTGTAATGTCTTCTTAGCTAATTGTTCCCTAGGCCATAATAGCATACTTTATATCCTCTAATTAGTTTGGAATTTAAGTCTATTTTTTCAGGCTTTGGATAGTGATACCTGCTTGTTTCCTGCTCATGTTCTTGAAATACTTTTCTATCTGTTAACTCTGAGGGGATGGGTATATTTGAATGTAGGATGGGTTTCTGGTAGATAAAAAAATATGGATTTTGTTTCTTAATCAATTCAGCCAGCCAGTACCTTTTGATTTCAGAGTTGATACCATTAATATTTAAAGTTATTATTGACAGGTACATATCGATTGTTACCACTCTGTTCTTGTAATTTTGTCGGTTTTTTTTTTTTATTATTTCTGTGTGTGTCCAATTTTGTGTTTCCATATATATGGCTTCATTGGGTTTCTTTCTGTAGATAATCTTTTTGTCTGCGTATTTCTGTCTTCAGGCCTAAGTCTTGCTTCCAGTATTCTCTGAAGGGTTGGTTTGGTGGAAATGGATTCTTTTAGCATGTATATTATGGAAAGCTTTTCTTTTTCTTTCTACTATAGAAAATAGTTTGCTGGATAAATTTATGTGGATTGGTGTGCATGCCCCCATTAGTACATGGAACATGTTGTCCAGGTTCTTCTGGTTTTAAATTTTTCATTGAGATGTCAGGTATTATTATGATACTTTTAATTATATGTGACTTATGAATTTTCTCTTGCAGCCATCAGTGTTCTCTATTTTGGTGGGTATTTATTATGTTAACAGTAAAATAGAACTGATAGTTTCTATTTAAAAGTAATTTATGTTTTCTTTTAAGGTTTACCAGAGCATATAATATATTTGAATATACTAAAAATTTGATTATATCCTTTCCCTTCCCCAAGTCCTCCAAAATCTCCTCACCACCCAACCCACCCAACTTCATGTTCTGCCCTCTCTTTGAAAACAAAACATAAACACTAATATGAAAATTTAAACAAACTAAAAGGAAAATCCAATAATTCAATAAAATCTCTCTCTCTCTCTCTCTCTCTCACACACACACACACACACACACACACACACACACACACACACACAAAATGTGGGAGTTTCTTTTCTAGTCTTATGATTTGGTGTTCTCTGCTTTTCTGTACATGTATGCCATTTCCTTATCTGAGGAAGCTTTCCTTGTTTACCTTGTTGACGATCCGGTCTTTGTCATTGACCTGAGATTCTTTGCAATGAATTCCCTGAATTACCCATTTATTCTTTTCATGAATTTCATGTGGTGTGTGTGTGTGTGTGTGTGTGTGTGTGTGTGTGTGTGTGTGTGTTTTGTGTGGTTTGTTGTTTTCTTTGGTTGAGTGATCCAATTCTATCTTCTGTTTGATCCATTCTACAGATATATTTTATATTCAAAATATTGAATATCCTTCAGTATTTCTATATCTTTATGGAACAGGGTTTCAATTCCTGAATTCCAGTTCAGACTGGTTGCTCATTCCATTCAGCCATCTATTTGTGTGGTTTTTTTTTTTTTTAACTTTACTCTGCACTTCATTCATGTCCTCTTCATTAAAATATCAGTGTCTTTTTTAATCTTCTTGAAGTCACATATGTTTAAGAATGAATTTTAGTTTAGTGTCCTGGGGTTCATCTAGGGAATTCTCATTGGAGAATGTTTCTAGTCTGTGTAGGTGGAGACTTATATCTTGACTTTTCATATGAATGTATTTCTGAATGTAGTAATGTGCACATATAGGCTTCCTTCATTGGCCATGTGTCTGATGTGAGGTTCTAAAGCTACTTCTGCAAACTGGTTATTTGCTCATTTGTGTTGTCATTCAATCATATTGATTTCATATCAGTTAAGAAGAGTTTGTAGGTCAATCATTAAGATAATCAGGGGGATTAAAATTCTTGGCAGCAAAAAAATCTTTAAAATGTGAGTTCTGACTGGGTCTGTTTGGACTACTGTGCAAAATATGCTACCCAACTTGGCCTCAGACTATGATGATGTCATCAGTGGGCTAAGATTTGGGGTACTCACCAGCCTAGACAGGTATACAGGATGCATGAGAAGAGCTTATACTGGGAATCATGCAGGAGAAATGGTATGTAGATTCATTCACAAGGGTGTTCTAGTGTGCATGCTACATGACTCAAGCTAGTATAGTACAGTGGTCTGGGTCAGTCATGGGTGTAGGTGAATGTAGTTGCTGAGTGATCTGAACAACACCTGGTAGTATGAGTATAATACACATGTGTGATTTTTTTTTTTCAATTCACTGAAGTGGGGTAGTGCACATGCTACAAGCCTAGATCTCCAGATCTATTTACTGCTCTATGATTGTGGTAATAGGTGATATAGGTAGAGAAAATTGTGGACATTTTATTTTAATTTATAAAATGTTATTAGCTTAAGCTGTATATAAGGCACATAGCTCAATGAGTTTGGAGATATAAAATTATGAATCCATTTTTGTTACAAAATATAACTACATATCTCCTCCAAAATTCCCTTTGTTTTTTACTATCATCTAATTTTTAGAAAAAAAAAAAAAAAAAAAAAAANTAAGTTCAAATCCCAGCAACCACATGGTGGCTCACAACCATCTGATCTGGCTCCCTCTTCTGGAGTGTCTGAGGACAGCTACAGTGTACTTGCGTATAATAAATAAAATAAATCTTAAAAAAAAAAAATCAAAAACTTTTTGTGTTCCCAAGGAATCAAAAATAGACTAGAAGGGAAATCTATGGAATGGAGAACATATTTTCAAATATACATCTAATTTCATTGAGAGTGGTATAACAAATTATCACTTATAACCTTCATTACTAATAAATAACAGAAACTCTTTAGAGTTCTAAATGTAGGTAAGTCCCAGGCCTTGGTACCAGGAAATTAATTTCATTAATATGCTGTTAATATCTTTACTGTAACGTTACCTGTCAGAAAATACAGAGTGTCTGCCAGAATACTTTTTAAATGCACTAATTCCTCTCAAAGGGCATTCCGTGACCTAGTTATCTCAGGTGAATTCTATTTACCTAAGCCATCACTTGTGGAGTTAGGTTATCAATATGGGAATCATGATTACTATTTGAGACATAGTCTCACATAGTCCTGGGATTATAGGTATGCAAGATCATGCTCAAAGAACACACAGATTTTCAGGAATTGCAAGCAGAACTGACACCTTTGATTAGTTAAAGAACCAATATTGAAAATGCAAAGAATTTTTACAAGTCCCATAATAAATTAAGAGGAAAACATAAATTCTCCAAAGAAGACATGCCAATAGCCAACAAGTAAATAAAAGGGTGTTCAATATAAAAAACTATCAATGAAATGCAAATCTCAACTGTAATATAGTGAGACATCACACACAATTTCCCAAATGAATCTAGTGTTGGTGAGACTATGAAATGACAGGAATCATATACTAGAGTGAGGTGGGAGGGGGAGTGTAAGCTATAGATAATAATTCAGGTTTGAAGATATGTGCAGTAGGTCATGCTTGTAATACTAGCTCTTGGAATGGTGAGACATTAGGATAGTCAGGTCTAAACTTGGCTACACTATAAAATTATTTGTCTCAAAAAAATTGGAATCCAGCCCAGGCCAATGCATTGTTACCTTGAAAATATTCCTGGACAGACATTGCTCAACTCTTTAAAACAATATGATAGATAACGAGTGAGACATTTGTAGTTGTCCTACAGCATAGGAAATAATAGTCAAATTCTGTGTGTATTTATGTTCTATTTTCTTCTTTATATCAATGTAGACGTTTGTGTCTATTATCATTTCATTCAACAAGCTAAAATCTAGTGCTAGTGCTATCTATTTTAGTGATGAAACACAAAGAAATCGCTCAGTGGCAATCCATATCATTTTGATGTCTCCATAAATCTTGGGAAGTTATTTTCCAACATACAAGGAGCCCCAGGTTCACCTTGTTTCGATCTCCTTGCCACATCCCAGTAAACAAAGCACTTTCCCATTACACACTGTTTTATTATCAGAGAAAAACTTTTAGAAGACTTGATCTAGTTTCTCAATATGGTCATTATCTCATATTGTTCTTCTTGACAGGCAAAGTTTGGGAAAGTAGAAACATATGTGAGAAAGCATTGCATACTCATGTATACTTTGTTTTCATACATAAGTATGTGCACATATTTTATCTCTATTTCTATCACTCAGTAAGGATAAATTTGCTTCCAGACTTGCAATTCTATTACAACATAACTGATATTGTACTAGTTTACTTTTTTTCAGAATCTATTACTCCCTATTTTCATTAAAAAAAAAAAAAAATGGTTCTCATTGCTCTCCATCACCGACTCATTGACTCATCCCCATGCCTAATGCAGCATCTCACTCTGGTATGCCTTTCTCATTTCAGATTGCCATTCAGTGACAGGTGACAATCACTAACATGTATACCCTATACATCTTGCTCTGCCGTCTAGCTCTTCTCCATGCAGTTACGCCCTCTCTGCTGCTCTTCTGGCAGCCCATATTGCATTACTTTTCTGACAATAGATTCATAAGTCCTTTTGGACTTTATACCACATGTGTGTTCCAGTTAGTGTCTTCCCTCACTAACGTTGCTTCCTTCTCCAGAGTAGATGCTATCCTTATTCACTTTAAGCTGTGAAACCTCATTTGGCCTGAATATAAATCCCAATAATATCCCAAACCAATAGAGACCAGGATTCACTTTGAATGACACTAATTCCATCACTGAAGCAAATCAAAATAGTGTGCCTGATAAAGCAAGAGACACAGAAAGGTCATGTTTTCTTGTTTGTTTGTTTGTTTGTTTGTTTGTTTTTATGTTTTGTTTTGTTTCTTTTTTAATGTACTTATGGTAAACAGAAGGAAAAGGAATCAATCTTCAAAATATAAAGGCAGGCATCTGGTTTCAGCAATGCTCTTTCTGGTTAAGACTTAGACATTAATGGTAGGACCAGATTAATGTACTATGTTATAAATTGTCACTTGATATGCATATTAACAGTCTAAGTATCTGATTAAATATTAAAGGACTTGCTTTTGCTGATTACAATTTATGTATGATTGACAAACACTTCAAAGAGAGAAATCAACCTAAAGGACTTGTAGATAAGTATTTCATGTTAAAGAAGGTAATTTTGCAGATGTTATCAAATAAGATCAAAACTTAGACGGCATCTCATAATTTTGAATTCTGTATCATCTTCCTCATCATATTAATGCATATATTAATTTGGTTAAGATGTATAAAGGTGTAGGATATGTCTGTAAAGCATCAAACATGATAAAATGCATTTTTTTCCTATAGGTCTAAGGCTGGAAATGACCTGGGTACTCATTAATGCATGTGACAAAATGATAAATAGGTTGAGAAGCTGGCTCTCCAGGGTGCCACATTCAACTCAGTGAAGCATAAAATACGATTATTACAAAACACTAGATTTTGAAAACCTGAGCTAAAACCAGGAGTTTAGTATCAGAAACAGTGAGAAAACTAATGAACTTGGAAGCAATGATTTCTAATCCTGAAAGAAATTTAGGAGTCAGAAAACTTTAAGGATTTCTCATGGTGTTAATTTGCTGCAAGACCTCGAGTAGCAAGACCCATTCTTCATTTTGTTTTCTTTTATTTCTTTCTTTCTTTTTAGTATATGATGACAAATTCAATAGCCCACATTTTTCCAAGTAGGAAATACCAGCGGCTTTAGGTGTTTTTAATTGTAAATAATGGGAACTTCACAGCTAATTTCTTGAATTCTATGTTTGGTAAATCATCCTACAATAATAGTTTTATTATTTTTATTGTGGCTCCAGTGAACTATGTGGAAGACTGTAAAACACTTTGTAGACACTCGAATGCATTCAGACATATACCCTGAGGACAAAACCGGAGCTTATAGGGAAGTATTTAATAATAAAAGGGCATAAATTCTGCATGTTCAGCTATCCCCATCTGAGATGTTAATGAGGTGGAAAATTAAAAGAAGTAACAGCTCTTGGGTCTGGCCATGTTTTTCAGCCCTTTTATTCTCTTAAAAATTCTTTCTCCTATTCCTGTTGGATGAGGCTTATCATGCCACTAGTAAAACATTTGTCATTGTGGAAGTGACACAGCATGAATTCCAGGTGGTTCCTTGTTTAATTTACATCTTTCTTGGAAGACTCATAGAAAGTGATTTGGCTTTTAGAAGATTCTTTGGTCCAAATCTTCAAATAAGACTTTTAAGAGATCCGGATACCCTATGAGTGTTAAATTAATTTTAATTAGCTTTACCTGTAGTGAAAGCTCTACATGCTTTTAGCTCAGTGTTAACTAGAGAAAAGAAACAACACAGCTCAATGTAAACTAGATAAAGAAACATGATGTTGTGTTAGGAACAAAGAAATGTTGGGAAGTGAGGTTCAGAGACATAAACCATTTCCTAATAAATTCAACATTTGTATGATGCCTTTGTTGTAACACTTCTTACCTTGTCCATCATTGAAACGTGAATATCTTCAAACTTCAGAGCTCTGCTTATAATTTGAATGTGTGTGTGTGTGTGTGTGTGTGTGTGTGTGTAAAGAGAAAGGTGGGGAGATACAACTTGTCATACAGGCCTGGCTGAAATTGAACTTCTTGAACTGACCAAGATTACTGGCCTCCTGAACTTTACCTTCATTATGTTTGGTACACATTTCCTGTAGTCTATATTCCAATACTCTTTGGAATTTTAGGTTTTGATTTTATTTATTTAAATTTTCTTTTCTTTCCATTTTTCTTTCTTCTTTTCTTCTTTTCTTTCTTCCTTTCTTTCTCTCTCTTTCTTTTTCTCTCTCTCTTCCTTTTCTTCTTTCTTTCTTTCTTTCTTTCTCTCTCTTTCTTTTTCTTTCTTTCTTCTACTAAAACTTACAGTGCTGAATCCATTTTTGTTTTTGCTGTGTACATAGTTCCAAATCTGACCACTCTGAATTGAACAACGAATAAAGGATTTTTCCCCATCAGCCTGCAGGAGCTGAATGAAGGAAATGAAGCATGGAAGTGATGGATTCTATTTCAATTAAATAAATGCTCTGAAAAGCACTGTGCTGCATATTGTATTTTCAGGTTAACTTTCATTGTGAGACTGTAGGTTCATTGTGCTAAGTCTGGCACTACCAGCACTCTGCTCTCCATATGACCTGTAGCTCTTCTAGCCTCATGGGTAAATTGAATATTCAAATTATGATTATTTACCACAACTTATGTAGCTGATTCTGAGCAAGTAGAGACTACTACATTCATTTGAATTAGGTCTAAGTCTAGTCCTTACCCCAACACTTTAGAAGGATTGGAAACTACAGCCTCACAGCTTTGAAGCTGTGGAGAAGAGCTGACTAGGAGATAGTGAAGGAAAAACTTCCATCTCAAGCTCTATGCCTGACTGTTAATCTCACAACTGCTAGGCAGATCTTTGGGGTAAATAACATTCACAATGCTTGTATTTATCTGATTTGTTTCAGTGCAACACCAACTGTCTCCCCCAAGTTAAAATGCACCATAGCCAGAGTATTAACCCAAAACAGTCAGCAGTAATGTTTTATAATTGTGGATTCTGAAGGAGTCACTATCAGATAAGGTAAACAAAAGCTGCCTGAGAAATGTAAGTGAAAAGGTTTGGAATTAAATGACTTCAGGGATCTTGCAGAGCTTCAGGGGAGCAATAGTAGGGTCCCATGCAAGAGCACACCTGTCATGGGGCCTGCAGGGGGCAGAGGGGCTCTGAGCTTTTGAGCTTTCATCTTTGCCTGCCTTTGAGGCTCTGCCAAAGCATTAACCAAGACTTAAGGCAGATTTAAACAGCCACAGCAAGTTATGCAAAGTACACACACACACACACACACACACACACACACACACACACCCCTCCTCAGCAAATGAAAGCATTCTTTTTCTGATACATTCATGTACGTAAATTTAATCTGAGCTTACCCTGATCACATCAGACCTAAGAAATTAAAACAGTTAGTGCCAAAGGGCAACAACATAACATTTCATAACTTTTCAAGAATGTCAGGACACATATAAACACTCAACAAAACAAATCCAACAAACCCATCTATGAGGGAGGGCAGGGATACACTGCTGCTGTTTCTAATGTTTAGTTTTTGAAAAAATATATAAACACAAAGAGAAAAAACATGAACAATACCACCTTCCTTTTTTTTCAGTGTCATAATTTTTTAATTTCTTTTTTACTAGATATTTTCTTTATTTACATTTCAAATGTTATCCCCTTTCCTAGTTTCCCCTCCGAAAATTCCCTATCCCCTCCTCTCCTCGCCCTGTTCCCCAACCCACCCACTCTTGCTTCTTAGCCCTGGCATTCCCCTATACTGGGGAATATAACCTTCACAGGAACAAGAGCCTCTCCTCCAACTAATAACCAACTAGGCCATTCTCTACTACATAAACAGCTAGAGCCATGAGTCCCACAGTGTGTTTTCTTTGACTAGTGGTTTAGTCCCAGGGAGCTCTGGGGTTACTGGTTAGTTCATAATTGTTCCTCCTATAGGGCTGCAACCCCCTTCAGCTCCTTGGGTACTTTCTCTAGCTCCTTCACTGAGGACTCTGTGCTTCATCCTAACCCTCTCTTTCATAATAAAGCAAATATACTATTGGGGCCTTCAGTATAGCTCCCAACATCCCTTTCATTCATAATTATCTACTGCATGAGCTACTGGTTATTTACCATCACTTTCAGCATTTAGATGTGTCTATGGTGCTAAGAAGTGGTTGGTGTTAGAGTTCTCAAAGCCCCCTGTTAGACAGGACCCCTGGCATTCTCGGGACAGTAAGAAATGGAAGATAGAAACGTAGCTCATGAGCAGGATGTGAGTCATGTCAATGGAATTAGTCAATAGTTCTTGATATTTGGAAGGTAGAATGTGAATTATTGAAAAATCAGACTGTAGTAACACTTCTGAAACATACTTCCTTAATCACATAACCCCTCCCTGAAAAAGATAGGAAGAATGGATAATGATTTCCAATAATGTCAGTGCATTGTGGAAGTGGGCAAAAGGCAGAATAGAGACCCAGCTTAAAAATTAAATCTACAGGTCTTTCAGCTGCAGTGGGAAATCTAGCATTAAAAAAAAAAAAAAATTTACCTAGGGCTACCTGAATCTAGTACAGACTAAATGACTACAATTGTTTTTTATATAAAACTCAAGAATGGCCAGGACCTTGGGTCTATTAAAGTTACTCATAGATTTTTTTTTTTAGACGTTCCTTATTAATTTCATTTTCTAAAGGAGAAAAGCAATCAGTGAATCACAAAGAAAAAAATCCATTTTTAACAGTAGAAACTTAATAATTACATAAGAAAATTGTTGTTTTCCCTTTAAGCAGCTGTAACCTGGGAGATTCATAGTTTCTACAAGTAAATTAAGTGGGAAAAATGTAGAAATTATTTTATATTTTGAACAATCACGCTGAAAGTATTAAGGTTAAAAATTCTCAAGTATAATTTCCATCAGTAAAATAGTAAAAGGTAATTGTAACTTGAAAGTTACATTTCAAACATATTTACAGACTACTGTCCACGAAATGCACTTATTGCAAATGTACAATGAAAATTGCATAGTGATTTTCAGCATGTCAGGGTTTTGCAATGATCAGTATTGTTTAAATGCTAAATAATATCTTCACACATCAAAAAGTTTCCTAACCTAGTGCATTAGTGGTCAAGTAGTCACCGGGATCCATACTCTTATTTTCTGCAGGTTAATCCGGGGTCAGAGGAGCAAAACTAGGTTCCCGTTTCAAGAAGTTTAAGTATTTGCCTTAGGTTGTACTGTCTGCTGATCTCTGTCACTGTTTACCACAGATCTTGAGTCCAAAAAGGTTGTCAGAGAGCTTAATGGTCCTTTTGTAATTCTATTTGATTTCCATCTGACTCTTCCTTTTCTCAAATGATACTGCAATACCAGCCTATTGTTCTGTGAATCTCTCCATTCATTTGCTAGTGAATTTTTCCTTTGCTATGAATGTGTTATTAGATATGAGGTTTACCATTCACTGCAAGTTGTTTCAGTTCCCTCGGTCCATGTTTTAGCTTTTTTCTTGGTGAATCCTGTCCTCACAAAGGTGTGTAATCTGTAGTAGGGCATAGTGGAGGCTCCAACTTTTGGGGAGGTTGCTACTTTCATTACTCCTACCTGTAGGGTATAAGTGAGTGTTTCCCATTTTCTTGTTAACTAATTTCTAATTTTATACCTCTTATAGGGAAAAAGTCTGCCAACTTTTTAATTCTTCAAAAGTGTCTACATTCTACCTTTAAAAAGTATGTAGGAAATGTATGTAGTTCTGCCTAAAAATATGAGAATCACAAATATTAGTAATTCTAGAATATCTTATTATCTCCATGTGTTTTCCAGTGAAACATAATAATTTAAGAACAGTATCAATGAGAATCTTGTTGCAGACATCATTTAGGGGAGATATTTGTGGTGGGTCGAGGTAACTGACAGTATTGAGAGAAGCTACACCATAAGGCATATGGAGTGGTGTAGCTTTCCTACAGCGGTGTTATAGGCTAGGAACCCTTAGACCTTGCTGATACATATGATTCTCAGTTCACATCTCACGAGCTAGCTTTCAAGTAGCTCTCAAAATTCTGTCTCCTGAGTGAAAGTTTGAAGGCATAATCTCTAGGGAAGATCTTCTGCCTTCAACCAACAGCCTACAGATTCGCTCTTGCCATGCTTCTCAAAGATGAACTGTTGAAATTCCCTGATATTGCATGAAGATGTCCTGTTAGCAGTTTAGTTCTTCCTTCCTAATAGCCAAGAAAAAAAATTAATAAAGGAAAAAGTGAATAGCAGATTTTTAAGGTAACAAAGAATCTAAAACAAAGCCACCCACAAAATGTAATTGGGAACACAAGGCACATAATACTGTAAGAAAAAAAAAGCATTAAGTTGATAATTATGATTAATAGCCTTAGAAATTAAAAATACATTGTATCCCTGTAACCAGAACAGAAAATTCTATGAAAACATGCTCACACACACACACACACACACACACACACACACACACACTCCTTTCAGAAACCCAGAAGTTTGATAGATTAAATTAACAATCATATATACTAGCTGTATGAGAAAAATGAAACATATCCATATCAATAGAAAGAATGAGTTATGAAACGTAAAAGCAGAGACAACTAGAGAATCGACACAGTACAGTCAATATTTTTGTGAAAAGTTTTGGTTAGAGCATGTGTGTAACAATTATTACTATTACATGGAGGCTAATACATGTGAAATTAATCAAATGGATCAGAGAGTCAAGGGCAAGGAAATACTAGAATGGGATGTATTTCTCCATTTTAGATGCAATGGGTGAATATAACTGATTGAGGGATACAGAGGGAGTGGGATGTATTTCCACATTTTAGATGCAATGGGTGAATATAACTGAGTGAGGGATACAGAGGAAGTGGGATGTATTTCCACATTTTAGATGCAATGGGTGAATATAACTGAGTGAGGGATACAGAGGGAGTGGGATGTATTTCNGTATTTCCACATTTTAGAGGCAATGGGTGAATATAACTGAGTGAGGGATACAGAGGGAGTGGGATGTATTTCCACATTTTAGAGGCAATGGGTGAATATAACTGAGTGAGGGATACAGAGGGAGTGGGATGTATTTCCACATTTTAGAGGCAATGGGTGAATATAACTGAGTGAGGGATACAGAGGGAGTGGGATGTATTTCTCCATTTTAGAGGCAATGGGTGAATATAACTGAGTGAGGGATACAGAGGGAGAGGGTTAAAGCTCCATGTACCAGCGCTACTCAGACATTTGCCCACTTCTGCAATGCACTAATATTGGAATTCTTTGTCCATACTCCCTATGCTTGCCAGAGAGGGGTTTTGTGATTACAGAATTGTGTTTCAGAAGTATTACTACAGTCTGATTTTAAGTAATTAGCATTCTGCCCCCCAAATATCAAGGGGTGCACTTGTGATTATTATTAATGTCAGCTGTCACCTGATTGGGTACCTTAGAGATTTGTAGCAGATCTGGATATGTCTTTCTGTTTCTCTCTCTCTCTCTCTCTCTCTCTCTCTCTCTCTCTCTCTCTGTGTGTGTGTGTGTGTCTGTCTGTCTGTCTGTCTGTCTCTGACTTGTCACTATGAGGTAAAGGCAATCACTGCCACATGCTTCTGAAACCATGATATTCTTCCTCACAATGGACTAAAAATCAACAGAGTGGAGGACACTGACCAGAACCTTCTGAAACAATCAAAATAAATCTTTGCTAACATTACTTTTTTTTTAGTACCTTTTCTCTAGTATTTTGTTATAGCAAAACAAAAATATCTAATTCTTATGGTTTCTTTATTTTTATTATTCTTGTATGTTTGTAGATTAGAAGATCATGGAAGACGTTGTCCTTGTCTTATTGTTTGTTTAATGTATCAGGGTAAAGAATCATGAACAAAGATCCCCACAGACCTTGGACATCTTTATTCTTCTCTCATATTAGAAATCTACTTGGACATTATCAGAATGTAATATTTGTTTGCAAAATGCACTAGGGTTCACAGAAAATTCTTCAGTAATAAAAATGCCTATCATTGAGAATCAAATTAATAGCAACATTTATTGCCATGGATTCTTTCATGGCTACATTCCATGTGGCTGTCATTAAAGCAAAACTTATAGAGAATGAGATATGAACTTCTAAGACTAGAATGATCCATCTTGTGTGACATTGCTACACTTGCCAGAGCAGACAAATGCCTTCCATGTCTAACTTTTATTAGTGAGCAAAAATGTCTATAAATTCATAACAAAAGCAAATAATAGAATAATATCTCAGATATTATAATGACAGATTATTGAATTTAAAAATTTTTAAAGCATGTTCCTAAATTCAAAAGGGCTTAAACATGACAGAAATTCCTGGACCTCGCTCTGCATAGGGAAGATTTCACTATTGTCCTGTAAATGGAAATTTTGTAATTTTCTTTTTGAAGTGTAAAATATTTTTCAATATAACTTTTATAACATTATCTTCTACTTTTCCTTATTTGAAAATTCATCAAAATGGCTAAAGCAATTTTGTCCTCTTTGGTGTTCAAAATTCTCATCCTAAGAGCAACAAAAGAGAGATATTCTTAACCTGATTCCCTACTAGTTTAAAGCCTGTCTCTTGAGAGCAGGGTGAGGGGACCTTTGATAGTCAAAGAGAAAATGTTCTATCACATAGTCTTGTGATCTTAAATGAACTGGTTGGTTAGCAGTAAGCCTTATAGAGCATTGCAATATTGAGTTTTAAGTCTAGGCTTCAATACTTAACATTTGAGATGTTTGTGTTGCTGTGTTGATCATCTAAACACTTGATTTATTAGTAAATGGAGATGAAACTTACATATTTTTATGGCAAGAAATAAATATAGAAAGGGTTTGCACCTTTATTATTTTTGTATGTGTATGCATGTTTCACTTACAATATACCTGTGCACCAATTGCATGCCTGATATACAAAGAGCCTTGAAAATGGCATTGGATCCCCTAAAATCAGGGTGATAGATTTTAAGCTGCCATATGGATGCTAGGACTCAAAGCCAGGTCCACTGGAAGAGAACTAAGTGCCCTTTGTCACTAAGCCAACTCTGTAGACCAAAGCTCCAGCTTTAACTCAGCTGTAGCTCATGATGGCTGATGTCTGCTGTCAAATGAAAAGCCCTGGCTCTTTCATGCTATGTTACTGTGTTATACAGGGTCTTGATACACAGAATGTGTTAACCAAGAATTTATTATGAAATGAGACTAGCTTCAAACTCATGATCCTCCTCTCTGTGTCTCCTAAATACTTGAATTACAGGAGTATGCTGCCATTCTTGGCTCTTTCCATCTTTTTCACTCTGAACTGTGCAACTATTGACAGCTGGGAACAAACAATACGGGTGTACTCTTCCTGGCTTAGATCACCACCCCTGGTATCAAAGAGCATTTAGATCTGCTATCTAGACTTGCAGAGCTCCCTTTTGGTAGACTGGGGATAATAACCCTAAGCCATCTGTGGTCTAATTACTTGAACTGCTGAGGGAAAAGATTGCTTGAGTTCAAGGCCAATCTGCAGAACAAAGGCAAAACTCTTTCAATGGGGTTGGAGGCAATTAAAAGTAAGGAAAATATTCCATGGGTCTTTAAGATGTAAGATTATCATCTATAGATGGCATTCTTAGGTCTCCAGGAATAGAGCAAGTTGCCAGATGCTAAAAGAGGTAGTATCTTCTACCAAATATCACACACTCCAGTGAGGAAATAGCATAAATGAAGCATTTGCAAGACAGTGGAAAGGTGAAATGGAAGACAGGAAAATGTAGTGTATATAGGGTACCAACACCAAGAGTGCTGAGGGCAGAAGAGTGGCTGAGCCTGGTGATCTTACAGAGGTCAAGGGCCAATGGAGCCACAACCCCATCTTTCCTGTCTCTTAATGGACAGTACCATCCTGGAGGTTCCAGGTTACTTCTAACTGGCAGGTCCTCATGATTTCCTCTCCATTATCTTTTGTTTGTTTGTTTGTTTGTTTGTTATGGTAGTTTTAAGTAAATGTTTTGAGTTTGAGCTCCTGTGGAAAGCAGGGAACATTTGACCTTCTGAAGTGTTTCCACCAGTGACCAGCACTTGCTGTCTCACAACTATAATCACTATGGAGAGTGTTTGCTCTTTATTTGACAATAATCTCTACACCTCCACCCTAACTCAATCTTTAAAAAGCAGTAAAATAAAGACTCTGATTTTGTAAGATCAGGGTTCTCCAATGAATGCACTTCTCTATTAATGTCATGATTCACAAAGTTCAATTCAACCACATTCTGAGTCTGAAGGGGAGACTACAGACATTTATTGGGATCTATAAGGGGGGAAGGGGCTGGAGAGATGGCTCTGCAGTTAAGAGCACTAACTGCTCTACCCAAGGCCCTGAGTTCAAATTCCAGCAACAACATGGTAGCTCACAACTATCTGTCATAAGATCTGATACCCTCTTCTGGTGTGTTTGAAGACAGCTACAGTGTACTTACATATAATAATAAATACACCTTGAGGCCAGAGAGAGTAGGGTCGGAGTGAGCAGAGGTCCTGATTTCAATTCCCAGCAACCACATGATGGCTCACAACTATATGTACAGCTACAATGTACTCATATACATAAAAATAAATAAATAATTTAAAAAAAAAAAAAGAAAGAAAAGACATCCTTTCTTAAAGGGTTATAATGGAATTCACTTATTAGAACAAGGGTAGGATTCTTTAAAAAAGGGGGTTGGTGGGACTCTAAGAGATAAAAACATGAGTTTTTTTCAATAGCTCTAATTTTCTTGGGGGTGTGGAGTCAGAAAGGCATTATTAACCAAAGATCACTTATTTTTTTTCCCTTTTGTAGACTATGTTAGAAAAGTATTTGGGTGGGGGTGTTGTTCCATAGTACAACCTTAATTAGCATGAAACACCATCTGGCATCTGCACTCCACCACCAGTGATGAACGACATGACTTGGCATTTTGATCTGTTCCTTGCTCTCCTGGCCAACTTGCTCTCCAAGCATGGTGAGAGCCTGTTCCTTAGATCCCTTCCCTATATTGGCACAGTGGCACAGGGCTTCATCCGGACTCCCCTGGCCTTTGCTTTTGAGTCTTTTAATTCAAGATGGCATGAGAAATCTCAGAACTGCTATTCAAATAAGTGACCACCCCAAACAAGTCGGTTAAACCCGAGTATCATATTTGAAACAATTGCACAGTTCATCTAATTTTGCTGTGTCGTTTGCACAGCTCATAGAAGTAGCATCAAAACCAATTTGTGAGATGCTACCCCCAAGACTACAGGAGAAGAAGGAAGTTCTTTGGGTACTAGGCTCTGAATTCATTCCTCAAAAAAAAAAAATGTTACCATGGCGATTCTGAAGCTCGGAGAGGGCTGACACCATTGCCTTCAACTTGGGAAGTAGTTTATCTTCCTCTATGAAAAATCGACTGCAACAAGCCGGTGTATCCAGGATGTGTAATAGAAAAGTAAAGGACAAAGCTTGCATGCACCAAGTGATGAACAAGCCAGGATTATGAAGTGATTCTAATGAGATGGAGGATCCATTTGATCCCATCACTAAGAGACTGAGACTGAAGGATCAAGCAGGCCATGATAACCTGTGCTACATGGTTATACCCCATCCCAGAAACCAAACACATGAAAAAACATGTGGTACATACACTCAATAGAAAACTACTCAGCTGATCCAAAGGATAAAATTTGGTTCTTGGCAACAATGTGGGTGGTAGTAGAGGGTAATCCATTAAGTGAAACAAATTAGGATGAGAAGACAAACATCACATGTCCTTATTCACCTGTAGACTTTAAAAATGTTGAGCTCAGATGTTGAGAGTAGAATGCTAAAGCCAGGGTATGAGATGCTGGGGCAAGTGCAGGTAGAGCGCAAAGTAGGGACATGTTATTGATAAGTTATACTTAGAAATGGAAAAATATGGTAACCCTATTCTACATTAGTGTAGTGATAGATAAAATATTTCCATGTGCAGAAAAATGATGTTATTTTATCTTTCATCAGAAAGAAATGATGGATATTTGGAGACATTTATATTTACAAATAAGTTGCACAATAAAAAGAATGTACATGTGTCAAAAATAATATTTCCAAGATATTTTCTGTTTTTACCTATATATATCTAAAGGATTAGAATAACCCAATAGCACAGGCAGCAGCTATAAAAAGCATAGGCGGAGCTGTGTCTTTTCTCCTAGGCACTCACCAGTTCCACCCTCTGAATGAAAATGATGTAACACATTGTGAAATTTGTAAATGATTTAGAGTGTGTGTGTGTGTGTGTGTGTGTGTGTGTGTGTGTGTGTGTGTTTGGAATGGAGTGGCTATTCAGACTGTTTCAGTGGTGCTTTCAGACAAATTAAGTATCTTCCATTTTCATTTTTGAGTCATGATGATAAGAATACCTGACTCAGGCAGGATTATAAGCTACCAAATGTATTCTAAAGCTTCATCACTGAAGGTTGAGTTACACTGTGACCATCGCTGGAAGTGTCCTTGCAGCTGAGTCACTTCTCTCTGGCCTTGTTATTACACAGTAACTGGACTTAGTCATTAAAGTGTTCCTCCCCCAGATTTATATGTCAAAACCTCAACTCAATTATGATATGTCCATAGGTAACTTTAAAAATAGTGATTTCATTTAGCTTCATTGAGTCTGTGGGTTGTTGTGTGGGTTTTCTGTATTTTATGGCTCATATCCACTTATAAGTGAGTACATCCCATGTTTGTCCTATGGCATCTGGGTAAACTCACTCAGAATACTTTCTAGGTCAATCCATTTGCCTGTGGAAGACTGGTTCTTATGCATTGATTCAATCAACAATCTGTATGACCAAATGCTGAAGGTTTTTATCCCAAATTAGATTTGAATGATCAATAAAGATGTCAGTGGCTGTGCAAAGGCAAATAGGGTGGGACCCTTACAGTTGTGCAGCCTAGAACGCAGTAGGGAGGAGACAGTGGATTACCATGATGCAGCTGGAAAGGAAGAGATGTAGAGCTGCAGAAGAGCGAGCCAATAAGCCATATAAAAATTCAAATAAATGGCCACTGGCCACTTCCCCAGTTGGGCCAGGGGAATCAGGGGAAGGTTTAGGAGTGACCCAGCCTTTGGGGTAGCCAAAGCATTTTCTTTCTTTTTTTTTTTTTTAGATATTTTTTTTTAATTTACATTTCAAATGCTATCCTGAAAGTACCCTATACCCTCCCCCCCACCCTACTCCCCTCCTACCCACTCCCACTTCTTGGCCCTGCCATTCCCCTGTACTGGGACATATAAAGTTTGCAAGACCAAGGGGCCTCTCTTCCCAATGATGGCCAACTTAGCTATCTTCTGTTACATATGCAGTTAGAGGCATGAGCTCTGGGGGTACTGGTTAGTTCATATTGTTGTTCCACCTATAGTGTTGCAGACCCCTTCAGCTCCTTGGGTGCTTTCTCTGGCTTCTACATTGGGAGCCTTGTGTTTACACAATGGAGTACTACTAGTCAGCTATTAAAAACAATGAATTTATGAAATTCTTGGGCAAATGGATGTATCTGGAGGATATCATCCTTAGTGAGGTAACCCATTCACAAAAGAAGTCACTTGATATGAACTCACTGATAAGTGGATATTAGCCCCCAAACTTAGAATACCCAAGATACAATTTGCAAAACACAAGAAAAACAAAGACCAAAGTGTGGATACTTCATTCCTCCTTAGAATAGGGAACAAAACACCCATGGAAGGAGTTACAGAGACAAAGTTTGGAGCTAAGATGGAAGGATGGACCATCCAAAGACTATCCCACCTGGGGAGCCATCCCATAATCAGCCACCAGACTCAGACACTATTGCATATGCCAGCAAGATTTTGATGAAAGGACCCTGATATAGTTATCTCTAGTGAGGCTATGCCAGTGCCTGGCAAATACAGAAGTGGATGTTCACAGTCATCTATAGAATGGAACATAGAGCCAAGGCATTCTCAAGTTAACCAGCATGTGTGTATATCTTCCATTCGCAAATCCAAAGAGATCCTGGGAGGGTGGCTGGAAGAGTGCAAACCACGGGAGCACAAAGCTGTATAGCTAAAAAAAAATCATGTTGTTCTTGTTTTTAATGGCTGAGTAGTTAGTATTCCATTGTAAAAATGAACAACATTTTCTTTATCCATGATTTGGTCTGGTTTGTTTCCCGTTTCTAGCTATTAGGAATAAATCTGCTACAAAAGGGAGGATGCTTGAATCTCGTTCAGAATGGGAAATAAAATAGGCAATGGAGGCAGATGGACAGAGAGAACTGGGTGGGAGAGGTGATGGGGTCATCTCTAGAACATACTAGAGGCCTGGGGTGTGAGAAGATACAGAGTGTTTAGGAGGGAATTCTATCTGAGACTTGGAGCAATAGGGGATATGGAGCCTGAAGCCAGCAGCAACCTCCTATAGCCAGGCAGGACTCCAGTGGTATGATAAGCACACCAACCCACCTACACAACTTTCAGACTAAAATTTGTCCTGCCTACTAGAAGTACAGGTACAAAAATGGGGCAGAAAATGAGAGAATATTCAACTAATGACTTGTCCAATTTAAGACCCATCCCATGGGCAAAAACCAATCACCAACACTATTAAGGATACTCTGTTATGCTTGCAGACAGGAGCCTGGCATATCTATCTTCTGAAAGGCTACACCAATGGAAAGAGATGCAGAGACTCACAGCCAAACATTAGACTTAGCTCAAGTAGTCTCCTGGAAAAGTTGGGGGAAGGATTCAGGAACCTGGATAGGATAGGAACTCCACAGGAAGACCAACAGAGTTAGCTAGTCTAGCCCCTTGAGGGCTCCTAGAGATTTAACCACCAACTAAAGAGCAAACATGAGCGTATGTACACTCCCACACACATATACATATTTAACAGATGTGCAGCTTGGTCTTCATTCTGGTCTCCCAACATCTGGAGTGGGGTCTATCCCTGACTCTGTTGCCTGCCTAAGGATCCTGTTCCTCTAACTGGGCTGCCTAGTCTGATCTCAGTGTAAGATGTACCTAGTCCTACAGTGACTTGATTTGCCAGAGTGAGTTGGAACCAAAATGGAGGAGGGTTCCACATTCTCAGAAGACAAAAGGGGGGGACTATGTGAGCTGAGGATGTAAAGTAAACAAATAAATTAAGTAGTAGAAAAAAATAATGATGTCTTACAGATCATATCCTTCTAAGTAGATCCCTCCTAAGTCATCCCTTCTAGGATAGACCAGGCCCAAGGACTCTCTGATCTCTACCATGTAAGGATGTAACATGGTCTTCTGCAAACCAGAAAAAAAGGACTCTTACCAGAATCTTCCCATGCAACCAAGCCTCCCATCTCCAGCACTACAACTATGAGGAAGAGACTACTCTTGGTGAAACCTCAGCAGAAGGTGACTCCAGGGCTTTGCAAAGGCCATGGCGCTTCCAACACTTCCTTCTCCATAGTACTCAATTTAGCTCCTGAATAGAGCTAAGTTGAGAGTACAAACTATGATTCATTATTAACACCTCCAAACAACTTAAAACAAGGATGGAAGGATCTCATGCTACTCTTACTACATAGAATCTTTATTTAAAATTTTTTACTTATTTATGTTTATGCTTATTGATGTTTTGACTGCATGTATATATGAGTGGGAGTGCCAAAATCCCTGGAGCTGGAGTTACAGACAGTTGTGAGCTGTCATGTGGGTGCTAGGAAGTGAACTCTGGTCCTCTGGAAGAGCAGCAAATGTTCCTAGCCAATAAAGCATCTATCCAGCTATAGAATTTGTAAAATGGGTATTAAAATGGGATTGTTCTATGAGTGAGTCTGAAAAAAATATCTTTGCATAAATGGTTTTAACTATACTGGTATTTTATTAACAATTCTCAAAACTTTTCTTTAGCACTTAAATCTTTCAAAAAAAATTTATAAAAACCAACTTTCCTTCAGAATCAGTAAATTCAGGTAAAGTGAAGCCAGGGTCTACAGATCTGTCCATGCCATAGTAAGCATGGCTACCCCTCAGGAGAACTTCACAACAGGAATGCAAATATGGAAGTAGGAAAGTTTGTGTTACTCGACTCATAGATAAAGCACTATAGGCAGCCAAGGAATGCTGGGAGCAGAAAAGTAACTTTCTACAGGACTGATCTTCTAAACTGGTTATACATATATACATTTGGCTATCCAGTCATTGGACATAAAGTCAAACACACAAGTAACAGCAAGTGGACTGATCAGTTTATATATACATATTCACACACACACACACACACACACACACACACACACACACACACACAGCAAAGAAAATCAGGCAATGATTTTGACAGGAAGCAAGGGGAAGGTAAATGGGAGGTACTTCAGGGAGAATGGACAGGGGAATGACATATTACAATTGAAAGTAAAGACAGCAAGTTCTTACAGCTGTTACTGTTGACGAGTGTCATGTTTGCACTGTCTCACTCACACGCTGTTAGTGGAGCTAAACTGGGTACAGTTATGCAAATATTCTGACAGAAACAATCTGCTCACATCCCCTTCCATACTTACTGTGAGGACTCTATCATTTGATCTTGGTTGTAAATCTATCTGCCATGACGTCATACATGACCCATGGAAAATAATTTGGCCTCCTTAACTTTACCCACCTCAATGTTTAAAGTAGGGATTGAATTCATTACTAACTAAGACAGTTCCATTTTCTGCAAAGAGTGTTTTGATATTTATAAAAGTGATCAGCATTTGAGCTTCATCTTTAACTATAATGAAAATATTCAGATAATTTTTTAATAATCCTGATTTTAATATACTATCGGTGAGAATAATTGATAATATTCAGCATTACCAAATACATTCATAAGTAACACTTTCAGATAGGGAAGTAAACACCCTGTTCTTTGTAAAATATGTTTCTTTGGATTTCTTATGTTTTATTGATATTAATTATATTTTGTGTCTGTTTCAATTTTTAAGTTAGTTTACTCAATTATGTGTGTGTGTATGTGTGTGTGTGTGTGTGTGTGTGTGTGTGTTTGTATGTGTGTAGTAACTTGCATCTTGCATGTCATAGTGCTTCAGTGAAAAACTGAGAATAACCGTCAGGAGTAGGTTCTCCAATGTGAACTCTGGTGACACAGGCATTGAATTTAAGTCTTTAGGCCTGCCACCAGCACAGTCATCAGCTGAGCCATTTCACAGGCCCAACTTTCTTCATTGTTTTTGAAACTAGAAAGCACTATTTTGACACAATGAGCTGAATCACATATAAACTCTATTGTGAATATCTGAAATCTGTAGCTGTGAAAAAGTATGAAGTTTAATTTAGTCATTGATTTGTGATAATTAAATATCTATCATCTTTCATATGGTTTCACAAGTCTAGATTTATAGAGGAAATTTATAAGAGGTTTATCCATCAATAAAGTTATTTGAAGATAGCTACTATTTGATACTTCCTGAATTTCTCAATTATACATAAATATGCTTAATATGTACACATACATACACATAGTTGTAACTATCTAATTTCAAACAATAGCATGTAGGATAAACTACTGTAAGGTAATTTTAATCCAGGAACATGGCTGCTTTCTGACTGCAATTCAAACATCTCACATACCTCTAATCTCTCTGGCTGGAATACACACCTTTAGTACACTAATTGAGGGACAGACGAAGTGACAAATCAAGAAACACTTGACAGAATGTGTCAGAGATAGGATATGTCCAACTCTCGTGGCAACAGGCAGGAAAGGGCTATTTAAAGCCCAGTGAGGAAAAGTATTCAGTTGTGTTATGCTCAGTTCAGTTCAGTTCAGTTCAGCATAGATCATTTCATGGAAGTCAAAGGCAGTCTTTAGAAGCAGAGCAATTCAGTCAGAAGCTGAGAGAAGCCAATTTGAACCAGTCAGCTTGGAGAGTAGTTTGTACAAGAGCTAAGTTGAACCAACCTATGAGAGTCCAGAAAGAGCTAGAAAGAGTGACTTTATTCATCAGTAAGTCTCAGAGGTTGAAACATCTTAGGACTAGGTTAACAGAGATTGGAAGATGAAGCCTTCAATGACCAGGTTTGTAGATGATCAGATTATAGAAGCTTCCAGACCTAGGCATGGTGATAGTTAGAAATGCTCTGGGCTCAGTCCAAGCCATGTGTTTGAAAAGCTTGAGTATGGCTCTGATCTCATTCCTTCCTTTACATTTACAATCTAAAAATGCCTAAAATGATAAATTGCCATGGACCATATTACCAGAGATTTTCTTTAATAATTTGGGACTGTGTGATAAGAATGCATGGTCATAATTTTAAAGCAGATCTATCATGTGCCACAGCCTGAGAGTTATTGATATGTATCACTCAATAACTGAAATGACTGGCATAAATATATTTCTATTGGAGTGACTTCACTGACAATAATGGATGCATAACATGTCATAACAGATTTATTGAGATTCCAATGCCTTCCTCACTCATCTCTAATTGTGATTATTCAGTTAATCATTCAGTTAACCATAGATTCATATCCAATATTGAGCCTGATCTATCTTCTACTCTTTATTAAAATGTTCTCTTAGAAATGCCTCTTTTATAAGGTAACCCACAGCTCTGGGACTTCAACTCAATTTCTTCTCAAATCCCTCAGTACTTCTCACTGGTACCACTCTCATTAACTCAAGTGCAGAAGTCTGCCCCGTAATTTCTTCAGTAATAGTTTCAGGAGTCATTTTCCCAAATATGCTTTCCATTAAGGTCAGTAGGGAAGTCCACTTGCTGGGATGCTCAATGCTTGCTACAACTCCCTCCCACACCAGCTCAGCTCAGCATCCTACTTAGCAATTCTTCTTCATCTCAAAACATTGGGAAAATGTAACCAGCTTTTTTCCCAGTCACTGGCTTATGCACATCCACAGGATTAGACTGGAAAGCACTCATACTTTTGCTGTTTCTTCTCAGCTTCGGTCTGTAGCTCCATTCTTTATCATGCACACCCCAAATCCTTATTCCATATTTGCTCAAACAAATACAGAATATGGACTTCCTACAGCAAATACACTTTTTTAAATTGTTTACAGATACATTTTTAATTAAAATAGTTTCATCACTTCTTCCTTTTTTTTTTCTCCCACTAGCCCCTTCTTCCCGTTTCCTCCTTCACTCTCATATTGGTAGGTTCTTTTTCTTTAGTTATTATTGTTACATTATGTATATATATATATATATATATATATATATATATATATATATATATATATATATATATACACACATGTATATATATGTATATATATACACATATATGTGTGTGTCTATATATACACACACACACAAATTTATGAATAAAACCTAGTGATCCATTTTTGCATTTTTGTTGTCTGTGTTTATGGTTTAAGAGCTTATCACTTTGTTTTGCTAACCAATCTGGATGCTAATACCTGGTACAGGCTAATACTCTTACTTGATTGGTTCATTGTAGTTTTTTATCTGTGGGCCAGATGCTTTGTGTTTCTCCTCTTCCTTACCGCTAGCCTCTCTGTGGCTATTGTCATTGTTTAAATCCTGTTTATGGAGACATTTCTAGGAGAGACACTCTCACAAAAGAGTTCCTGCTACTATAGCTCTTACAACTTTTCTATCCCACAATGTGTCTTTAGCTATGGATAAAGGAGTTGTTCTTCAGATGTATCAGCTAGGGCTGGGGTTCTCATAATCATTTCTCTCTGCTATCTGTCCCAGTTGTGGTTTTATATAATGTTCTCCACTTGCTATAAAGAAAACTTTCTTTTATGAGGGGTGGTAGCTCATTTATCTGTGGGTGTAAAAATAAAATTTTCAATGTAATAAGGATTTAGGCTGGTCTGGAAATGTGTTGGTAGTTTATTGTTTTCTAAGATTCATGACCTCACAAGCAATGGGAAGTTGCTAAGGTTTTTAATGCCAGGCATGAATTTTCTTTTGTTGAGTGGGCCTTAAGTCCACACATACATCTAGTTGTTGGTTTCCACCAACATGTGAGTACCACTACTGCACTTTTAAGGATATCCTGTCATGCCGGCCATTGCTGTGGTTCATATGTGTCAGAGCTGGGTAAGACTATTCACTGCTTCTCTCCTTGGCCACTTGCATAATACTTTCTGCTACCATGAAAGCAAGTCTGCAAGATGGAGACTTTTGGGCTAAATTTACGTTGAATCACCTGAATCCTGTATCCTAAATGGACAGTGTTGTCAGCAATAAGAGCTTATCTTCAACCTCTGAGTGGCAACCAAGGGCATCAGGTACAGTCTTATTAGTTTAGAGTCACGTGGACTACCATGACTAACAATTTGAAAGGTTTGTCATGCCTGGTACCGGAGGTTTGTTACTGTATAGTCTCATTGTTGACAACACAAGTGGCATAACTTTATTTAAGATTTTGCATGTGTGTTTACTTATATGCCTTGTATATGATTTTAGGTAAATATAAAATAGAATGGTTCCTTGAAGTTTTATCAAACAACTTTGGTGTTTGTTATCTGTCTTTCCCTCCTCTTTCTGTATTGACCTCCTTCTTCCTTCATTAATTGGAATCCCTGTTCTTTTTTTCTGCAGAAAATCTTAAAGAACACAAACCCATTTTATATTTTTTTCTATTAAGTCTACCTTTAGAATTTTTTCTTAAAAACACTAATCTATTACTGATAAAAAACTATTCTACATACTTATTTTTTTACATTAATAACACAGAAGACTCTATCAAGACATTTTTATAGGATATACCTCTAAGATTAGAAACAGGAATAAAAAAGATAGCTTCTTGTATAGTACAAGAGATATCCAGTACTTCTGTAAAATTACATGATTCAAAACCACACTGAAAATGAGGTCTTAGTTTGATATTGGTTCCAGCAGATAGAAAGAGACTAGATGATTTCAAATTCTGGTTAAATTTATTACAAGTATGAATTTGCCCAGGATTTCTCAGAGTATGATCAGATTATTCACTATTAATCAAGGTTATAGTAGCCTTCCTCCTTTCTCTATTTATAGCATTTCTACTTTAGTAAAAGTGGTTTTAATAGCTGATCTAAAATATGGGTTAAACAAAATTGTGACTTTTCATAAAATAAAAATTTTATAGGAAGCCTCTGAATTATGTGAGAGCCCTTACCATCTGCTTTACACCAATGTGTTCATTATGAAAGATCAGGAATACATAAAAATCACAACCTATGACAAGATGACATTAAAATAATATAAATGAGTTGTAAGAAAACCAACATTTATTTATCAAACCATTAGATAATAAAGTAATCTTATGAGAAAATATAATGAATGGATAAATGGTAAACTGTACCTTAAAAAAAATCCTCATTTAGAAAGAAGGTGGTGAAATCAGAAATATCTACCTGAAATTATATTCTCTCACTGAATGAAAGAAGTACCAAAAGCATTTCAATAATGCACACAGTAGCCTGGAAAGGAGGAAGGAGTTGTGTGCAAATGACAGATGAAAGCAATGTGCTGAATACAGCCAAAGGCTTCATCTCATCTCCTTTGACTTCAGGGTGACAGCAGTTTAAGCCATGGTACCTGTTTGAAGTAAAGTTTGAAAATTGTATTCAATATCGATAATAAAATGCTGCTATAATTGCTATTTAATATTTAATTTTCACTCAAGAACTGATTCAGTTTTGCAGAATATATTATTTCTATATATTATATCAATCTTTATGCATAACCAGTTTTAGAGCTGAAAACCAAATTTCATGTATTTTTCAGAGCACTGGTCAGTTGACCAGCCTCCTGACAGATTTTAAAGTATCAAAGCACAAACAGTCTAGTAGGGAAAGATGGTACAAACAGAGCTAGGTTTGAAAAGTAAAAATGACTTCACACAGGGTATTTTCCCTTCTGTACAGGGATGTGTACTGGCTGTAAAATTTCCCTGATTGGCAACTTTACTGATCAGATCTTGGTTCCCCTTCTCTGGCTAGGATTCCTGCTCAGTCATCTTGGAAACACTTACACACCTCCTATTGTCATGGTGGTGTTAGCATATTAGCATAGTAGTATAAAGAACATTGTATAGCCTATGAGCATACCCCGTTGTCATAAAATAATTTTCATCAACATTTACCTACTATATCAATACAAAGATAAAACTACTGAGACATAGGTAAATTTTTAAAAATCTTCATCTTATTTAAATTCAATATGCTAAGAACTGTTAATAATGCTTTGAAATTCTCTACCTAAATAATTATTCTACTTCACACATTGGATTACAATAGGCATTTTCCAAGTTTATTTACCCACTCTTGTAATCAAATTTTCTGAGATCATTTTCAAACTCTTGTGTCACTTGGAGTCTGAAGGTACTTTGTATTTTTCATCCACTGTGTGATCCAATCTGTGATCCATCATAGGTTTATTAATCTGAGCTGTGTGGTCCATCGTAGATTTATTAATCTGAGCGGTGGTCCATTGTAGGTTTGTTAATCTGACATTTGGCCCACTGCAGGTATGTTGACTGAACCTATAACCCACTGTAGGTAATCTGATTTACAGTTGCAAACCACACAATCTCTAGAAATTTCCTAAGATCTCATTTTGGAGCAAAATCTGATGTTATCTGGGACTATGTGTGCCACTTAATATGATTTTCTATAGAAATTATTTATTTAGTTACAGTGTTCTGCCTAAGGCATATTGGGGTGATATATAATATATGGAATATTAAAAATCACTTTTTCCAAATCATGAAATATAGTGAAATCCTAGACTTGGATGCTTTCCATGAGGGATTTTAAACTCTATACAGTACTTGTAAAAATCTAAGTTCTATCTGGTAGATTGATGAGTATGTTGAGCCCTACACTGCATTTTCAATGATTTCAAATATCTATTTCAAGCCAATTTACAGACTAACTTGTAATTAATAGAGGTTAAACATTATGACAGCTATCAATGGTAAAAACAGAACTTATGTGTGACTCCGACATTCAATTAAGCCTCTGCAGACATCTATTTCTGACACCTCTAGGGGTGACCACTCTATTCCAAGTCTTCAACAAAGAAACAAATTATTTTTGTAAATAAAGTTTTCACAAAAGGCAGCTGCCTAGCAACAATGCTGTAATTACAGGCATTTATGAAATATTGGTGATTTGGAGCAACAGGAATACCAAGTTCTTGCTAATGAGCAAATACCTGCCAAGTTCCTTCTAAATTATAAAACATGAGGTGCTTTATAGGGGAGATACTAGGAAATGTGCTGTTTTATTTCTTTGCCAATTTGTGTTCTGTGCCTTCCCCCCCCCCCCTTTGGGGGATAAAATAGAACCTAAGTAGCAGTACGTTTAAGTAATTTTCAGACTTGAAAATTGAAAATACAATCTTGTACTTTTCAATTGCCAAGATGAAATATTCTTTTCCTGAGAAAAACGTGAAGCCTAGAAATTGATCTATTGTGTGATGCTCTTATCTTATTGCTGCTGTGATTTACGCTTCCACGTGTGCATAAGTGTGACTCCTTTCCCTTGTACTCTTGGATGCTTCCACTGGCATTTGTTCCTTCATAGACTTACTCTCTTTAAAATTTATTCATGGTGTGGTTAAATCAACTTGCAAATTTTATACACAATCTCACATATATAATCTTAATTAGAACATCAGAATATTATACTAGAGATGAAAAATAAAACACTTGGAAGTTCAGTGTGTCAATACTAGAAATTTTCACATGTGAAAACTAAGTTTCTGAGATGTGACTTCATTTATTTACCTGGACATTTGTTTACTGCAGAGCCTAGAGTGATTTCCATCACCTAAACTACACTCCAATTCTTTCAATATTCTATACTGCCATCAACTATGCTGTCCTGTGGAAAATGCTCTCCCCTCCTTTATGAATATTTGCAGTTTGGTTAAGAAGATAGAATGTATGGTAAAGTGCTTACCTGGTAGGCAAGGGTGTTTGAGTTTGGATCTCTAGCACACAAGAGACAGTCAAATGCAATGACACCCATCTACTTTTCCTGCACTGAGGTATCAGTTACTTCTACAGAGGTTGTTGAGAGGCCAGAGCAACTGCATCCATAACCCCAAAACTTAACTTGAAATATGAAGAGGGTAAAAGAGGAAGACATCTACTGTTGACCTTTGGCCTCCCCATGCATATGCACATAGGTACACATAAACAACAAGCATAAACATGTAACTATCTGCACAGTATATATGCATACACACACAGTAATTATCATTACGGTTTATATTTTCTTGCAGTGCTCTGCTAAATCACATATGTTACCCTCTATAAAGAAAATAAAGGATTTGAAAAATTATTCTAAGTCTGTAAGATGTACTCATTGTTTTCTCTATTAACATCTTTTAGCTTACAAAATGTTTTGACATTTGACCTTTATATAAGTGTTTTTAATTAACATGAATACATATACAAGGAATCATTAAGTTATAACAACATAAAGAAGACAAATACTTTATATGTCAACTCACTTAAGCATGTACAGAATACATTCTTGAAGCACTTAATGTGTATAAATAATATAAGTCAAAGTTACTGAAACTTTCCTGTTAAGATGGCTACATGGAACTGCATTTTAACTTCACACTGGGTCATAAATTAAGAAGATTAAAACATGGAAACCCTAAGCAAATTTATGATGCCTGTCTAAAACACTATCAAATTTCCACTGTCCAAAAATGGAATTGAAAGAGTGCAGCCATCAGGACTGTGACTTTGGAGAACATGGGCCACTGCTCATGTGATATCAGCTCATTATAATATAGCATCATAGACAAGGTGTAAACTGCCAGAATCAACACATAAAAAATGGATAAACACGGAGTTGAAACCATAAGTGAACAAATTTACAAGTGAATTAATGACCTTAAACAAGCCAACACAAATCATAAGTAATGTGGAGGAAATTAAAGCTAAGAGTGAAATGTCAGCTGTTCATAGGATATTCATTCCTGACTCAACCCTTCATAGAGTGTAACTGGCTGTTGTATATAAAGTCTTGAAAAATGTCTAAAGAGCACTGAGAGTATTGCTTTAAATTTGGAATCGCAATAATTAGAAATAAAGCAAGGAAAGGTGGTATGGATAAAAACTAAATAGAAGACATGTAAGGGAATATTGTGATTACAACATGTATGCACAGTCCACTATAAAAGTATCAAAACAGAAACACTTTATAATTCACCACATAGTAGGTACGTAATGAGTGTTCATTGCATAGAACCAAACAGGATTTGTAAAAAACAAACAAACTAGCTGTGTCTTTAGTGCAAGTATGTATCATTATTACTGAGGTAGGAAGACATTCTCATTGTTTGAAACAGTATGCACTCACCAATATATTACAACTTACTAAACTATCATTCAGGCAAGAAGATAAAGAAAAGATGGCTTACTGAGGTAGGAAGAAGTTCCCATTGTTTGAAATAGTATGAACTAAGCAATATATTACAACTTTCCAAACTATCATTCAGGCAGGAAGCTAGAAATAAAGATCACTTAGAACACTGCAAGAGATACAATATTTCCACATAATAATTTCCTTTAAAAAAAAAGTTTTAATGGGCATTTCATCCAGATGAAATATCAAATGAGGAAAAATTATAGCCAAAAAGATAATAAACTAAAAAACATATATGTAAGAATATATAAATGTAAAATAATTATGTTTAAAATCTTTTTGAATACCAAAACAATAATAATCTAATGCTGGTATATAAAATCGGACATGCAGTGACAACAACAGTCAACATTAAGAAGGAATGGTCATGCCCAATAAATTTGGATTTAATGGACATTTTTATGACATCTCTGGGATAAAATGAATTGCAAAATACATGGTCTATTGCTTCAATTGTCAGACGACAAGAAATAAAAGAAAAAGGGGAAGACAGAAAGAAAAAATATAAAAAAACAAAACAAAACAACATCTCTAAGTGACTCATATGACATAGAAAAGGGAGGAAAGGAAGAAAATTAAAATGGTAGGACCGAAGACAGAAAAACAGCAGTTCTATAAATAAGTTCAAATACTTTGGCAATGCACATGCCTATTGAGTGGCATATGCATTTGCATTTTTAAAATCAACATGTTTTCTAGGAACCACAAATATAGAGTATGTGGCTCTTTTCCTTCAGGGCCTGGGTTACCTTACTCAATATCGTATATTTTGGTTTTGTCCATGTACCATGCAAATTTTACTATTTAGTTTTTATTTAAGCTGAATAAAATTCTGTTATGCATGTGGTTTCATTCCAAAATCTGAAGATAAGTCCCTACTACATACTTTGAACAGGGTTTGGAAGAATCAAGCTGGAACTGACCTAAAGGCTTCCTTCCTGAGGACTGGCTTTCCTGGTACCAGAAGGTGCTATGCAAACAGCCAAGGGAGAAAAATCTATCAATATTCCTATCAAGCTGTGGTGCTTACAAAGCACAACACAGACAAATCATGCCAAGAAATCTTTAATGGAGCAATAATAGCACATATCTTGGCCAACAGCGATCTAATTGGACTTCTATATAGGAATTCATGTTTGGTACTAACGCCTAGCCAAATATCATGGCTAGTGTGAACATGGAAACTAGAGAAACAACTAGTACTGCCACTTTTCCAAGCCAGCATCATTCCTAACTGTGTTCTAAATACATTATACCAACAGACCAGAGTAGCTCTTGTTCCTCAACAAAGATGTTTTGTTTTGCAGAAGATTACCTTGCCTTCAGCTATTTTCCTCTTTGCCTCATGTTTTCTGGAATAATGACTCTGTGACTCAGCTATATTTATAAATATCTAGTCCACAGGCCATGGCTGTTCTCCCATAAGATCATATCTGAATATCCAATTCAATTATTCTAATCTGAGTTCTGTCACATGGCAGGTTACCTCTGCTCAGGCTCCTGTTTCTGGCGACCCAATCTTCTGTGCCTGGCTCTATCCCAGAATCCTCTCTGCCCATTGGGTGTTTCACCTTCTATTCCCTGCCTCAGCATTAGTTGACAGGTATTGCATTCATTCAGTACACAGAGACTTTCTCTACATTACAGAAAATCACAACCGGCTGAGATACAGAGAAGAACTGGTCATCATGACATGCCCAGCACCAATAGATGTGTCTACAATAAAATCTACATACTTAAGAACATCACAGAAGAGGGGGATAAAGACTGTAAGAGTAAGAGGAAAAGGACATTGGCTTGGGTTCAGTTCTCAGAAAAACTGTACTCATGAAATCCCAATGGCATGGATGCCCACACAAGTACTATACAATGGCAGCACTTGTAGACATGCCAACATAGTTTAGGGAAATCTCTGACTGTAGATGAAGATTTAAAGGTAAATAAGAGCTGCTGGAAGAGGAAAAATGTGTGTATTCAAGAGAAGAGACCACTTATTGGTTACCTGATACAAATAATCAGCCTTAAAAGTATATAATAGGAGAAATGTTAAATGTGCTCTGAATTTTATAATTATACATTTATGCATAGTATGTATTTAATGATAATATTTTGAAATACTGAAAATACATCAAAGCCAAAGGAGGGCTGAGAAGTTGTCAAACAGAGGGATATAATAGAGAGCCGAAGGATTATAATAAGAGATTAAAAATGGCCAAATCGTATTATATAATTTTAAGAAGCCAATTCTTTTCTAGATTTAATAAAAACTAACTAAAAAAATAAATTCTGAGAATTTGAATCTGAACCAAAATCAGCAACAACAAAATGATGAATGCTACCTTAAAAATCATGGGAAGTAGAAAAAGGTTCAAAGAAAATGTAGAAGCCTGTATCAAACCAAACATGGCAGTGTTAATGTCAACTTCGAGTCAGCTGAGATGAAAGACAGGCATTACACAAAACTCACAAAACAAATAACATAGATAACTGGTTGATATGCTTTCCTTAGGGAAAACCATTCCTCCCATTCTCAGCGTTCTTTGGTTGTCTATGGTTATTTGTGTAGGATTGAGGTCTCCTGGTCTTTTCCCTGTCCACATTAGCATACCTATTGTCATTGTCCTTGCTCATCTCATGATTAGGTAGTCATGTTGGTGAGACTTATGGGTATAGATGCTCATATTCCTAGTAGATACAGTCTCCCAGCATATGCTTTTATTCCCTGGCTCTTGAATTTCTCATGTTCTCTAAACCAAAATGAAGGTTTATAAAGAGTAAAATGAAGAGAGAAATGATGTAATTATACTCTAATCTCAAAAGAAAGAAAGAAAGAAAGAGAGAGAGAGAGAGAGAAAGAAAGAAAGAAAGAAAGAAAGAAAGAAAGAAAGAAAGAAAGAAAGAAAGAAAGAACAACCAAGCTTATGGCAAAAGACTAAGGAGATGGTTCACATGGATTAAGAGGACTGGCTGCTTTTCCCGAAAACATGGGTTCAATTCCTCTCTCATGGGATCCAACACTCTCTTATGGACTCTTTGGATATCAGGCAAAAATGGGGTACACAGGCATATATGCAAACTAAGCACTTAATTTAATATGTAATTAAATGTTAATTTAAATTTGTAAAATAATAAATTTTACATATTTAAATTAACTTTTTATACATTTTAAATAACAGCAAACATAGTGATCTTCATAAAAGAAAAGGAAATAGTGATTCCAGAAGTGGATAAAGAATAAACCAGGGCTAAAATATTCTGGAAAACTAGTCAGAGATATTTAAATGTTGTATTACAAAAATGTTACAAATGTAAAATGCAACAGGGTCAAACTAAACATGACAACTTTATGATTACCAGATTCAAGAGCATATTTGAGAAAAACCCTTCTTGCACAATGAAGAACACCGGACATAATTCTTATTAGCCTTGTTATGGTTAAAATTTGAGCAACCCGTTAGAAAATAATCATTGAATAAAAAAAATGGCAACTATTAAAATAACTAGTGAAAAAATATCAAGTGAACAACCAGTAATGATCGGAAGGGAAATGATTAAAGAATTCATGAGGTACATTTGCTTACTCATCAGCTTTATGGTACTGTAAGTACCAAAGGCGAGTAAGAAAGAACCTGCAGAAAATGTCTGTGGACAGTGGAGGATATGCCTTCTGAGGATATGCCTCCTGAGCAACTTCAAGCATCTAAAACGCTTTAGGCTGCTTCTCTTCTGGCCCTGAAATTCTAAAACTTCTCTGTACACTCTGCAAAAAAAGAAGTCACTTTCACAGGGAGCATTATGATACAGGATACACAGTAGTAAAAACCAGTCTAATCCTGCTACAGTTGGAACAGGCAAACGTTTTCCTGAATAATCAGAAAGGGAACATTGTATGGCCATTGAAATGAAATGTGTAATACACGTTTATTATAAAATAGATATGTGTGTATTGTAATATATGTGTGTGCTACATATGAATCATACATATTTATGTCATTGTTATCACTATTAACAAAGTAAGGAAGATGTAGCAGCATAGAGAAAACCTAATGATAAATTTAAGTGCTTAGAGCTACCATGTCCTGTGTGTAAGTATGATAGCAATAACAAATATTTATTTTGAAATAATATTGGATGATACAGTATTCCTCACAAGAGTTGAATAGGAAGGTGAATCAAAGCATTTTACACAGGATGTCTACTACATTTATACTGAGTAGTATCTTTTTAAAAATCAGAGAATGATATAGCAGAATGGAAGGCCTGATAAGGCTGAATAATGGCTGTTTATCTTGTAATATTTTTCTCTCCATTTTTGTACTTGGAATATTTATTTTAAAACGGGCACTCACATAGCAGTATCTGAAAGCTCGCCTATGAGAACACACTGAAAATAATGGCTTACTACTATTAGAGGGTGAAGGGCTAATAACATTGGACAGCTCCATGAATTCCAGTTCTTGCGGACAAAGAGATTTCTCTCTGAAAGGCAATGTTATTTTTTTCAATTTCACTTTCACACATTATCTGCACAGTGATTTTCAGATTGCACAGAGCTCTGGCTTACTAGCCTTGTTTCCACTTATTCAAAGCTTTACAGGCCCTTCATTATTAAATTTTCTAAAGAACCAAGACTTTTCCTGGGAAAATACATCTCAGCTGATTTCAATGCCACTTCCTTCTATCGCACACTGGTAGGAAGAACAAGGATATAATGTTTTGCTAATTTGAATTCTATTATCAGTCCTGGTGATCAGTAATATTTTTATTTGTTTGCTTTGTTTAATTAGCAAGAGTGGGATATGCAGAAAATAATGAAGTAAAAGAAGAAAAACTTTACCCTAATTTCCTATGTGTGAATATTAAGAGGCAGAAAGTATACTTTGAGCAAGGGTTTAACTCAAGAATATGAACTAAGCATGACATTCATTTTAGTTCAATCTTTAGGTTTTTTTAACTTTTGTTTATTAGATATTTTCTTTATTTACATTTCAAATGCTATCCTGAAAGTTCCCTATACCCTCCTCTGCCCTGCTCCCCTACCCACCCACTCCCACTTCCTGGCCCTGACATTCACCTGTACTGGGGCATATAAAATTTGTAAGACCTAGGGGCCTCTCTTCCCATTGATGGCCAAACAGGCCATCTTCTGCTACTTATGCAGCTAGAGACACGAGCTCTGGGAGTACTGATTAGTTCATATTGTTGTTCCTCCAATAGGGTTGCAGACCACTTCAGCTCCTTGGGTACTTTCTCTAGCTTCTCCATTGGGGGCCTTGTGTTCCATCCTATAGATGACTGTAAGCATCCACTTCTATGTTTTCCAGGCACTGGCATAGCCTCACAAAAAACAGCTATATCAGGGTCCTTTCAGCAAAATCTTGCTGTCATTTGTAATAGTGTCTGGGTTTGGTGGCTGATTATGGGATGGATCCCCGAGTTGGGCAGTCTCTGGATAGTCCATCCTTTCACCTTAGTTCAACCTTTAACGAAATAAATATTCACACCACTTGGGAGAAATTTTAACTCTCACATTTCTTTCCAATAAATTAGCTCTACAAAAAATCAATTGAACGCATAAAATTTCATTTTAAAAATCATTGTGTGAAGATACAATTTACTAAACACATGATACTCAAGAAGAAGGAGGATCAAAATGTGGACACGTCACCCCTTCCTAGAATTAAGATCAAAGCACACATTGAAAGAGTTAAAGGGAGCATTTGTGCAGCTCAATCCAAAGGATGGACCCAACGACTGCGGCTGCCAGGGATACATCCCACAATCAGTCACCAAACATAGACACNACGTACTCCTGCCTGTACTGTATCTCCTGACATTGACCAGGATGACTTCAAACTCACAAAGCTCTACCTGTCTCTGCTTCCCAAGTGCTGGAATTAAAGTCGTGTATCACCACATCTCTCAGAAAATTCCACTGTTCATGTCTACAGAAAGTGCACAATAATAGTGGTCATATAGATAGCAAGTCCCCCAAAAGCATGACAAGCATGTCAATTGACCCAAAAGGATATAGATGATTTGAAAGACATGTAAACACCATAGTTACTAGGGTGATCTGCAAATCTCTAAACATTTATTTAAGTAAGACTTTATAACAAGACATATAATTTGCTAAAGATAGAAAGGTAGCAGAAGAGGGTACAATTCCAGAGAAAATGAAGAAGAGTCTGTTAAATAAATAGATATATGTATTGAAGCCACATCAGACAACTGAAAAGAGAAAAGAAACAAGTATACAAAGCTTGCTAAATTTTGCTGATGAGAACACATTCATGAGAATGCTACTACTTTAACAATGAATATTGTTACATTTTAAACATAATGGGAAAGAGTATGTCACAGTTTTCCCAAATCATATACTAATGAAATATTTAAGCATGGCAAGTTTGAGTAATGCATGTGGATTTCTCCCTTGTTCCCAACATTCTGGGTTCTTCATGATTGAGAAACTACATGCTGTATTGTTCTTAAACTGGCCTGCCTGAGACTGTCCTATGACACAGCCACTTGAAATCAATGTGCGAGTCTACATGTGTGGTGATTTACATAAAATCTCTCATTTTCACAAAGAGCAAGATGACAAAATAGGGGAACAATGGGGGTGATCCACTGAAATAAATGATTGCTATTCTTCCACAACATAATACATAGTCTTAGGGAGAAAAGGGAGTTATGGTGTTTTGAAAATAATATTCTTTTTGATAACTATTAACTTCTACACTAAAAACAGAAAGGATGGACCATACAGAGACTATCCCACCATGGGGGATCCATCCCATAATCAGTCATTAAACTCAGACACTATGGCATAGGACAGCTAGTGCCTACTTAAGGGACCCTGATATAGCTGTCTTGTACAGAAGTGGATGCGGACCCTGATATAGCTGTCTTGTACAGAAGTGGATGCTCATAATCATCTATAAGAGGGAACACAGGGCCCACAATGGAGAAGCTAGAGATAGAACCCCAGGAGCTGAAGGGGTCTGCAACCCTAGAAGAGGATCAACAATATGAACTAACCAGAACCCCCAGAACTCGTGACTCTAGCTCCATATGTAGCAGAAGATGGCCTAGTCGGTCATCATTGGGAAGAGAGGCC
>LR750578.1:264412-280344 GCA_902729485.2 Mus minutoides | reverse complement strand
GATCAACAATATGAACTAACCAGAACCCCCAGAACTCGTGTCTCTAGCTCCATATGTAGCAGAAGATGGCCTAGTCGGTCATCATTGGGAAGAGAGGCCCCTTGGTACTGCAATCTTTATATGCCCCAATACAGGGGAACGCCAGGGCCAAGAAGTGGGAGTGGGTGGACAGGGGAGCAGGGAGGGGGGAGGGGGGAGGAGACTTTCAGAATAGCATTTGAAATGTAAATTAAGAAAATATCTAATAAAAAATTGGAAAAAAAAACAGTGATATCTTGACATAATGATACTTGATTAGAACTTTAGTTGAGCTATTATGGCTTTTCTCAGAAATTTTGAAATACACTTATTTTAATATTTTAAATATAGCATACTCTTTACATTTATGAACTTTTAAATTATTTGAGTCCAAAATCTTGTGTTTATTCCTTTAATTATTTTTCATATATTTTTTATAGTTGTTATATTTTCCTTACCCATTGACATACTTATTAAATTGTTAATTCTAAAATAAAGAACCAAAGAAATCACACAATATTAATGACAAAATATCTAGGGAAAAAATGAGATTATTACCAAATGGCTTATTTACATATACCAATAAGAATAGTTTTGGAGTCCTTTAGACATAAGCAAACATGGCCAGCATTAACTTTAGTAGTCATAACATTTCTATGAATAGGTGCTATTCTGTGTGCTTCATAGCAAACAAATGTTAACCTACAGTGATTTATGTAACACAGAACCAATGTCTTTTCTTGCTGAGGTCTCTGAATACAGGTCGGCCTCTATATCTCTTCAGGTGGTCACTGCAGAAAAGAGTTTCTCATTTCTTGACAACAGCTTGCCCTGGCATTGTTAAAGCTCTGAAAGGCTGAGCAAGGTTTCCTCTTCGCCAGATCATTCTACTCAAACCTTGCAAAGATCACACATTCCTCCCTTTGTACCCAGGAGTTTATGACTACATAGGGAGGGTTTATCACTTAAAATTTCGCACAGGTTAGATAATTCCAGAAAGTTGAACTTTAAGACCTTCATATGAAGCTCTTAGAAATTCCAATTTTTTAAAATAGGTATATGAAATCAGATACAATTGATTCTCTACTATGTTTTTTAAAAGTATATCATATAAAGAATAAAATCAATGTGTAAAATACAAGCTGAATAAATTAAGCAGTCATGGCTAGGGCACTATTCGTCTCTGATGAAGGAGAGAGCCAGAGATGAGAGAAAAATTTAATCAAACTACTCATTCTGGAAGAATAAATTATCTGGTAATGTTTCACACATGCACACACATACACACTAACACACATAGACACACACACTCACACATACAAACATGCACATTCACATGCTCATACACAAACACTCACACACAAACCCACACATCATTCATACACACAAGCACATACTCATACACATGCAAACACACACACACACACACACACACACACACACACACACACACACACACACACACAATGATTTAATAGTCAATAGCCCTAAGAACCACACAAACACTAGATAAATCAGACTTTAGTCACAAACGATTTGGATGCAAATATGCTCAAGCAAATCTTTGAGATGCTAGTTAAAAAGCAGCCAGAGCTCCTTGTAAGAAGATAGGATCCATCCCTAAGTGCAGGTGCAGGTACAGCTCCTTTTGAACCCTGGACCCTGTAACCCACCTGTGAAAAGTGCAACCCCCCAGGACAAATAGAAGATAATAGCAGGCATAGTGGGCCTTGTTCTAAATGAGAGACCTCACACTGGTGGCTGAGAGAGTCCAGCTCATTAGGACTGTGCGGCATGCAATTCTAGCTTAGGAATACAATTTAATAACGAAGACTGGAAAGCAGACTGTGTCTAGCCCATTTTAATTTAACTTGCTAAAACTCCAGATTTCAACAACTGCTAACATAGGTTCATAGCTACCTAAAATATCAACAGTTGAGAGAACATTCTTTCTTTTCATCAAGACAACACTGACTGATGGTATGGGTTTTGTTGTTGTTGTTTTGTTTTGTTTTTGTTTTTGTTTGTTTGTTTTTGTTTATTTGTTTGTTTGTTTTTAAAAAGACATTTTCTTTATTACGTTTCAAATATCTGCTTTCCTGGTTTCCCCTCTGAAAATCCCCTATCCCATCCTCCCACCCCCGTGCTCACCAACCCACCCACTCCTTCCCTGTCATGGCATAGTATGTTTTAATTGTTTTGTTTTAGGTCCCATTTTTCTTCATTAGGTTGTGATGATTCTATCTTTCTGAACTTTCCTACCACATTGTCTATAATCTTTCTCTCACCTTAATGCATACACTTTCCCTTTAATTACTATTTGGTTTTTCATTTCCCCTTTCACTCATTCTTTCTTCTTTAGACTTCTAATTCTGATCACCTGTACCATTAATAATCCTTAAACTCCATTTATTCTAACAATCCCCTGGCTTTTCTGTTTCATGACTCTCTTGGGAATAACTGAAGTACCCAACTGATTTTTACACATTTTAGTAGTGAGTTGGTTTTCGAATCTTTGTTTCTCTTACTGCTATTCACCTCTCCCCTATGAGGCAACATGAGTCCAAATGAATACAACACAATAAGAATGTACAAAGAAGTTACAACAACAACAACAAAAAATAACAGAAAAATAAAAGGTAACAATTGAAAGACACATCTACTCTAAAAGATCTGCAAATCATTACATATAAGCAAAAAATATTGGAAAGCAATCCTATATGCCTCCAAAAAGAAAAAATTGTGGGAATTCTACCGAAAATGTTTAAAATCCTACTTTTGCAAATTTTAAAGACTTTTAAAAGTCAATCAAACAATAAAATAAGGACCTCAATTAAAGGTGTAGCTAACGTCAACAATATGAATTAAAAGCTGAGGAAATCGTAGAATGATTAAATAGTATGTGCATAAATTCAGTAAATAATTTAGATTCTGAAAATGGGAGAAAGAGAAATGTGAGGAATTGTTGACCATCAAATAGTAACTAAAGAGAAAAGCATCACCAGTGGGATAACTGAAACAGAATAAACAATATCTCAAAAGGAAGAAATTATTGAAAAACTAGGATATAACAAAGAGATATACCACCAAGCATCACCACAGTCTCCTAAGAGTATCAAGATTAAACTGTGGGGGAGAATTACTGAGTGAAGACTAAAGACACATAAAAATATTCATTAATATTATAGCAGAAAGTCTACCAGGTATAGAGAAAGATAGAGTAATAAATTGTAAGGGGCTTTGAGAACAAAAAAAAAAAAAGTGTCTCTCAAAAATACATCATCATTAACCTGTTAAAATAAAATTATCAAAAAAAAAAAAAAATCCATGAATGTCTGCAAGAGAAAAAAATCTTACTTAATTACGTTCATCAAGATATTCTCAAACCTCTCATCAGTAACAGGAAAAGGTAAGCATGAAATGATAAGCTCTGTGCCTGGAAATTAAATTACTGCCAATCCTAATTATGGTATATTTTAAAGTTTATGCAAAAGTAAAAATCTGGCAAGTTAAGTTCAATGTAAAGGAACTCGTGACTGCTAAGACAGTTTTACAAAGAATACTTGCAAGCATTCTACACAAAGAGAAAAAAAAAAAAAGACCTTAACAACACAAGAGCATAGGAAGTGGTGAATCTTTCATGGTAACGATGCATTAATAAATGGGGATTATGAATGACATAACTATGCCCATGAGTATAAGCCCATGAGAGAGTTATCCCAGATGCAAAAGAATATGCATGGCATGTACACACTGATAAGTGGATATTAGACAAAAAGTACAGAATACCCATGATAAAACTCACAGACTGTAGGAAGCTAAACAAGAAGGAAGGCCCAAGTGTGGACACTTCAAACCCATTTAGAAGAGGGAACAAAATAATCATGACAAGCAGGAGGAAGGAAGTACCTGGGTTGGAGAGGGGAGAGAGAGGGGAAAAATGGGGCAGTACCAGGTATGCAGAGAGACAGGAAAGCAACCCAGCGGGCCAGGAAAATAATAAATGGAAATATGCAGCAGTGTGAGGCAGGGGGAACCTCTAGAACGTCCCAGAGATCTGGAATGTGAGAGGCTCCCAAGAGTCAGTGGGGTTGACCTTAGCCAAAATGCTCAACTATGGGGAGGTGGAAACAGAAGAGACTACCTCCAGTAGATAGACACAGCCCTCAAATAATACAGAGGTTCACCCTCCCATCTTCAAATTTTTTTGATCCAGAATTGTTCCTGTCTAAAGAAAATGCAGGAAAAAAAAAGGAACAGAACCTGAAAGAAAGTCCCCCACCCCCCAGTGACTAGCCCAACTGGGGATCCATCCTGTATGCACACACTAGACTCTGACACTGTTGCTAAAGCCATACTGTGCTTGCAAACAGGAGCCTGGCACGACTGTCCTCTGAGAGCTCTACCAGCAGCTGACTGAGACAGAAGCAGATATTTACAGCCAAACATTGGACTGAGGTTGGGGACTCCTCTGGAAGTGTTAGGGGAGATTACAAACCCATAGGAAGAACAACAGTGCTAATTAACCCAGAACCTTCAGAGCTCCCAGAGAGTAAGCCACCAACCAAGGAGCATAGATGGGCTGGTCCATGGCCAAGGGAAAGTATAACAGAAGACTACCTTGTCTAGCCTCAGTGGGAGAGGAAGCTCTTAATCTTGTGGAAACTTGATGTCCCAGGGAAGAGGGGTGCTGGTTGGAGTGAGGTGAGGTTGAGGGAGCACCCTCTCAGAAGAAGGGGGAAGGATGGCTGGGTCAAAGAACTTGGGGAGGGGAAACCAGAAATGAGGGCAACATTTGGAAAGTAAATAAATAATTTAATTTTAAAAAATGAAAAGAATAAACTATACAACCCCCCCCAAAAAAACCCAAGTAACAAACTATAAGAATCCATAAATGCTTGTCAATACTAGCCCTAAATTTTAATGAACTCAATTCCCAATTAAAATATAAAGACTAGTTTATTGGATCCAATCACAGAATTGAGCTCCTTGTTGCTTGTAAGAGATAGAGCTGAATGGAAGGCTCAGAGAAATGAATCCCAAATACTCAGTATATGGCAGAAAAAATTGGCCATCCTATATCCAATAACCCTCAACCTCAGCTCAAAATACAGATAGACATAGGATATCTGCATATTAATAAATGGAACAACCCATCATGGACAGTTAACTATCATAAATACATATGCATCAAATATTCCTGCAACTAAATGAATTAAACGAACAGTAATAAATGTAATGGGACATATATTCCAGATGCAGTAATAGTGTATGACTTCAGTATGCCACAATCAAATAATATTGAGAGAAAAATAACCAATAAGAATGCCACTAACAGCTACAGATTTGCATTCTCTTTGACAGACTATATCACAATAGTTCATATTCTGGAACACTGGCAAGTTTTAACAAATGAAAAGGTATTGAAATGCAAAGCAAAAAAAAAAAAATCCAATACATGTTTTCACTTAGTGTAAGACTTATGTGCACAATTTTCAACTTCAGTGCTCCAGTGTGAATGATAGCCATGCAAGATTCCAGAATGTAATAATGCATAAAAGTAGACATGGAAAATACAGCCAAAAGTAATATATTAATTGTTTATTATATTAAACATATCATTTTAAAGTAATCAAAAATTTTTTAAAAATGTATAATAATGGAAACTTTACATATTTCAACCAAAATGTCATTGATAGCTAATCTTGATTTTCAACTTCTTTTGATTTTGAATAACCATGGAAAAATTTGGAGGCATGTCCAGTGAGGATTTTCTCATTAGATTAATGCAGGAAGAAAAACACAATGCAAATGCAGGCAGTACCATCCTATGGTTTGTGTTTCTAGACTGGTTAAAATGAAGGCAGTGAACTCCACACAGGATTAACCATTGTCTTCTCACTAACTATAGTTACAGTGTGATCATGATGGACAGCATCCTTTCACACTAGAAGCCAACTAAAGCCTTTTCCTGTAATTTCTTTAGTCAAGTATTTCATCTTAAGAATATTACAAAAAAACCAAAACAATAGTAATTAATTTTATGCAAATCCATTGTAATTAATGACTATTTTAATGCATGAGGACCACGGATCACTCAAGTATTTCACATGCAATGAATCGGGGATTTTTAATCAAGAATTAAATACAGCAAGCATTAAAGAAAGGGCTTCTCATTTTTACTGTTTTTATTTTGAAAAGTGCAAGGTCCATAGAAAAGTGGTTGCATAAATATTTATCTTCAGCTTAATCCTCAGTTATTTAACCATCATGTTTGCTTTCCCTCATTCTACACATACAGCCTTTTTTGTTTGTTTAAACCACTAGAAAATGTGCAGGCATGGAAATGATTCCGTGTATGTCAGATAAATAGAGGATATACTCGTACATATAAATGTGATGCTAAAAAAAAACCACTAAAGACATGACAAAAACTTAGGAAGGATTTTTAATACAGCTATCGATATTTCCCAGGAGATGTGTTATTCTTTCATTTCTTTTTTTTTTTTTGGGGGGGGGGTGCTAAGGCAGAGTCATATTGTCCATGTGGTTCTTTTCTCTGCCTTTGCCTCTTTCTCTTTCTTTAAGGAAGCCGGGTGCAGGACCCATTTGCAAAATCTCTACCTTCTAAATTAATACATCTCTATTGCAGCATTATTCACATTTTATTCTTATTAATCCAGTAAATAGAATGTAAGTTCTGAATATGTCTGCTGATTTTAGGATAGACATCACTGAAATTAAGACTTTAAGTCTAGTATCCCTTTTTGAATTCAATTGCAATGATATAATAGTAAATTATCTGAGAATCAGTAAGGACAAAGCTAGGTCAAGAAGCATTGTCACATGTTACACATATCCCAATGAAGCTGCTTGACAAAGTTGAAAAACTTGAAAGCACTCATGAGACACAGAGTATCAAAAGGAACTTATCTCCTGGGAAAACATTCTCGCTACCCATATTCCCCATGTTAGTCAGGTGTATAGATCCACATGTTCTCATTTAGTAGGATTTTATTATAGTGCTTTTAAAGATTGAATTCTGACCTAGCTAAGCCTTCCACCAGTGTTCCAACATCCTAGTATATCCTTGTATTCAGTAGGAATCTAGAGACAGGGAAACTAATTAGGAATTACAAAGAAAGGAGCCAGAGCTGGTCTGCAGAATGTTTACTAGGGATAATAGCCAGTCCTAACCAGGCAAGGAACTATGTAAGAGTTAGGATTTCCCACTGAGACAGGAATCTTCACTATAGCCAGGTATGGCAGACTACATTACTTATTAGTAGAACCACCCCCCCCCCCACACACACACACACTATCAGCTAGAATAATAGCTAAGTCATTGCCCTACACAGGAATTCTCCATTATCTAGGAAGAAAGAAGTTTGTGACCTGAAGAGGAACCAGAGTAGATACTTAGAACTATAGCAAGTTGAGTTACACCCATATACAAGTATTTACAATGGCCTAGGGTGAAGGTGGACTATGGCAAGGGCACGAAGCCCTTGCCTCTGGCTTCTAAGTTTAAGCTGACCTTAGGTGGAGTTGTTTTTGACCCCAGTTGTTAAAATTGAATTTTATCCCAGTTCTTCCCTGTTTTCATTCCTCTGTTTTGTGTAAGAATCTAGTAACCTCTAGTAACCTCTTTGTATCTTGCCCGTGTGTCAGGTAACTTCCCTATTTTCTTCTGTATAAAAAGTCTGATGCTCGATTTGACAAATTACCTTTAGATCCACACTCCCTTGTGTCCTGTCTGTCACCCCACTCTTGCCGAACTCCTTCACCCACTTGCTCCAGAGAACCCGTTCCACACAGACAGGGGACCTAAAGGGTCTGCAGCAGTCACAACTATCCATTTCTGTATTTCTATTTCATTTTTTTTGTATGAAAAATCCCTTCTCTACTTCTGTTTTACCCATAGCCTTTCCACCTATTGGTGTTTCATGACTGACTTTATTACACCAAGTGTTGAAAAATGGTTATTTCTGCAACTGCATCATCCTTTTTCAAAGTCTCCCAAGAAAAGCCTCTTTTTGCATTTTGTGTCATTGAAGAAAGTTTCTTTAAGAGAAACTTAAGCTTGGTTATTTTTTTCACCCGATGTAGGGTGATTACATAATTAAAGGCCTACAAGTGTTTTAAAGTATTGGCTGCTATTTTATAATTATAGATCCAAAATAATTCTCTGGAAAGTCTTTCCTTCTTAACACAATTGGTGTTGAGACATGAACCAGGTATTGGTAGCATGACAGGATTCCATCATTTTGGGTTGTACCCTAGTGAACTTGAGCACTAAGGATCTTGTAATGAGCTTCCAATGACATGTGTGAGAATCTAGAAAGTAGGAAAGTTTACACTGTGTGCTTTGTGCAGAAGTTCTTGCTTAAAACTGTAACAAACTTTAACAGTGACTTCATCCACTCTTTGAGTGTTCTTTGTTGGAAGACTTTCATTATTAACTCACCCATATTACTAACTATGTCCTAATAACCCATTGTCAGTAGACTGTACTTGCCCAGTATCTCTAGTAACTCACATTTTTCTTAAGAATTATGAATAAATATGTTTTGGTCTCCTGCTCTCCTGACAGTTAAAGATTTGATGATTTTTGTTTCATTTCAAGAATTCAACTCTCTGGTTTTTGTACGGGGTCCCCAATGGAAGAATTAGGGGAGAGATTGAAGGAGCTGAAGGGGATGGCAACCCCATAGGAAGAACAACTATATCAACTAACTGGACACCCCAGAGTTCCCAGAGACTAAACCACCAATCAAAGAATACAAATGGTCCCAGATACATATGTAGCAGAAGATGGCCTTGTCTGGCATCAATGAGAGGAGAGGCCCTTGGTCCTACAGAGGCTCAGTGTCCCAGTGTATAGAGACTTTAGAGCAGTGAGACAGGAGTGGGTGGGTGGGTGGGTGGGGGAGCACTCTCATAGAAGTAGGGGAGGGGAATAGGATGGGAAGTTTGCAGAGGGGAAACCTGAAAGGAAGACATCATTTTAAATGTAAATAAATAAAACAACCAATAAAAAAAAGTTTCTTTTTCTTTCTTTATTTATTTATTTTTAATTTCTGTCCTGTTTTCTTCTATTCCTTGAGGTTTTGTTTCCTGCTCTTTATTTTCTGGGTTTTTCAGATGCACCACTGTATTGCTCACATGAAATCTTTGTTTTTCAGTTTAGCCCTCATGGCTGTAGCTTCCCTCTTACTGCTGTTCTTACTGTGTCTCTTGGGGTTTAATTTGCGGGCTTCCCATTTATACTTGAATCAAGGAATGAATTAATTGCACTTTTGCTGTTGTAGTGAGTTGTTCCATCAGTAGCATATTGTTGGGTGCCTGTGAAACCACAGTTGTTGGTTTGTGCTATGAGGACTTGTTTTTATTCCTTCCCTTGTTCCCTCACCTGTAGAACTTTCCCTCCATCAGTTGCAGATGTGTCATTGTTATAACTTTCTATATCAGGTCAACAATCGGAGACAGCTAGTCTCTTAATTACATTGTTAACACTAACTGCACATACTTCTTCAGAAATGTACTAATTTGCTTCTTAAGCTCATTTTCTCCCTTTGATATAAACAATGAGTTTACAGTTGTGGGAATTATATTTCTCTCTTTTAAGAAACAGTAATTTTTCCAGTCGTGAGTTTTTGTTACACCATGTATCTACTCCCACTTGCCTTATGTTTCAGCAATTCTCTAATAGTTAACCTCTCATTCACATTCATTTACAATCTCTTAACTACTAAGCCATCTCTCCAGCCCGCAAAATATTTTAAATGATATATTTTTTTTTCTCTTAAAATGAAGTAGAAGGGTTAGGGATGTCGTTCAGTGGAGAAGCATTTACCAGACTAAAGGTGAAAGAAAAATCACCTTCTAATCATTTTTATTTTCTAGTCTAATGTTCAAATTACCCATTCTATTTGATGATAATTTCTTTCATTTATAGTCTGAAGCTAAGAAATCCACTCTCCTAGCTCAAAACACTTGATCATTAATATCAATGTCAAGGCTTGACCTCTGAGCTCTATATTACAGTAAAAGTCTCATAACATATTTGTTGACAGTTCCGCTTGTGATTTTAAGCTACCAACCAAAGAGCAAAAATGAGCCAGTCCATATGTAGCAGAGGACTGCTTTATCTGTCCTGAGAGACTTGATGCCTCAGGGAAGGGGGGGGGGATGCTAGCTGGGTGTGGTGGGAGTCTGTGGGTGGTTTGGGGAGCACTCTCTCAAAAACAAAGGGGAAGAGGAAAGAGGGTAAATAACTCATGGAGAGAAGACTAGGAAGGGGGCAGCATTTAGGATGTAAATAAGTGGAATAATTAATAAAATAATTTAAAACATAAAGCTGAGAGGCAAAGAAACAGGCAAAAAGGTCTGAGTGCTTCTCTTGGGCTAAGAAGTACTGAGGGCCAGAACCTTACACAGAGTCATCCTTTTTGTTTGTTTGTTTGTTTGCTTGTTTGTTTATTTTTGTTTTCCCCCAAGACAGGGTTTCTCTGTATAGCCCTGGCTGTCCTGGAATTCACTCTGTAGACCAGGCTGGCCTCGAACTCAGAAATTCGCCTGCCTCTGCCTCCCAAGTGCTGGGATTAAAGGCATGCACCACCATGCCCGGCTCACAGAGTCATTTTTAAAATAGCATTGGTTGCGACAGAGAGAGGAATCATGTAGCCTTATATGAACACTCCTGAAGCTGCTGGGGAATATATGATAGTAGACCCCACATTCTTAATGCTAGAATAATCTGGCACATTACCGTGAAATAGTAGTCCTATTTACCAGCAAATGAAGAGGTGAGTGCCTTCATATGGATGGTAGTAAATGAAATTTGGTAGCATTTTGATATTTATGCTAAAACAAGGGTTTGCTTTCAGTCACCATTAGTGTTGGTATATTCCCAGATAAATCAGTGTTTATAAATGTGTGATAACAAAAAAATAATAAAATTTGAATAAGAAGATACATATGGATGTGGTCTAAAATCAAAAACCTTTCCCTTTAGGCATCTTACCTTTTATTGAATTTTGCTCTTGTTTGCCTTTGACACTTCTACAGGACTCTGGGTTTGCCTCCCTGGGTACCTCTTAGCCAGTAAATCACTAGTGCAGAAGTATGAAATGCTTGTTCCCTTGAACCAAACTGGAGTGCACTTGAATATCTGCTTTACATTATGAGCTAACATGAGAGATCAAGCAGAAGCAAGGGCTACATGAATTGACCAACTGGATTAGGTAATAGATACTTCAATTTCTCTATTGTATTTCCTCTGTTCCTGATTAATTTTCCATGAAGTTCTCATTCTGTTAAAATACTCCTATCTCCTTTGGAAGCACTAAACCTAAAACAGATATATAGGGCACATTGATAAGATTTATCAATCTTCTATAAATCGGAAACAGAACCTCACTGAAATTCCTTAATAGGAGGTCAGGGAGAAGTGTCATGGTCAGGCCTCCCACATTAAGTGCACTCATGGAAAAGGGAATGTGGCCCTGAAGTCAGAGAAGTCTGAGTTCAATCTCAGTGTCAACTGCTTGTCACATTTAACAAGTGGATTGCTCTGTGTGGTTTAGTTTCTCTTTGTATATTAAAAGAAAATAATAAATTTACCTTCTAGATTTTTCTTCAGGAGGAATCAAAGAGAGCTTTGTTTATTCCACACATTAAAAAAAAAAAACATTATGTGGACATCACTAATATATTTAAATTTTAACATTATGCCCACAAATAAAAACTAGCTGAATATGTTATAATTGTTTAACAAAAACTGTGAATCAAGTTTTTCATGTTACCTCAGAAGTTGTTTGACTTAGATGCTGAGAAAGTCATTCATCCCCATAGAATGCCTTCAGTTTTCCAGCATAACTTGAGAATGCTCTCTTTTTAATTATATTTTGTAGTTTGCAAAGTAAAATTACGTTACTCCATCCATTGATTACTATTATGCATCATTTATGTGAAAAATACCTTAGTAGGCACCTATATATTACATACTAGATTTTTTTCATACTAGAATTTTTAACTACCAAAACCCTATTCATTGGATGAAAGCAAAGAAAACTTAATTATATATACGATTCAAAAAAAAAAAAAAGAAAAGTCAATGAACTACTTTAACTTAAACTGCTCAAAGCTACAGTTAAACATTCTTCTCTCATACAATACACCCAACCACAGTCTCCTCTTCCTCCACCTCCTCTCTCTCTTAGACCTACTCCCTATCACCCTCCCTAGACATGAACCTAGCCACAGACGTTTTTCAAGTGTGTGAGATACATCAAAATGGATTTACCAAGATTTCTAAATAGTAGACTTTTAAAACCAGAGTGTGTGCTTATCATGACAACAACTATTGATGGTATGCTGGGCTCATGGTAATGGCATTTCATAGAGCTGAAAATGCTATAGCATGCAATTATAGGACTTTAAAAATACAATAAGCTAATTGTCTGAAATGAACCATAAAACCACATAATGTAACAGGGAAACTCTTTATTTCTTGATTCTTTGAAACAAATCTATTGCAAAAAACCATATATATACTGAAAAAATAAAATTTCAGAAAATAATGTAAAGAATTCTGAATACTTTAATAAATACTTTCAGTGAATGCATATGATTTACATTTGAAGTGAGAGCTTTGACATATGTTTTCATTGAAAGTGAGTTTACAAGAGCTACAAGTGTTCATAGTACCATGTGGCTGTGGATGTTAGTAGGATTGAGTTGATATTTTATATTGTTGATTTTAGTATTTACTGTAAAATAAAATGTTGCTTATTTTGGACAATGACCTACATATAAAAAATAATTGATGTCTCCAAAGGCCAGTGTTTTTCCTTCTTTGATTTCTTTCTCTGTGAATGAACTATGTCTCCTGCATCTTAGAATCCTGTGAGCTTTTTTTTTTTTTTTTTTTTTTTTTTTAAATGAAATACCATGTTCCCCATAGGCCCAGGTACTAGAATAAATGGCTCCCAGATGGTGGCTGTTAGTGGGAGGTTGTGAACCATTAGGTGGCACAGCCTTGCTGGAAGAAGTATGCCATTTGGTGCAGACATTGAGCATTCATAGCTTTTCCCCAATTTCAGATTGTTTGTTTTGTTTTATGTTTGTGGGCAAAGATGGGATCACTCAGCTTCCTGCTTTAGCTGCTTGCTGTCATACCGCCTCTGTCACTGTGGGCCCTCCCTATGGAAGCACAAGGAGAAAAAACATTTTTATGTAAGTTTCCTTGGTCACTATATTTTACCACAGAAACAAAAAAAAATCAATAGTATAGGTCTTCTTTTATATCCATAAAAATTATTTATATAAGAGGAGACAACATGAAAGAAAAAGGATGTATATGTGGACTCTGAGTATTCATTCCCTGCATTAAACTCTGGTTCTACTACTTGATAATAGTGTGATTATACAGAAAGACTATTTACCTCTTAATGTCATATTTTCTCATGGGAGACAGGAATAACAATATTAATAAAATCATAGATTTCATAATAGAAATAAATGTATTAATATTTGTAAAATATGTTGACTAAATTCTAAAACACAGACTATCAACTAAATATTGATTGAATAACTATTAACAAGATTATAATATAGAATTTAATTCAGCAACATGTCTTCTCTGGCAAGGGACGACAGCCAAAGACATCCTAGGTCTGGGTGAACTGGATCGAATGATATAGCTTGAATTCCTCTGGCTGGAATACAGACACCACCTTAGCACACACCTCAAAGGTAAAGTTTGTTTGTAGAAGGAAGAAGACATATTTGAAAATGATATCTCATTGTCTAATTGAGGAGCAGACAAAAATGACGAATCAGAGAAAGATTTGACAGAACGAGTCAAGGATAGGATATACCCAACACTCACAAGAACAGCACAGGAAATAAAGGGTACTTAAGAAAAGAGAAAAAGATCAGAGGAAAGAAATATGACTTAAGGGAGCAGGAGAGGGAGACAGAGAGAGAGAGAGAGAGAGAGAGAGAGAGAGAGATGTGGGGAAGCAGTTTTACTGAAAAGTTTTATAGAGAAAGCTTACAGTCAAAGTCAGAAACAAGCCAGTGAATGAAAAGGAGTCAGAAGATTAGAACAGACTGCTAGAGTTAGTTTGAGGCTAAGCAGAGCAATTCAGTCAGAAGCTGAAGGAAGCCAGTTTGAATCAGTCAGCTTGGAAAGGAGTTTGATTCAGAACACTTGAGTCAAACAAGCCATCCAAGTTCAGAAATAACTAAAAAGGGTGAGTTTATTCAGTAGTAAGCCACTGATATGACAATTATTTCTGGTGAATAAAAGTTGTTTTAATGCATAATCCAGTAGAAACCAGAGTAATAGGTAATAACAGAATACAAAATTTGTAAGTCAAAAACAACAACAACAACAAAAAAATACAAAGATAATCATAGCAGACAAATTAAATGCAGAGTATAATTTGCCCCTAAATGAAATTTGTTTTAATATTTGGTATAGGCTAAACCAGAAACAATTTGCAAAATTCTGTTTGTGTTATTTCTCTGACTAGGATTGTGAATATACTGCTAACTATGTTCTTGTTTTTCTGTGTAAAAATTAATGAAGAAAATTAGTAGGCTATGAGAATGATCAATAAGCCATCATAGATATCAACACTATACAATTTCTGATAATCAAGAATAAATGCATCCATTACCAGTAAGAAGAGGGTTCTGGCAAATTGATTGATTTCAGTGAAAAAGTAAAAGTTAGAGCTAGCATGCAGTTCACTATTAGAGCATTTTTTCTGTCTTTCCTCAGCACTGAAAACAGATAAATAAAACCTGAGAAAGAAATTCTGGCAATGTGGTGTTGATAGTGGATAATTAATAGGAAAAGAGTTTAGTGGGTAAAAGTGTTCACCTTCAAGCCTGGCAATGCAACTTATCTTCCAGGACCTACATGATTAAAGGGAAGAACTGACTCCACAAAAGTACTCTGACTTTCAGATATGTGCATGGTGCCTAAGTGCCTACAAATACAGAGCACAAGTACACACACACACACATACACACACACACACACACACACAAACACTAAACTTTAAAACTGATTATGTAATCTGAGCCTCAGATTTAAATATGATCTGAAAACAAAAAACAAAAACAAAAAATAAATCTCTTGCTTCCTTGGAGAGTAAAATACATGTAAAGAACTGACATTCCCCTATATGGGGCATAGAAACTCCTCCAAGATAATCCAGTTGTACAGTGCTACAAAACCTGTGTGTTTTCCTTTTCATATATATATATATGATCTCCCCACATGCAAATGTAATGTGTTGCAGTTTAGGCACCTTTGAAAGCAGCTTAAAATTATGCTGACTCAGTTAAGTGGCAAAAATTTATGAGTAGAGCAAGCCACAAAATACCCATCAATCACAAGGTGTCATGCCTGTTTAGAATATTTAATTTCCTTCTATGTTTGGTTCCATTTAAAAAATTATAGTACCAGTGTTAGAATTATGCACTCAGTGTATAAAGATGTTAAAGAAAATGAAAGCCTCCTCTGTTGAGGGACATCTGGGTTCTTTCCAGCTTCTGGCTATTATGAATAAGGCTGCTATGAACATAGTGGAACATGTGTCCTTGTTACCAGATGGAATATCTTCTAGATATATGCCCAGTAGAGGTATTGCAGGATCTTCTGGTAGTACTATGTCCAATACCTCTACTGGGCATATATCCAGAAGATATTCCATCTGGTAACAAGGACACATGTTCCACTATCTTCATAGCAGCCTTATTCATAATAGCCAGAAACTGGAAAGAACCCAGATGTCCCTCAACAGAGGAATGGATACAAAAAATTTGGTATATTTACACAATGGAGTACTACTCAGCTATTAAAAACAATAAATATATGAAATTCCTAGGCAAAT
>LR750578.1:205637-264296 GCA_902729485.2 Mus minutoides | reverse complement strand
ATATATATATATATATACCATCTTAAAAGAATGAAAAGATAAGCTACATGGGCAGGGGAAACATATTTTATTATTTCAATGCATTAAAACTCTAATCCCCACTATGTTTATATTTGGCAAAGTTATGTCTAACAAAATAATTCAAGTCAAATTATGTCCTAAGTATATTATCCTCGGCTTCTGGGACAGGCCCAGTTTCAGGCTCTAGACATCTGGGCACCTTCTGCACCTGAAGAGAGGCATCCACCCAGGATGGCTTTGCCTGCCTGAGCTCCTGAGGAGCCAAACTGGGTCCCAGGTCACTCACAGACCAGTCTGCTAAGGTCAGCTTGCAGACTTCAAATGGTGACTGAGCAGACAGCTAAGAAACACAGCTTCTAGGACAGACCCAGCTTCAGGCTCTAAACATCGGGGCACCCTCCCTGCCTGAGGAGAGGTATCCACCCTGGAGAGCTTTCCCTGCCAGAACTTGTGAGGGAGCCATCTTGGGTCCCAGGTGGCTCAGAGACCAGTCTTCACAGGTGAGCTCACAGACTGCAAACGGTGACTGAGCAGACTGCTAAGCAACACAGCTTCTGGGATAGACCCAGTTTCAGGCTCTAGACATCCAAGCACCTACCCAGCCCGAGGAGAGGTGTCGTACTGGGAGGGCTTTATCTGTCTGAGCTTGTGAGGGAGCCATCTTTGGTATCAGGTCACTCAGAGAACAGTCTGCTCAGGTCAGATAACTGACTGCAAACAGTGACTGAACATACCACAGAAGCAACACAGCTTCTGGGACAGAACCAGTTGCAGGCTCCAGACATCTGGCAACTTCCTGGTCTGAGGAGAGGTGTCTGCCTGGGAGGGCTTTCCCTGCTGGAGCTAGTAAGGGAACCAACTTGGGGTCCTTGGTTCCTCAGAGACCAGTCTGTGCAGGTGATTGTGCAGGCCACAGAGGCAACACATCTTCTGGGACAGGCCCTATATTGGGCCTTCATCTATAGCCAAGAGACAGTTCTGAACACCAGACCTCAGTGCACCTTCCCTGCAAGAGTAGAGCTTGCCTGCAGAGACTACTCCAACCACTGAGACTCAGGAGAGAGCTAGAGTCCCAGGACTGCTGACAGAGGCTAACAAAATCAAAGGAGAAACAAACTCCAACCAGAGACAACTATAACAACTAACTCCAGAGATAACCAGATGGAGAAAGGCAAACATAATAATCTTACTATCAGAAACCAAGACCACTCCTCTTCATCAGAACCCAGCACTCCCACCTCAGCCAGTCCTGGATACCCCAACACAACCGAAAAGCAAGACTCAGATTTGAAATAATATCTCATGGTGCTGGTAGAAGACATTAATAAGGACATTATGAAGGACATTAAAAGCTAACTTAAAGAAATACAGGAGAACACTGCTAAAGAGGTAAAAGTCCTTAAAGAGGAAACACAAGAATCCCTTAAAGAACTACAGGAAAACATAACCAAACAGGTAATAGAATTGAACAAAACCATCCAGGACCTAAAAAGGGAAATAGAAACAATAAAGAAAACCCAATGTGAGACAACTTTGGAGATAGAAACCCTAGGAAAGAAATCAGGAACCATAGTTGTGAGCATCAACAACAGAATATAAGAGATGGAAGATAGAATCTCAGGTGCAGAAGATTCCATAGAGAACATGGGCACAACAATCATAGAAAATGCAAAATGCAAAAAGATCTTAACTCAAAACATCCAGGAAATCCAGGACACAATGAGAAGACCAAACCTATGGATAATAGGAGTAGATGAGAAAGAAGATTTTCAAATTAAAAGGCCAGCAAATATCTTCAACAAAATAATAGAAGAAAACTTCCCAAACCTAAAGAAAGAGATGTCCATGAACATACAAGAAGTCTATAGAACTCCAAATAGACTGTACCAGAAAAGAAATTCCTTCCAACACATAATAATCAGAACAACAAATGCACTAAATAAAGATAGAATATTAAAACCTGTAAGAGAAAAAGGTCAAGTAACATAAAGGCAGGCCTATTAGAATTACACTAGACTTCTCACCAGAGACAATGAAAGCCATAAGATCCTGAACAGATGTTATATAGACCCTAAGAGAACACAAATGCCAACCCAGGCTACTATACCCAGCAAAACTCTCAATTACCATAGATGGAGAAACCAAAGTATTCCATGACAAAACCAAATTCACACTGTATATTTCCATGAATCCAGGCCTTCAAAGTATAATAAAGGGAAACCACCAACACAAGAATGGAAACGACACCCTGGAAAAAAACAAAAAAGCAATCCTTCAACAATCCTAAAAGAAGACAGCCTTAAGAACAGCATCTCAACTTTAACAACAAAAATAACAGGAAGCAACAATTACTTTTCTTTAATTTTTCTTAATATTAATGGACTCAATTCCCCAATAAAAAGACATAGACTAATAGACTGGCTACACAAACAGGATCCAACATTTTTCTGCTTACAGGAAACCCACCCCAGTTACAAAGACAGACACTACCTTAGGGTGAAAGGCTGGAAAACAAATTTCCAAGTAAATGGTCTGAAGAATCAAGCTGGAGTAGCCATTCTAATATCAGATAAAATTGACTTCCCACAAGAAGTTATCAAAAAAGACAAGGGGGGCACTTCATACGCATCAAAGGTAAAATCAAGATGAACTCTCAATTCTGAATATCTATGCTCCGAATACAAGGGCAGCCACGTTCACTGAAGAAACTGTAGTAAAGTTCAAAGCATACATTGCACCTCACACAATAATTCTGGGAGACTTCAACATCCCACTCTCACCAATGGACAGATCCTGGAAACGGAAACTAAACAGAGACATATGGACACTAACAGAAGTCATGAAACAAATGGATTTAATAGATATCTACAGAACATTTTATCCTAAAACGAAAGAATATATCTTCTTCTCAGTACCACATGGTACCTCTTCCAAAACTGACCATATAATTGGTCACAAAACAGGCCTCAACAGATACAAAAATATTGAAATTATCCCATGCATCCAGTCTGACCACCATGGACTAAGGCTGATCTTCAATAACAGCAGAAATAATAGAAAGCCAACATTCACATGGAAACTGAATAGCACTATACTCAATGATTCCTTAGTCAAGGATGAAATAAAGCAAGAAATTAAAGACTTTCTAGGGTTTAATGAAAATGAAGCCACAACATAACGAAACTCATGGGACAATATCAAGGCAGTTCTAAGAGGAAAACTCATTGCCCTGAGTGCCTCCAAAAAGAAACTAGAGAGAGCATACACTAGCAGCCTGATAGCACACCTAGAAGCTATAGAACTAAAGGAAGCAAATTCACCCAAGAGGCATAGATGGCTGGAAATAATGAAACTCAGGGCCGAAATCAACCAAGTAGAAACAAAAAGAACTATTCAAAGAATCAACCAAACCAGGAGCTGGTTCTTTGAGAAAATCAACAAGATAGATAAACCCTTAGCAAGACTAACTAGAGGGCACAGGGACAGTATCTTAATTAACAAAATCAGAAATGAAAAAGGAGACATAACAATGGACCCTAAGAAAATCGAAAACATCATCAGATCCTACTACAAAAGGCTAAACTCAAAAAAAAAAAAAAATAGAAAAACTGGATGAAATGGACAGCTTCCTAGACAGATATCAGGTACCAAAGTTAAACCAGGATCAGATTAACAACCTAAAAAGTCACATTTCCCCTAAAGTAACAGAAGGAGTCATCAATAGTTTCCCAACCAAAAAAAGCCCAGGACCAGATGGTTTAGTGCAGAGTTCTATCAGAGCTTCCTAGAAGACCTAATTCCAACTCTTCTCAAACTATTCCACAAAATAGAAACTAAAGGTACTCTACCCAATTCATTTTATGAAGCCATAATTACTCTGATAAATAAACCACACAAAGCTGACTAATCAACCAATGCAAGACAACAAAAACTGTATGTCAAATAGATAACCTAAGAGACCAACAGGAATATGCAATATGCAAGGAGGCACTGTTCATCTCATGAAAGAAGATGTGCAAATGGCAGCAAACCATTACATAATGTCAGAATCATCACCTAATTCAGAAGATAATATCAGTAGACAATGGGTGTTACCATGTATTCATCAGAATGACTCAAATTAAAAACAATTTTTTTTAAAAGAGATATAGACTAATAGACTAGCTACTCAAACAGGACCCAACATTTTGCTGCTTACAGGAAACCCACTTCAGGGAAAAAGACAGACACTACTCAGAGTGAAAGGCTGGAAAACAATTTTCCAAGCAAATGGTCTGAAAAAACAAGCTCAACTCTGAGTGGATCAAAGAACTCCACATAAAACCAGAGACACTGAAATTTATAGAGGAGAAAGTTGGGAAAAGCCTTAAAGATATGGGTACTGGGGGAAAATTCCTGAATAGAACAGCAATGGCTTGTGCTGTAAGATCAAGAATTGACAAATGGGACCTAATAAAATTGCAAAGCTTCTGTAAGGCAAAAGACACCCTCAATAAGACAAAAAAGGCCACCAACAGATTGGGAAGGATCTTTACCAATCCTAAATCTGATAGGGGACTAATATCCAGTATCTACAAAGAGCACAAGAAGCTAGACTCCAGAAATTCAAATAACCCCATTAAAAATGGGGTACAGAGCTAAAGAGAGAATTCTCAATTGAGGAATACCGAATGGCTGAGAAGCACCTGATAAAAGGTTCAACATCCTTAATAATCAGGGAAATGCAAATCAAAACAACCTTGAGATTCCACCTCACTCCAGTCAGAATGGCTATGTTCAAAAATTCAGGTGATAGCAGATGCTGGCGAAAATGTGGAGAAAATGGAACACTTTGTTGGTGGGATTGCAAGCTGGTACAACCATTCTGGAAATCAGTCTGGTGGTTCCTCAGATAATTGGACATATTACTACCCTACCAGAAAATCCAGCAATACCTCTCCTGAGCATATACCCAGAAGGTTGTTCCAACTGGTAATCAGGACACATACTCTACTATGTTCATAGCAGCCTTATTTATAATAGCCAGAAGCTGGAAAGAACCTAGATAGCCCTCAACATGGGAATGGATTCAGAAAATGTGGTGCATTTACACAATGGAGTACAACTCAGCTATTAAATCAATGAGTTTATGAAATTCTTGGGCAAATGGATGTGTCTGGAGGATATCATCCTTATTGAGGTAACCCAATCACAAAAGAAGTCACTTGACATGCTCTCACTAATAAGTGGATATTATCCCAGAAACTTAGAATACCCAAGATACAATTTGCAAAACACAAGAAAAACAAGAAGAAGGAAGACCAAAGTGTGGATACTTCATTCCTCCTTAGAATAGGGAACAAAGCACCCATGGATGGAGTTACAGAGACAAAGTTTGGAGATAAGACGAATGGATGGACCATACAGAGACTACCCCACTGGGGGATCCATCCCTTAATCAGCCACCAAACCCAGACACCTTTGCATATGCCAGCAAGATTTTGCTGAAAGGACCCTGACATAGCTATCTCGAGTGAGGCTATGCCAATGCCTGGCAAATACAGAAGTGGATGCTCACAGTCATCTATAGGATAGAACACAAGGCCCCCAATGTAAAAGCTAGAGAAAGTACTCAAGGAGCTGAAGGGGTCTGCAACCCTATAGGTCGAAAAACAATATGAACTAACCAGTACCCCCAGTAGAGCTACTATCTCTAGCTGCATATGTAGCAAAAGATGCCCAGTCAGCCATCATTAGGAAGAGAAGTCCCTTGGTCTTGCAAACATTATATGCCCCAGTACAGGGGACTGCCAGGGTCAAGATGTGGTAGTGGGTGGGTAGGGGAGTAGGGCAGGGGGAAGGGTATAGGGTACTTTCCGGATAACATTTGAAATGTAAATAAAGAAAATATCTAATAAAAAATGTTTTTAAAAAAAGAGCTGTAAGAGTATTCCTTTTTTGAATTAATTTTTTTTCAACAATGCTGGGAAATATGTTAAGAAACTGGGATATACATTCCATATTGGGAGTAATATAATATAGCATAGTTAGTCTGAAAAATATAGTGTTAGTTTCTTACAATATTCAGTGTGTAAGTGACACATGAAATGATGATTATAGTCGTGTACATTGGCCCCAGCAAAACAAAAATTCGTGCTCATTCAAAAGCACAACAACCTTTTGGATGCTGGGATTGCGGGCATGTCTCATAAAACCTGAATGCCAGATATACTCAATCTCATCATTGGTCTTGAGACTGCTAGCTTTTATTTTTAAACTATAGCTGTGCTACCATCTCCTCAGTCTCTAGGTCACTGACTATATAACACACATGCACACATGTAAACACACACACACTCACACACACTGTTTTTCTGAAACTTTGGGGACATCCTAATACAGAGAATACTAATTCAAAAAAGAACAAACTAAATAATGATACCTATAAAGGTAGGTAAAAATTACAAAAATATACATATATACATATTCATGAGAGAGAAAGATGGAGACAGACAGAAAAATTGACTTGACAAGGGATGTGTTGTTATGAGATTTACATGACCACATATTGTTATGCTACCAGCCTTAATAAGACTTTATCAATCAATGTCTTAGGAGGAAATCTAAATATATTCTTCCAGTTCTAGGGAAAAAAATGGTGAAGTAAAATCTGAATGACACGGATTTTTGAAACTGGCAACTGCAGAAATCTGTAGACAGATTTCCACTGAGTTGGAAAGGGCAAGAAAAGAAAATAATGACAAAGTAACACCAAATAAATCCACTGAGGACCTGCCTTTACATGGATGCCTCTCAATGATGTTTTCTTTGTTGATAGTATAGAAGGTACCCCTAGGGGAGCATTAAAAACAGCCCTGGCTGGCAGAGGCCAACCCTTCTGAATAAATGAGCACATACTTTCTATTTGTTAATGAGGACACTACCACATCAGAGTTCACCCCAAGTCTGGTGTTGACTGGCATGCTTTTTATTGTCAAATAGCACCCTGAATGCATTCTCAAGTAAAATGATTCCAACATTATAGAAAGAAAAGCTAGAGTTCCACTCACAGCTGCACAGCTCAATTCCCAGAGATGCAATCACATTTATCGAATGAAGCAATGTGCTTCTAAATGCATCTATCTGTTCAGGGTCCAAAAGCTATATCTATATCTGTATACTTAGTTAATCAGCAGCTCTGATGTTCTTCCACTATGCAAATTTCTATACTGTATCCAGAAACTTCACCACCTTAATATTGAACATGCTCTCAACCCATTGAGTTTTCTTTATTCCTTCCTTCCTTCTTTCCTTCCTTCCTTCCTGTCTGTCTGTCTGTCTGTCTGTCTGTCTGTCTGTTTTTCTTTCTCTCTCTTTTATGTTTGTGGTTTTGAAACAGGTGAGCAAATGAGAAAATGAGGCAAAACATGAACATGCTTCAGAAGTGTGTGTGTGTGTGTGTGTGTGTGTGTGTGTGTGTGTGTGTATGTGTGTGGTTTATTGTTTGTTTTACCGCTATTCCTTGATTTGCCACTCAAGTTCACACTAAGCTTCAGACAATGTGCCTGTTGCTTTCTCAACCCTTAGCTGGCAAGGTCATTCAGTGTAGGAGTCCAAGAAGAAATTTGAGGAATTCCTCTAGCTGCTTCCACACAGGAGCCATGACAGAAAGAAATCCATCCTAACGTGTATCTACATTCTTCTCCCCATGCTCTAACTTCCCTTCCTAACTATAAGCTAGAAGTCTCAGATAAACCAGCTTGAGTAGACATCTTACAGGAGACAAGAGAAGAAGACAAGAAAGCATTGTCCACTAGAAAATGCCAGCATACTTCCAGCTACACTAAGCTTGAGCATTAAGCAAGGAAGCTACTTTTGCTGTGACATTGATGGCTACAGATGCACAATTGAGAAGGACGGACAGGGAAGACTTTTGTGACAACCCCTAACCCAACTCCAACCACCCACCCACCTACACAAAAAAAGTAACAGTCTTGGCAGGAAGCTATTGAAGAGAACTCTTAAAAAGTATTATGGGGTTGCTGTAATGTAGCTCTCTACAAATGATGGCCTCTGGTGAGGTTGAAAGAGGCCAAGGAATCACTTCTATTTAAGGAGCAGGTCAAGGTTGCCCATGTGCCCGTGAATATATCAATAATAACGCAAATTTGACTTGTTGATTTTTTTTCTCATTTTTATTTTTACTTTCTGGGAGTAGGGTATGGAAGAGATCACAAGGGTAGCGGGACTGACATGCTAGCTGGCCTACGATCAGGTTTTAAGATGTGAAATTCCCCAGAGAATCAATAAAAAGGTTATGTTTTTTTTTTTAAAAGAATGCACTACATTTTGTGTTCTTTTAAACTATTTAATTATCAAAAAATCAAAAATCTTTAATTACCGTATAAGAATATTGAGACATTTTATTGAAATAATTTAACACACCATGTATTATTCAGAGCAGCCTCTAAAATAGCTTAGTTATCTTCATCATTAATAGTTTAAAAAGTAATTTAGATAATTGCCTTACACCTCACACTTCTTTATTAAAAATACAACTCTGAGCGTATAATTAATAATTATCTTTGTCCTTTAAAAAACTGGATGTCCTCAATGTAATAAGGGGCAAGCTTCGCCTTTTCTCAAAGCTAATTACGTGTCCGTCGTAGACACTGAAGCAAAGTTTGACTGAGTCCCCTCTCAGGTGACCTTGTGTGACTGAGTCCCCTCTCAGGTGACCTTGTGTGACTGAATCCCCTCTCAGGTGACTGCTTGTCCTCCGTTTTTCCTCCTAAAGATTTAATATCAGAATGCCAACAATTTAAAGTGACACCTAATTGGTATTGACTAACCCAGAAGTTGTTCTTCTTAAGAGTATTTCCAAACTTCATCTAGAAGATATAAAAATCTGAAGAAACAAAATCACTTTAGTTTTTCTTAGAATACAAATACTTCTTGCAGACAGAAAGAGCACACACTGTATTTTTAACTGAAGTCAAGGGATAAGTGTTAAGATTTTGAAAAGAAACTGTGCAAGAAGCCAAGCCATAAAAATGTGGGGATGACAGCATGCTGTAAATTTCTCTGGCAGTTATGTCTGTAATCCTAAATCCGAGTTACTGAAACCCTGTAATACAGTAATAATAAAAGCAATGCAGCGTGAGCATGGGTCTGTCAGATTTATGACAGGCTAGTGTCTTCCATGAAAGGAACACAGCAAATCAAATTAGTGGATGGGAGATTAATAGAACTTCATCAGTTTCTAGCATGGAGACCTTAAGCTGCCTCATAAATTGTCTTTGTCCTGAAAGGTAATGGCTTAAGCCCTTTAAAAGCCAAGCACAAAATGACCATTCCAAGTAGCCTTAGCTATCACAGGGCAAAGTTCTCCGTGGAGCTTTAGTGGATGAAACACAGAAGGGAGGAAGGAGCATGTTCCAAAGGCACAGTGAGGTCTTCACATATAGGCAGGTCAGCATCATGTTTGTAGAAGTTATGATTGTTACTAGATTTCTTGGGGAAGAGTTCTGGATTGTTTCATACCCATCTGCAATATGTTCTCATGTATCGAGGAGGTATAAGAATCATCAAGCCAAAGGAGCTTATATTTATTAAAGACAAAAGTGATCGTGTCCTTGAGAATAACAGTGTTTCCTCCTCTCAGATGAGCAGTAGCTTATGATATTAGGGTCCCAGAAAACCAGTGGCTACCAAATATATCTTGAGTTAGGGGCTGTAGGTCCTTTGGGATTAATAAAACTTTTCTGGGATGAAGGCTCTGTGTCAGTCCTAGACTGTCAGTCTAGTTGTCTCACCTATGAGTTGCTCATGCTTCTGCTATGGTGATGCCCTTGTTCAGGGCTTCCAGACAGTGATGTCCATTCAGGTCATACAATAAAAGAAGAGAGTATCAAGAGACTAGGTTATGAATCAGAGCCCCCAAATACTTCTAATATTTCTGATCTCCAATCTCCAACTAAGAACAAGAAACAGAACTCTAAATTTCAAGGTCCCCATGCCCCAAATTACTGACCCAGTTTATATCTCCTGTTCTTGCTACTGTGAGGACTGAAATAAAAGATACAAAGTGCATAGAGCTGGATGATAGAAGTGATCTAACACTACCAGCAATTATTCTCTGATAGCCACTTACTTCCAGCAGAATGACTGTCAGTGAGGGAGCAGAGGCCAAAGGAAAAATGAAATAAAATCCAGAGTCAAGTATGCAGGCACAGGCAAAATAAAGAGGATACCCTAGCCTGTGGAATTCCCCCATATCTATGTTCTTTGTCCACTTCTCAGATTCAATAGTCTTTATGAATTAAAGGTTATTTCTATAGTATTCTATATGGTATATAGCAATGCTGGTATATACTGTGTATATACTGTGCTAATATATCAGTTAGTACAGTTTCTTTCTAGCAGAGAGAGCTCTCAAATAGGGAGTATGCTCCAGAGCTCCTTGGAGCCATACTTTGTCTGGCCTGGGTCCCTTCTCTGTCTTTTTCCCCTCCCTTTTCCCACTATCCCCTTATTCTTAGTCTCTCTAAGCATATTCTTAGTAAACAGATCGTTCACAAATGTCAATGTCATGGACTACTTCCAGACTAAGATAGTTTGGGAGCTCCTTTTTCTCTCATATGCCCCTCAGCACACATTTCTACCTCAATATCTACATCACTAAACCATGCTTCTTGGCTCTAAATCACATATTAACTTAAGGATCCTTTTCAGTCCATATCAGACTCCATCATATCAGAAATCACTGCTGGCCCCTCAAAAGGTAACAGCTAATGACCATTTCCTTAGACTTTTACTGTCATCTTAAATGCTCTCTTAGGTGACTAAAAGATATGTTGGGTTAAAGAGTGTCCTGGACTAGGAAAAAAATAACTATACAGGAACAAAACTTAGAAAGCCGGAACTTTACAACTTCACTAGTCTGAACCTACAGTCTTACTCCCATCCTTTTACCTGGGTTATTTCCAAAATGTTTCCTATGCAGACCAAGACAAGCCGCTAACATGTATGTGGTGGTGGGATTTTTCTCCCTGCCTGCTGTTCCAAACCCCTCCAATGGCTTCTCAGAACAGTGGATACAATCCAAACTCTTTAACAGTGCCTGAGTCCACTGTATGTTTTTACACCTTGCACGTTCTATGACCTGAATTCTCACTGTAGTCTACTGGCACACTGCATGCCCAGGACATCGGAACTTTAATGTTCTGTCAGTGTTCCAGGTTCATTCTTAACCCCAAGACCTGTGTGGTTGGTTCTCTGTTTGCTTGAAGTGTGACTCCTCACATAAACTAGTGTCTCCTTTCTTTCATTCAGATCTCTCCAGCCTAGGTGACTACAACCACTTTTGCATCATTCCATGCTGTGATCTCCGTTCTGTTCTCTGTGCCTCTGTAGCAATTATCATTGAATGGCATGTCACCTGACTTTGTTTGTTCTAATCATTGCCACTCACTAAGATGCAATTTCTCTGATGGAGAATCAGTTTCAAAACCCTGCATCTTGTCCTAGGAGGTAAGCACAGAATCAGGGTCAAAACTGGTTAGTTTTATCAATGAGTTGTATATTCCTCTTTAATATGTCTGCCTACTTCACTGTGTGTGTGTATGTGTGTGTGTGTGTGTGTGTGTGTGTGTGTGTGTGTGCGTGTACACCTTACTGTAGCTCTTTTGAATTTTAAAATGAAAAATGAGAGAATTCAAAATGTGTTCCCCCCATAATTTCTTTTCAGTTTGGATTTAATTATTGAAATTAATTTGCTATGAATTTTACACATAGTTAATTTTAGAAACATAATGAATAATTCACATTTAAATGAATAATAAGAATTAATGTCGAATAATAGGGTTTAAATATGTATAATATTTGGTGAAAACACATTATCTATAATTTCTCAAAAACAAAACAAGAATATTCTCTGTGCCTTTCAAATTCAATACATTTCAGCCCCTTTCCCACAGTATAAATGCATGGACTTTGTGTTTGTGAACATGTTTATAGCAGCTGTTATTTTTTAAAATACCAGGTTTTAGAATATAAACTTTGGACCATAAAATTCTGAAAATGGTGAAATAGCTCAACACATTCCCTGTTCAAATCATGAGAAGAAAATACTGAGAATCATGTCATACTAATTTTTCCTGGGGAGATTTGAGAGTGTATTTACCACAGATAAATACCAAAGAGAGACCATCACCCTAACTCCACCAAGTCTAGTTTGACAAACCAATATCTTTAACTGACTTCCTTATAGAACATGGTTGAACATCTTACAAAAGCTCTGAACAGCTCTATCGCCACAAAGTCCAGTACCATCCATGGTGACTTTATGGAGTTAGAAAGTAGCTTCCTCCAGGAGTTATAGGTAGGGTCCTTGTTATAAGACAAGGGCCTCTAGTTTTGAACTAGTCATGTAAAAATGACTCACTAAGCAGCCTATAAAATGAACAAAATTATTTAGCAAAGAGAGTGGATGAAATTGCACATAATGATTTCCTGGCTACTTTCCTTATGGGAGAGCAATGTGTCATCACTTCTTTGAGTCCAGGAACAATCTAACAAGTGTGTAGCCCACTCACAGTTCTGGCCTACAGAGAATGACAAGTCACAAAAAAGATTCCCTCAGGGTCCATCAACTTTCTGGCATCTATCTCCTAGAAGGCCAATAAACTAGACCTTACTTTGGTAGCATCTCTTGGAACCCATCCAGCTCTCAGGAATTATTTCTCACTTTCCCTTAATACATCCATGTTCGCTCTGCTCACTACCTGTCTCCATCTCCTTCCTGTGGGTAGGCATGGCACAGTAAACTTGGAAGCCTCTGTTTCAGAGTAGCTTTGGTGGCCATGAGTCAGCAGCACCCTTGTTGCAAAAGTTAAACTCACCAAGAGCTGAGGACGACACTGCCATCTCTCAAAGAAGACACACCAGCGGCATCATGGAGTTAGCCTTCAACATAATTATGCTCCAGCATCTCCAAGACCACTTGCGTACCATTGGAGAAGGCAAGATGGAGTGAGAGCTGGAGCCAAGGTGATAGTCATGTGACAATCCTCAACCTTCTTTTACAAGGGAACGTCAATCACTCTCTTACCATTACCACCAACTTATCACTGTGTGGTTTTGATCATTAGAAGCCATGATTATAGGATCAAGTTAATGATGTCCTATCACTCTGCTCAGGATGAAAAAGAAAATGCCATATAATACACATTTAAATATTCTTCCCCATATGCAACCTTCTCCCTGTTTGTGGAGAACTCTGCCAGAATTCAAAATCTATATGCCTAAAAATCTCAACTTTATCATTTAGAGGTGACACTGTTGTTGGGGAAATTGTGGTCCTTTCTTTGACCTGTTAGTCTCACACTTGTTAACAATTTTAGTAGAGTCTTAAAAAAGAAATCAACCTTTAAATAGCTGCAGCTGCACGAAGGGTCTAATGGGACAAACAAGAGAACGAGATTTGGCTTTTCAAATTAGTTGTGGAGGCTTAGCAAGCAGTGCCAGAAGGGGTGGGGAGTTTCAGAGTCAAATGAAAAGGTCCAAAGTACCAGGGAAACAAAGCAAACCATCAAAACCAATCTAGGTTCTGACCAGAATCAAAAAGAAAAAACAGAGGAAAGAAAATGGGAGAAAAGTTTGGCCTTTTGAGTCAGGTTTCAATAAGATAGACATAGAAGAACTTCATGGTGGTTCTATACTGACTCCAGCGACTATGCTGTGGGCCAGGTTTCTGGGAAGCAAGCCTATATTATTTTTTTAAGGATATAATTATTCCTTTCAACTGTTTATCATAGTTATAGATAAACTTGCCTGCCTGAAGGGTTTCCTTTGACAAAATGAATGGCAGACTCAGCGCGATTCACTCTTAAAGTTTCTGGAGTTTAGGATGTTGTCTCTTCCTAGGACCAGAGATAAACTCTAGACTTTTCACAAGAAGGAAATAGCTTTCTGGGAATGAGACTAAACAGAGATCCAATCAAGGCAATGATAACACTTCTATCATAGTTATCTTTTAAAGTTACCTTTTTCCCATTCAACATACTGCTTGAGTCTTTTTATATATTCCAAAAGTTGTTAAAGGGAAACTATAGCATCTGTTATTAAAGTTGGCAGGCCCGCATTACAGTCTCAGAAATGGATTCAAATAAAACGGGATATATTCTATGCATCATTCTGATCCTCACATATTATTATTCCATTTTAATGAAGGCCTAATTGAAATATGTAAATAATGTTAATATTCTCACTTTAGTGAAGGAAAATAGACATTTAATATGAAACGTGAATATTTGTGTTTATGTCCATGATTTCCAAAACTCACAAGAACACTTCAATTTGTATGTCTTTTTGTTTTCTGTGTAGTGGATAACTATGTATACACATCAGTATTTATTTACTTAAAAGATGTAACACTACATTCTTTGGCAATTTTAATCTCCCCTTTTATTGTAATGACTGAATATAATCCACAACACATACATATTAAAGTTTTTTTCCTATCTATTTGCTTTTCAGTTTGCACATAATGTATTGTAAACATTATAATAAATATCCACACAGATAAATCTGTGAATATATGTCTGGGTGTTTGTAGATAAGTGTCATAAAAGGAGAATTTTTGAATAAAATGCAAGTCTTATTTTAATAGAGCCTGTCAAACTTTTCTACAAAAAAAAAAAAAATTGTCCCAATTGATGTTCTAAGAGTACATGAAAAAAAAAAACTATTTTTTCATATAAGCATCATATGAAATAATAAGAATCTCTGTACTGTGAACTTTTTGGTCTTTTGTTTTTATTTGTTTTGAGTGTTACTCAAACAAGGATTTTTTAAATCTAATTTTTAATTGGGTCTGTAAAACTTACTGACATTATAATTTTAATATGTTTAATTTAATCCCACCCCTTTTTATTTATGTGTATGTGTGTATGTCTGGATTTGTATGAGTATATACATATGTAGAGTATCCACAAGGGCCAGAGGAATGTGTTGTCCTCTGGAGCTGAACTTACTGTTTGCGAGCTACCTGATGTGGGTGGCTGAGAACAGAATTTGGGTCCTTTCCTGATTAGTTTTTATAACCTTGGTCAGCGAGTCCTGTAGTTATGTTTGTGGGGTACTGTCTTCACTGATAATTGAATTCAGAGGCTCATGTCTACTGTGACTATACCAACCCTAGCCTATTGGTACTGCACTATAAGAAGACTAGTTGAGTACAAACTAGTGTGCAAGCAGGTAAGCAGCCTTCCATCATGGATTCTTCAGTTCCTGTTTGAGTGCCTGCTCTGACTAAAATGATGGACAGTGACCTGGAAGTGTCATTTAAAATAAAAGTTGTTTTTTGGGTTTTATTTTTTTCTCCCCTATGTTGCTTTTGATATCTGTCTTCATATCGACCCTGCCCTTGGACCTGGGTTCCTTTACATTTCCTTCTGCTTTCATGCCATTCATATGTTCTTGACTTCATCTATCTATATAACATTTAGGACATCCTAACGAGAGAAAATATGTGGCACTTGTTTTTCTAAGATGGCTTCACCTGCTTAACATGATTACCTCAAAAGTATTCACATTCTGGCAAACGTCTGGACCTCAGTTTTCCTTATAGATGAAGACAGTGCCATAATGTGCATTTTCTTTAATGTTTACATTTTCTTTATACATTCCTCTCTTGTGAGTCACCTGGGCTTGAGCCATATCTTGGCTCTTGCAACCAGTGCTGCAAATATCTTTGTGATATGATGAAGTGTGTGTGTAAATACCCCAGAATGATGTGACTGGCTGATAATTTAAGTTTAATTTTAGGTATTCAGGAGACTCAATGTTTATGTCTACAGTGGCTAGGTAGGTAGTTAGAACGTGATTGTCAAGCTTGGAGGCCACTGAGAATAAACTCCTTCACAGTCTACTTTGAGTCACATAACTATTTCCATCGAGATACTAGAAAGAGAACTATCAGTTTTGCCTCTGTTTCTTTCATTATTTCCTTTTAACTTTTTTATTGATTCTTTGTGAACTTCACATCTCACACCCCAGGCCCCTCACCACTCTGTCACTTCATATCTGCCCTCTGCCCTTGCAACCTTGCCCCACCCCCACCCCCACCCCAGCAATGAAAATAAAATAAGATAGAATAAAACAACAACAACAACAACACATCTTGTAGAAGCTTTAGCGTGTCAGTCTAAACTTTTGTCAACACATCTTTACTGGCAAATGTTCACTGCAAGGAGTCATTGGTCTGTTTCAAGACCTCAGGCTTCTGGTACTCTAGTAATACTGGCTCCTCACTGGGACTCCTCTTGAATTTGCTATCATTGCCCTTTGTCATGGAGATCCTGCTGCTTGGGCTCTGCAGGACCAGCCCTTCATTAGTTCCTGCAAATCACAGGTAGGGGAGATGTCTGGGTGTGCCAACTTCAATCTCTGGATTTGGGCCTAGGAGGTGGCAGAGTTGGTCAGCCCACCAGATCTCTCTGTGCCTGTACCACCAGAAGGAGCCCCACAGCACTGCCCCAGATAACTCACCCAATGCTGCATCTGGCAATGACAGAGTCAGCTCTCCTGTGCTCTTGTTCTAGGGGAAGCTTACTTAACCCTTCACTACGATGGTCAACTCTACTGTGCTGCCCAGGGGAGGTACAGGGCCAGATCTCAAGCAGCCAGTGAGGGTTGGGACCAACCCTCCTGCTCTCATGACCTGGGGCCAGTGAGTGAGTGTGACAGGGAATCTCTCCCTTGCTCTCATCCCCCCTAAACAGATGAGCATAGGGCCTGGTCTCCTATGCCCAGGTCCTCAGGGCCAGCTCAACAACATCCCCACTACCAAGGTCAGCTCTACTATGCTTCCCAGGAGAGCAACAGGGCCAGCTCTCCCAAATGTGGTGGCTGGATAATAGCAGGGCCAGCTTATCACAGTGCCTCAGGTGGGGGTCCAGCCCAAGGACATCTGCATGGCCTAGTAACATGGGCCTGAGGCATCAACGGAGATGCCAATTACCATAGGACCACCATACTATCACAGATCCAGACATGGCTTCTGGCGTCAGCATGGGTTCAGATGTCCCCATAGCCTCAGACAATGCTTGCCACTGGGATCTGCATGTTCTCCCATAGCAGCACAGCTCTCAGTTATCCACATGGTCTCTGGTGGCAGCCCAAACCATGGACATCCATTTGGCCTTTGGGTCTTAATTCGGGTCAAAGACAACATAGCTACACACACCCCAGCTGCAGCAGTGTCACAGAGCCAGACATGGCCTGGTCATATCATCCTGTTCCTCCCCAATGTTGTGTCTCCAGTTCCACGTTTCTCCAGTGTATCAAGCACTAGGCTTCACTGGCTCTTTCATCCCCCACCATGTCATCTTTCCTGTCTCTCCAAATATCACGCATTTAATTATGGTAGTGGTACCCACAGCAGCAGCTTGGGTCGCCTTCTTCCAGCCACCCTAGCCAGTGGGCCAGTTTTGTCTATCTTGAAGTTTTAAAATACCATATTCCATTGTGGAAATCTTGGGGATTTGTTACAGACCTTTAGGAGAAATCTTCTTTCTGATTGAAATATAGAATATGACTCTTTTTTTTTTTTTTTTTTAACTTCTGGCCCTAGTAGAGACATGACTTAATCATTTGTTCCCCAAATTAAAATGTTATCTATGTATTTCTATTGTTCCTTCTCCTAAGAGTTAATCCAACTTGGTCTGCTAATCACCTGGCAATGATGGTTTCTTCTTAATCACCAAAAATTTCTAGCTCTAGCCTGTCTTCGTAAAACAGAGGTTTCACTTCAGTGGTTCTGGTTTCAATTATAACCAAATCTTCAGCCTCAGCTAACCAGAACAATGGAATCTTAAAGTTCAAAATGTCAACTGACCCTGACAGAGTCTTTAGGTGACTCTCAGACATACCTCTGAAGAGTCACAGGGCAGGCCCGCATCATTTCCATGGCTCTCAGCATTATCATTTAGGGTCCCATACCAGCTCACTCAGCTTCTAACAATCAATTGCTCTTCAAGCACAAAATTAAAAATTTTTTCCACTTTCTTTTGAAAAACATGTCCAGATCTGCTATACCACTTGGTCACTGTTTATTGTCTTTTTTCTTCCCCTCTCCACCCGTCCTCCCCCTGCCTCCACGAGTGTGCTCCCCTACTGTCTTGCTCTTATAACTTGTTCAACCCTTTCTTATAGCACCCAAAAGCACCAGGGCAGAGGTGGCCTGACCCTCAGTGACCTAAGACTTACCACAATGTTCATCAAAATAGAAAATATGCCATAATCTCATCCTGCAGGCCAATCCACAGGGGGCAACTTTCTCAATTGACATTCCCTCTTCAAAGATTACTGTAGCTTGTGTCAACATTGAACCTTGCCAGCCCACTAAATGACTTCTATTCTGATGGATGAGACAGAATCCCAATTTAGTTTATTTGCATTTGTTGATGGCTTCTGATATCAAGCAACTTTGAATACTTCTTGACAATCTGCATTGCTTATTTTCAAAACATATTTCACTACCTCATCTACTGATTGTTTTGATTTCTGGTTATTTGGGTTTCAGAATTCTTTGGATATTCGATATAGTATGTCTCTGCTGGTTGTACATTGGGCAAGGACTTTTCTTCCATTCTGTAGGCTGTTTCTTCACACAAGTATGTGTTTTCCTGGGCAGAGGATTTTTTTCATTTCATAAAACTGCATTTGCTAATTGTGGATGTTATTTCCTGATGGTTGGTGTCTTATTTGGAATGTCTTTGTTCTTATGTCTTGAAGTCTTTCCTCTGTTCTTTCCTCTATCAGTGTCAGAGTTTTGGATCTTGCATCAAGAACACTAATTCAGTTTTACTTTGTCTAGGGTGAGAGTGGTAAAATGTGATTAATCCCTAGGCAAATAGTCAATCTTTACAGCACCATTTGTTGAAGAGGCTGGCTTCTTTCTAATTTATATTTTGGGATCTTAGTTAAAAATCAGGCTATATCAGTTATGTTGATTTATATCTTGGTCCCCTATTCTTTGCTCTTCTACATTTCTGTTTTTGCCAAAATTTTGTTATATTTCCTCTGTAATATAACTTGAAATGATGTGTTTTTTTTCTTTTCACCTAGGGTTTCTCTGGATATCTGGAGTCCTTTTGCTTCTATATAAAGTTTGGAGACATTTGCTCATTCTGTGAAGACTGACATTTGAATTTTAAAGGTGATTTCACTGAATTTAGAGTGTTTTTGGTATCATAGTCATGCTGCACAATATTAGTTCTTTTCACCCATGAGCATGTAGGGACTTTCTTATCTTCAAATAGCCTCTTTAACTTCTGTATCTATGTTTTAAAGTTTTCATCTTAAGACTTCCTTAGTTTTATCCTCCACCTTTTTTGAGGTGATTATGAACAGGATTAGTCTTTGATATCATTGTTAGTGTGCTTCTTTCTGTATATAGCCACTGCATTTTGTATATTAATTTTGTATCCTAAGACTGTGATGAAAGTGTTTTTCAAATCTGAGGAATTTTTGGTGGTGTCTTTACATTATCTTTGTATTTAAAATCATATCATCTTCAAATAATGATACTTTGACTTCTTTTCCTATCTTTCTATCTATCTACTATCTACTATCTATCTATCTATCTATCTATCTATCTATCTATCTATCATCTATCTATCTATCTGTGGAGACATGAAAGGCACCCTATTTTGGTTGAATAAGGCTTGCTCCAGTGGCCCATAGAAAACTCTACAAGAGACAGAACAGCGAGCCATATTCCCAGAGACATGTGCCTAACACCACAGCTCCCAATTCCATAATTCTGTGATGATAAGCCACACAGACAATGTCCCAAGCTTCTGGCATTCTGGCTAGATTCCACCCCCACAGTTACTTGACTATAGACAGGTATGCTCCTCCCTGTAGTTACCTGGCAACAGCTAGATAGCCCAGGCCACTATAAAAGGAGCTGCTTGGCCCCTCCTCCCTCTTTTTAAGCTCTCACCTTTCTTACTCTCTAGCCCTCCTTCTCTCTCTCCCTTCCCTCCTCTCTCCATGTGGCCATGGCCAGCCTCTCTTCCTCTTTCTACCTTCTCTCTTTCTCTCTGCCTTTCTACAATAAAGCTCTAAAACCATAGACTGTCTCTGCTCATCAAGGCCTGCAGAACAATGGGATAGGCTTTCCCCTATCAAGCCACCTCTAACCTCCCACTGGAAGACCTTCCTGCACTCCAGCCATGGACTGGATCAAGGACTTTCTCCTGTTGCATGAGAACCACCCAGTTCCCCTCTCCCCCTGACCTTCCCTCCCTTCAGTTCCCGGGGTCCCATATTTTCTCAGCTTTTTCATGGTATCCAATGTGGGATGCCCAAGACTGAAAACCTGTTGCCTCAGAGTGCCCCTTGTTCACCCCCTGCTGAGCTGGGGTCTAGTGGTTTCCCACAGCCAGACACCCACCTGGGGCTGCATGGAAAGCATGTGGCAGTCATCTGCCCTCTGCCCAGACCACCAGAACTCTGGTGAGATGTGGGTTTTCTCCCACTCCCTTTATTTCCCTGGCACCCACTGCCCAACATCTATCTATCTATCTATCTATCTATCTATCTATCTATCTATCTATCATTTTTTTCTTTCTTTTTGGTTACTGTTCTAGGCAAGACCTCCAGCACTGTATTTATTACAAATGACAAGAATGAAAACTTTGACTCATTCCCAGTTTTATGTGAAATGGCTTCAGTTTGTTTTTTGTTTGTTTTACATTGTTAGCTAGAGTTTTATTAGAGTAAGTCTTCATTATATTTAGGCACGTTCATTCTATTTCTAGTTTCTAAAGACTTTTTATTAGAGATAGATTTTAGACTTTACTAAATACTTATCTTATTTCTATTGAAATGACCATGTGTTTTCTGTCTTTTAGTTCATTTATGAATTACCTATGCAAATAGATTTATATATGTATATTAAGCCATCCTTGCCTTACTAAAATGTAGCCAACTTGATCATAAGAGTGAATGATCTTTTTTATTTGTGTTTACTCTAGTTTCCAAGTTTTTTATTGAGAATCTTTAATGAACTTTCATCAAGAAAACTGGCCTATGATTTTCTTTCTTTTCAATTGTGCCACTATCTGGTTTGTATATCAGGGTAATTCTGGTTTAGAAAAATTTACTAGCAACCCTTCCTTTTCTATTCTGTAGACTACTTGGGGCATGATTGGTACTAATCCTCCTTTAAAGCTCTTATAGAATTTGTGTAGTGAATCTATCTGAATCAGGACTCTTTTAATTGGAAGACTTAATTATTGAATTAGTTTCAATGTTCCTTATAAGTCTTTTATTTACCTTTCCCTAATTTAATTTTGGTATATCATGAGTTAGAAATTTACCTATTTCTATTATATTTTAAATTTAGTAGAATATAATTTTGTAAAATATGTCCTAGTAAATTGTTGGGGTTGATTGATATTTGTTTTAATGTCTCATTTTCATCTCCCTTTTATTTTCAAATCATTATAATGTTATTTAAATTTCTATTAATTGATTATTAATGATACCATTGAATGTCAGAGTAACTTAATGTAAAGTGAAACATTAATTTTAATAATGCAAAACTAAAATCTATCCATGTGTGCTTTTTAATTATTTATATGTTTGAAGAATTTCACAATGGCATATAATGTATTTTGACCCCTCTGCATTCCCGTTACTCCAATTTCTTTATATATTTCTACCATTTTCCCCTCTGAACTTCATGAGATAATTCCTCCTATGTATGCACCTACTGCAGCATGATCCTACATGGAGCCTTTCAGGAGCTGCATCCTTGAAGAAAACGTCTGCCCAGTACCCCTCAATTTAATAGCTCTTCAGTTAGGGATGGATCTTTATAAGCCCTCCCCAGCCATGCTGGTATTTTAGCTGCCTTGATCTTGTACAGGTCTGTTGCCTGCAGGTCTGGCCACTGTTCGTACATGCATGCAAAGGTCCTGTTGTTTCTAAAAATAGTGCTTCACTGGAGAAACCCAATACTTCTAGCTCATACCATTTTTCCATCTTCTGTGCTGTTACCTAAGATTAAGAAGAATGGGTATGATGCAAATGGCACCACTTAGCATTGAGCACTCTACAATCTACTACTCCATCATGTTGACCAGCCTTGGATTATATAGTTATATAAGGACGCTTCTCTGATGAGATTTAAGAGATGCACTAATCTTGAGTCAAATCTGGTCCTCATTCTGAGATCACAGTTTCTACTGAAAACTAACCTTCATTTTTCATCTTTTGTTTATGAGAGTTTCCTCTGATTAATTTAGAAATTTGCTTGTAAAATATTATATTTCATTATACAGTTTTATAATCATTCTTTTAATTGTTTTTGGTTTTCATCTAATTCATTCTGATTGGAAATTGTACTTACTGCATTGTCAGTAATTTTTAAGTGGATCACATTGCCTTCATTTTTCATGTTTATATTACTTCCTTGTAGCTGATGTGCTTGGTATTTTTGTCATTGATTGAATATTTTGCTGTCAGCTGTATTTTTTCAGATAGAGTAAGTGAAACGTGCAAGTTGGGTTAGGTTATGATAGAGTTGAACTGCATAGTTCAGAAGTTAAAACTTCAGTGTGTGTGATCAGGGCACCTGGTAAAAGATCTAAAGTAGTCCTGGGGTAAAATATTAAATACATGAACAACCTTAAGTGATGAATAGGCCTACTACATAAATATCATACTAGCCAGGTAAAAATAATTACACCTTAATTTCAAAAACTTATTACTAGATAAATGAGTATGAATAGTATGATATAGTGGTGTCTTGGTCACTGAGATGTAAAGTAGGTTAGATATGGTTAGAGATTAGTTTTAGAACTACTGAGATAAATGAGAATGGACAAGGAGACATGAGGGGAAGTTGAGAAACTACTAGGCTCTACATGGACTAAATATTGCTAAAGCTATGGGAGATTATAATGAACAAATTAAAAGATAATGGGAAACAGATACAGGTGAAATGAGGATGGAGTTAAAAGGAAAGTATACCAATAGATGTGAATAGGAATACTAGCAAAGAGTATACAATAGTAGAATAAATATAGAAATGTAGAGAGATCATAAAACCTAACAAAGCAATATATAAATTAAAGCAAGGCCATTCTTCCAAACTAAAACAAGAGTAAAGACAAAAATAGAAGTATTAAAATGTACAGAAAATTAACAAACTATAATCAAAGTATATTCAATTATACAATATTCTAGCTTTGAGTACTTCTTTCCAATGTATCTCATGTTGGTGGAATAAGTAACTGTGAATACAGATGCCCTCAGGGGCCAAAAGATGGAGTCATACCCCTGGAGTTCTAGGTGATGGTGATCTACTGGACATGATTTCTGGGACTGAGACTCGTGTTCTTTACAGAAACCATAAGCACTCTTAACAGCTGAGCCATCTCTCCAAATCCCTGGAGGTGCTTTTTGCCCCTGTCCCTGTGACATTTTATGGAGCAAACATCATTGATGGTAGAGGTAAATTTTACAATTCTATCTCAAGCCTATAAAACCAGAGTTGGGATATGAATTGTACCAGTGGACTTTAGACCCATTACTTGTTGGAGTTTATGGCACAGCTAGGCTTCATTGAGCAGGGTTTGTATGATTCCCTCCTGGGTTCTGTTTCTCATTTGATAGTTTTTCTGTGAGGAAGAAGATTTCCTCTGTGGGTTCCCTCTTACCTCAGTATTAGCCTTGACAGCCTCTCAGTATTGCACTACAGCCTCGACTGATCTCAAGCCCTCTCAGCCACGGAGATATATTGGGTCTTCAGCTTCCAGTCTCTGACGCAGCACTTCTTGAAGGCTCTCCCACAGTGTTGGTACAAACAAAGGAAGTATAGAGACCCTTGTGAAGGTTCCTCCCCACATACCTCAACAGTGACCTTGGCAGAAAAATTTCTTTAGGTTTATAGTATGATGATGAAATTCCCAAGATTTTTATCTACATTGGTATATACCAGTCCTTGAACTCACCCACCATTGGGCTTTGCAATAACTAGCTCTTCCCTCGAGCTGTTCTGCAGTGGTGGGAAGGGGAGAGAGAAGTAAGCCCTTTTGACAGACAGCTTTTCCTAACTTCAGCCAGAGCACTGGGCATGGAGAGAGAAAGACTGTGTTTCTAACTCTTGTTCCAGCCTAACCACCAATTGAGTAAGCAGTCCTTCATCTTTCAGCCAACTGCCCTAGAACACACACAGATGAGCCTTCAGGAATACCACTTCTTCCTTGGTTTCCACTAACCTTCCAGGAGCTAGCTGGTACAGCTAGGTTCCAAACTGCTTACCTTTGGAGATCTCACTCAGCTTGATAAGAGTTTCCAGCATTTCCTGTAGGATTAGAGACACTTGCCTGTTAACCTGTTTTCTTTGATTGAGATGCATGGATGAAATTTCTAAGCCATCAGCTTATGTAGAAGTCTACCTCGTAGCTTATCAACGTTTGAGAGTACTGTGTGCAATGCCTCTCACTCATTCCTCTTGAATCTCAGTACATGGTGAGTGGAAAAAGCTTTCTCTGCGCATGATATTTGCATTTACATATCCAATAGTGACCCGGAGAACAAAGTACTGACTGGGCATTCCAGTATTTTCTCTTTGTCATCTCTAGTCCAACTTTTCCCACTCTTGCTTGCCTATTTGTCTTTTTCTTGATTTAAATGTCATTTGCATATGATACAAACAAAAATAAAACTTTGTCAAATATATGTATGCAAATATTTTCTCCCAATTATGGTGTACCATCATGTTGTCTTCATAACTTTCAAGAAGCAGAAGTTTTAATTCTAATGAGATCTAATTTAACATTTTCTCCACATTTCGTTTCTTTCAAGTAAAGTACTTCTTGAAGAAATCTTAACATGCTCCACTGTTTTATGTTTTTTCTTTAGATGATTGATCATTTCCATGTGACCTGCTCTAAATTACCTTTTCAGCATGGTGGGAAGTATGGGTCAGCCTTCTGTTTGGCCCATACGGATATCAAGATTTCACTATCATTACAACTTATTTTTAACTACTCAAGGGTCTGACGTAGCGACTAAGGGCATCAGTTACAAGCTCTTAAAACTTGTGCTTGAATCCCACCTTTGGAATCCCCAGCTGACACTGAAGATGGGTAATTTCTCTTCTTACCTTAACCCAAGAAAGCATGGATGAGACTAGTGAATACATCTCATTTATTCTTTTATTCCTTTTTATCTTAAAGATTAAATGTTACAATAAAGCCTAAGCCTTATGGCAAACCTTGATACAAATGTCTTAGAAACAGCACTCCCTGTCTCCACATTCCCTGCCCCCAGAGCTGCAAATAGCGGTCATCATCTATTCTAATATAATTTTTAGACTTTGAGTGTTTCTCCAAGGCAATCTGCTCGTGAACACTGTTGGGCCCTCGGTCATGTTCTAGGTCTGCCTCTCTGTTTTCACACTGACTTTGTGCCACATATTCTAGAATCATGCTGGTACATGGCATCTGTTCTAAATAAATTCATAGTTGCATTCTTTCAAATTGTTTTTGAGAGTGTAAAATATGAATGTTCTCTCCAGGTCATTAGGAAGGAGTCTGTGAATGCAAAGCTTGCCTGACAGTTCTCCATGCATTTGATGCTGGTTATACGCACCAATCTGTGTGTTTGCTGGTGGTTCACACACTTTCTTGTTAATAGTGATCTCTTTTTTTTTTTAATATAAAATGAGTTTAAATCTTTGTTTTGAATAGCTCCATGTATGCCAAGGTAGCACTCAGACACTTAAAATCCAATATGTTAATATGACCTTTGTCTTCCATTCAACATATTGTCCACAGTTGAAACAGGATCAGCATCCACCCATCTGGTTAGGTTAGAGGCCCATATGCCACCTCTGATTGAAATCATCACCCTCCAACTTCTTCCAAGTCAGCAAGAATGAAGCTGGCAAGTGCTACACCCCTAGCAGTCTGAACTCACCCTTCCATATGTCCAGGGAATCTACTTTCTAAAGCCAGAGCACTGTCTCTTGTAAACCTCTGAAATGATGGTTCAGTGATCTGACCACTTCTTCTGATTCCAGTCATATGCTGTAAAATGTTCTGTCCATATCACTGACAAATAAAGGCATCTACTCTTATGCTTAGAAATACCTTAACCATAGCTAACATCTTGCTCTTCCCTTCTTTTCTTCCTCATTTCTTTTCTGAACATGCCTTACAAACACCTTGTTTACTCAAGTTTATTTCCTCATCTCAGTGCTCCTGAGATGGACTTCTTCATAGGATCCTAGAGGATGCGCATACTGGATGGGAAGAGCATCTTCTTCCAGGTTCCTCGCACTCCATCTCTTTCCAGATATCCTATCCTCCCTTATCCACCTTCAGTAGCTCATGCTCATCCTTTCTGCTCAGTCTTCATTGTACTACAGCTTGCTTGAACATGTAAGTGTTTTCTTTTTTACTATTGCTCCTGCTCTGCCTGCCCTTGTTATAGAAAAAGGGTTTAGGGTATCAGTTGAACATGACCCTTAGGCTGCAGCCTCCTACCAGCTGTTGCCTCCAAAAATAGCCAGGATACACATAGTCTTACTTTAAAACTCATTAGATAGATAGATGATAGATAGATAGATAGATAGATAGATAGATAGATAGATAGATAGATAGATCTTTCTTTTCCTCCCTACCTCCCACCCTCTCCCCCTTTATAAATATAAAGTTTCAAATAAAAGCGATGTTTCCTTTCTTTCACAACCACACATACACACAGCATTTTTCTACATAAGACTATGCTTATAACTCAAGTACCAAAATTGTAAAACAGACTCCTCACTAGATGCATCAATGAGTGAATTAGGAGTGGATAATCTCAAAAACCCCTTCTTGCTTTTCTTTTGTCTGGTGTTTCTGTCCTTTCTGTCAATGGAGTTTATTTTTTCCAAATAAGCTACCTTGACCCTAGGCTCAGTAAGATGGACATGGCAATGTGCACTGTGAGTCTTGCTATGTAAACAGCCATGTAAAAGATCATGTAACTTTCATCTTTTGGGTCATTTTTTTTTTTTTTTGTTGTTGTTGTTGTTGTTGAGACAAGGTTTCTCTGTATAGCCTTGGCTGTCCTGGAACTCACTTTGTAGACCAGGCTGGCCTCGAACTCAGAAATCTGCCTGCCTCTGCCTCCCATGTGCTGGGATTAAAGGCATGTGCCACCACGCCCTTGGGTCATCTTAATAATTGAACCAATTTTGCAAAATTTAATTTGCCCACACTGTTGTGACTTGGCAATCTATAGTAACCCTGCTCTGTAGTTCATGATTCCACTAGTGTTTTTTTTTTTTCTTTTTATCTTAAGGAATTTATAGTATAGTGTGGTTTTGTTGTTGTTGATTATTTTGTTTAATTTTTTGTTTGTTTTTGATATGAAAAATGAAACACTATTTCATTGTAATGTTCATATTACTTATATATATTTGTGTGTGTGTGTGTGTGTGTGTGTGTGTGTGTGTGTGTGTCTGTGTCTGTGTCTGTGTCTGTGTCTGTGTCTGTGTCTGTGACAGGCATGTGGAGTTCAGAAGAATATTTACATGAGTAGATTCCTAAGATATAAGACAGGCAGGCAAAAGTAGTGCAGGGACCTGTACTTTTAGATGAGAGACAAGATGCTGAGTCTCCATCCTTTCCTGTTTAACTATTGGCTACATCTGGATTATAGGAGGTGGATGGATGGTGTCTTCATATGTTCTCCAGGCCACAACAGATACATACATACACATGTTCACACAGGTGCTCTGATTGAACTCAGTGGGTCACAAAGCCAAACAGAGAACATGGATGTGAGAAAGGAACCAGTAGTATTGACAGGATGGGAGGGAGATGGAAGGAATTTGAGGGATAAAATCGAATGCATTATTTACATATATAAAATGATCAAAAACAACATAACTGAAAGTTACAAAACCATATTTTAATTGATATATAAAAACATTAAAATGTATGTGTTAATGGTGTTTTATATACCATTTCCATGTATACAAACCTTGTGTAATATTTCTTTTGTTGAAAGATTATTTTTATTAGATATTTTCTTTATTTACATTTCAAATGTTATCCCCTTTCCAGGTTTCTCCTCCACAAATCCCTTATCCCATCCCTCCTCCCCCCTACTCCCTCCACCCCTCCCTGGGATTCCCCTACACTGGGGCATCAAGTCTTCACAGGGCCAAGGTCCTCTTCTCCCATTGATGCCTTGTGTAGTATTTAAGTTACATTAAAGATACCTTCTTTCTCAAATAGCTGTCATTTTTTGGCATTAAAAAGATTCAAAATTCTATCACCCAGCTATTTTAAACAAATGGTTTATTGATATTATTTATTCCAGGAATGTATACTTAACCATGGTTATAAGCTAGTAGCATATGAGTTATATACTTTAAACATTAATTTCTTAAATATTTCACTATAGCTATGTTGAAATGATACTAATGGATATTAGTTGTGTCCTAACTGTGTGCATGCAATTTTCTAAGCATGTATTTCCAAATATACCTGGAAAGTACAATCTAGATCATCATTTTTTTTCTAATATGGAAACAAATAAAAGTAAGTGTCTTGAATAGCTCATCTAACATGATACAACTGTTAAGAGTATGTACATAAATTTGCATAAATAGGTTTTTATAGAGAAAATTATATATTTTAATAAACTCAGATCTCAAAGCACAGCTTTTAAATTAAAACTAGCTCTATCCTTAAAATAAACTCTAAAATATAGTCTTGATTTATCTCTGGATTATCTTTAATGTAATAATGATTGCAACATGATTATCCCAGTTTGCCCCAGCTTGCTCTGACATTGTGCTCATATCAAGTACCATTTATAGATACTGGTATTCAAGAGAATAAATCTAGGTTATATGGTTAGGTAAGCTCTTAGTTTAATTTACGAGTAAGCTTGACAAGTAAAGAAATATACTAATGGTTTTTTAAAACACATTATATAATCAGACTCATTGAATATCCTAAATACCACAATTACCAGAAAAGATAAGATTTGGTAGGTGTAATACAATTGCCTCCTCCAGAAAATTTAGATTTTGATAAAAATAAAATGGAATCTTTCTTATCAATTCTTCAGAACATTTGAAAATTGAAAACGTTTAACTTTTGCTGAGTAGCAAATTTTTACTTTTATTCTATTTGAATATCTTTGATATTTATCCTGGTTAGTACAGGAACTGGTTCATCCTTGGACTCTTGCAATAGACTCTGGTGATCCTTATACTATGGAGGAATTCTGGTAACCTGAAGCTCCAGATGATTCTACTGCAGTCCCTAGACAGTGGAATTTCACACTGTGATGAGTTATCCACTGAAGTCCTAACTCCTATAAGAGACAACAGTACCTCTTCTAGGGTTGCAGCAATCTTTATATGCCCCAATACAGAGGAACACCAGGGCCAAGAAGCAGGAGTAGGTGGGCAGGGGAGCAGGGAGGGGGGAGGGGGAGGGGAGAGGGGACTTTCGGGATAGCAATTGAAATGTAAATTAAGAAAAGATCTAATAAAAAAAAGATACATAAATACAACCTAAAAAAAAAAAAAAAAGAGAGAGAGACAATAGTACCTAAGCAGTGATGATACACTGGACTTTCTGGTAAACTGTATAGATTAATAACATGATAATGCAAACCATATTGGAGTCTAGAAAGATGGTTCAACTGGCAAAGGGGTCTAAGTCAAGTCTGGCAATCAAAGTTTAATCCCTAGGCTCACAGGTCAGAAGGAAAGAACTGATTCTCCTAAATTGTCTTCCACATCAATATACAGCATTAATGTTTACCCAATAAAAGAATACTAAACAAATATAACACATTTCTTTACAAACAACTTATGAGCTTAATTTAATCAATGGCATAACCAAAAGATAAACGAGGCATAATAAACTTTACTTTTTATCTTCACCTAAAAGGAAAACAAAAACTATTGTATCCCCATTTCTGGTCCCTTATTTTTAATTCCTGCTTCTTTGAATAATCTTTTACAGAAGAATTGGAAGAAAAAGATTGCAACATATACAATGACCACAGATACATAATTTGGAGCCAAGGGTAGGATAGCTCAGGAGATGAGACTTCCATTGAGTCTTAATTCCTCAGATGTAGTACAAAGTAAGCTGAGTGCAGCTCAGAGAATGGAGCACTGCTTATATTTTAACCACTGAACACTTGTTTTGTCTTCAAAACATTATCTTCAAAACCAATATGATCCAGAAACAAGTCATTGTTTGACATATATCCTCCTTATGAGTGGAGGATTGGAAGAACTATAGTCTCACAGACATAGTAATCTCTCTCAGCTGTTAATTTTCATTTTCCTTCTATGTGTGCAAATATTCTATGAACAATTTCCTATAGAAAGATGGAAAGGGGAATAACATTTGAAATGTAAATAAAGAAATTATTCAATAAAAGAAAAAAAACTAAAAAAATAGAAAGAAAGAAAAAGAAAGAAAGAAAGAAAGAAAGAAAGAAGACAGATAGAAAGAAAGAAAGAAAGAAAGAAAGAAAGAAAGAAAGAAAGAAGACTGTGTACCTTTCTTTTTCATTCCAAACAAAATGTTAAGAAAAAATATCATGCATTATTCTGAGAACTATATCCCTTTCTTTTCACTGCCTTCCTGAATATTAAACAGATTTAGTTTCTACTATAAGTACTTGGATATTACAAATTTTATTTATGGCTTATATTTATATACAAAACTATTAGAGCTAATCTTTTAATCCCTCGATTTTAGACTTAGTCTATATGCACTTAAAGGATTACTATAATAATACAGAAACATGAATAGGATCAGGGGAATGCTTTCACATGATATTGACTACTCACTGAGTTTGGGTAAAATGGCATATATTTGTGTACACTTTAAAGCACCTGAAGAAACAAAAGCCAAGTAGACATTTCTGCTACTTAGTGGATTTCACATTCTCTCAAATATCTTTAAGCTTCATTTATCATTTTATCTATTCCATATGAAAATAAATATCTTTTTCTTTCCTATAAATACAATCTCATAGTAATAAAAATAGATGAACATTAATCTTCTTATGGAATAGCTGTAGTACTTTTTGCATTAAGGTAGAATTCAATAGCCAGGGCCTGTATTTAGACTGTCTACACATGAAAGACCCTGAGAGCTAAGAGTAGCAATGTGCACCTTTGGAAAAACTTGAAATTATTAAAAACCCACAGCAGCTGCTCAATGAAGTTCATTGTGTAAGTCACAGACAACCACCTGGGAACAAGATTAGCATCAAGGTTAAAAAATTTTTTTTCAGCAAAATTTAAAAGAAAGGTATACTGAGCAGTCTAAATCTCTAAAGTCCCCAGAAGGGCAAGCAACGTGCTGAGTACCCCCAGTAGATGTAAATGATGGCAGTTTGTGCGAAGTAAGGTATGGGATTTACCTCAGGAGTTAAGAGACATGACTAGGAAAAAGGGTAAAATGCCTCATTTAAGAAGATACAGAATGGAAAACCTGGAGACCAATTAAACCACAAATCTCTGCTGGTTTATGGCCATTATTTATTAAACACACTGCTGCTACCCAGAAGTCCTAGGATCACAACTAAACTGGGTGTAAACACCACTGGCTGGGCTGAGTTGTATAGATAACACTGATGTGTTTGCTTTGGGTGGGAAATACAGATATGCATGTGAATGCATGTGTGTGTGTGTGTGTGTGTGTGTGTGTGTGTGTGTGTGTGTGTGTGTGTGAGAGAGAGAGAGAGACAAACTTGGAAAATGTAAATAGGGTACTTTCTTTTCCACATTCAGGACAAAGCAAAGTGGTTGTCTGTTGGAAACAGAAATACAGAGGCAGGATGACACTGGCAGCTAATAGCATAAGGCCTAATCACGCAATCAGATTATTAAAGAGGTGAGTCCTCTCAGAAGCCAGCAGAATCATATCTACAGTTAGGAGAATTTGGGCAAAAGGCTAAGAAAAAACAAAACAAAACAAAAACAAAAACAAAAAAAAAAAAAAAAAAAAAAACCTTTGTGGTCCAGATCATTATAAACCTCTGCAGGTGACTTTATATGGGGCATTCCAGAGGGCCCCCAAATCTGCCATAACATTTTGGGTTCAAATATCAAACTGGGGTAGTAAAATCCTCCATTACTTTTTCATACATTCCTAAAATGGTCCCAGAGAACCAGCATAGTCAGAAGCAGTCACCAAATATTTCTCTGGGTGATGGCACTCGGCCCAGGAGCACGGAACAATCTGCAATTGCTCTGATAGGCAGGGCCCACAGCCTCTCACACCAGCTTCCAATCAGCATCTGTAGGATAACTGAGCTGTCTCTATCTGAATTCAGAATGAAAGCCACAATTTTGTTTGTTAATCCATTAATGTGCCTGTGTCATATGAGAAATTACACCCCATGAACAGAAGTTAAGAATGAGACAGGAGATAAGAAAAAAAAAAAAAAAAAGACAACTTTGCACTAGAATGAAAAAAATGCCATCTTCCTGAGTGCATTAAAATTACTAAAATGTCTGTTTTGCAAAGATGCAGCAGATAATTGCTCTTAAAATGATCTATGTAACACACAAAGCTTTCCCTTGAAAGTGTGGGTGTGAGTGTATTGGCTCAGAAATTTGGTCTAAGAATTGTGCAGTCAGAAAGAATATCAGAATATAGAGCTTGCAAGGAGTCAGAGAGAGGGGTGAGGGTCCTAGAACCTACTCGAAGCACCGTGATTCTGTGAATCACCTCTAACTTCCCACACCTTTCTCGAACTACAAATTGAGGATCTCTTATCTAAAAATCAAATATCTAAAGTGTTTCAAAATCTGAAAATTTTTAAGCACTATCATACAGCTACGGGATAAAAATTTTGTATTCAGCTTCTCTCAAGTAAGAGGCTATAGTCAACGCACATATTAAAAAATATTATATAAAACCATCTCTAGAGAAATAGAAGAAATTCTTTTTTCACAAAATCAGCTTTAGGCAATGAACAGGAGTTGTTTGTTGTGCATATGCACGTTTTTCAAACTGAAAATTTCTGAAATCTGGACCACCTCTCCAAAGCAAAGCCCGAACTCTCTCCATAGTGAGTTTCTGATCCTTTTGTCTGCTCTTTACTTTTTTTACTCCAGAAGAAGCTGAGTCCTGCTCTTCTCCCCTGATACCTACAGTGTGCTTCTGCACCTCACCACCTCTCCGAAGATAGATAGAGACCCACGGTCCCTTGTGATAGAATCTTATTTGTAGCCTTCCAGACTGAAATTCCTTTGCGAACTTCCTCACAAACTGTAAAGTTCAATTTCTCCCAGTTGCCAAGGAAACAGCCTGAGACTCTGAGACTGGTGGTGGCCATGGGGTCAGCGCTGTCAGCCTGGCTACCCCTCTCAAGGCAGACACAGCCAGAAGTCTCTGTCCCAAAGCGCGAGCCATTGCACTCTCTGTTGTACACAATACGCAGTTTTCTTTGACTAAATTAAAAATAGTGTAATTGGAATAATGACCAAAATTACCATCATTAGTGTTTCAGATTGAATAGCATGAAGCCTTCTCTATTTAAAATTTTTACCCACGGAAGTACATTTTAACTCGGTGAGTCAATTGAATATAAATAAAATCTGACCACTGCTATATGTTCACAATGAAAGATCTAAAGTAAATTGAAAAATATCCAATTAGCCATGTCCCAAGTAACCCACTCGCTTCTCTGGTGGATATTGCCTGGGATGGCTGTACAACTGATTTTATCTTGGCACCAGATCTCAGTTCTATTTTCCCTTCTGAGTCTCTCCATCAAATGTAATTCTCATTCTCTGTCATAAAAGAAGCAATTGTTTCTCCCACTCACTTTTTCTACCCTGCTCCCCTTCCACCCACACACCCTGTGCCACCATTGCTCTGGCAGAGGTTGGGCAATTTTTGCTGCAACAAACACATTTCTTAAAAGAGAATACAGACTTGTCTCCTTGGCAATATTTCCAGTGAAAAGTTTTCATGTGATTTACCAACTGGAGAAATAGTTAATAGGCAAATTCCACATTTGGAGGTAGTCTTCTGATTTAAATGACAACTTATTAAATATCATCTGACACCAAGACTCAGTCTGACCTCGACCTAGATACATGCCAAGTGATATTTGGGTTAGAGAAAGCTAAAGAGAGAAATACATTTTGCATCTTATTTAGTCATGGTAGGTATCAGACCACACAGATTTAAATATTTATGTGTGCAGCTGTTTAGATTTAAAATTGAAATGTTCTTTTGCTTTATGTTTGTTTGCGTGTTCCCTATCAGGCTAGACTCCACCTTTTCACCTTCCACCCTCTGAGATGTCTCCCTGAGCTCAGCAGTGAGCATCATGTTTTTCTGTAGCTACAATTGTTTTACTTCTGTATAAAGCACATTACAGTCTATGAATACACACGCAGGCATGCATCCATGTGTGCACGTGCACACATTTAATGGTTTACTGTTTATTAAAGACACAAGGTAGCAATTTACAGCTTAAAAATATGTGAATAAGTGAAATACCAACCATAACATTTCATTTAAGCACAACAAGATTGTAAACCATCTGTGGCGACACACACCTACAGTGTCTGCTCCTGAGGTGTAGAGGCAGGAGAATCAAGGTTCAAGAGGTTCAGCTTCAGCTTCATAGCGCTTTGAGAGCAGTTTCTGCTACAAGAAACTCAGTCTCAAAGAAAGGAAAAAGAAATCAAATCCTCAGCCTTTGTAAACTCAACAATAACATAGATATTAATGTTCTCTGACATGCTAACGTGATCACAGAGGACACCAGTGGACAATTATTAATATACAAATATAAGAAACTTTGTTACATGTGTGTAATTTCTACATTTTTATAAAATGTTATCCATTTGTTTATGGATGAGGAGTATTTTTTTTCTGAAGAGTAAAACAAATAAAATTATTAAGATCCAGATGCGAATTAAGCATGTAAAGAACAATGAAAGGTGTAATTTTTAGTAATAGTTGAAGATAAAGAGACCAAATAAGAACTAAATACATGAGAGACATAGAGGATCTGGTCGTCATGAAGTTTTGAGATTTTTGAATGGCTCCCATATGGTTAAGACTGATGATTTAACATGCCTATCACAGACAATCCCTGATATAAGCATAGAAACATTCCAAAAGATAAAGAAGAATGTGAAACACAGTTGAGGGGTGACTAGAGGAAAACTCATTCTGATAGGAAGTGATTAATTATTCAAGCACATATGAAATTAGACTGGAGGCCCCAGGGAGTGGAGAGGTCTGCTGGGGTGGGGAGAGGGATGGGGATATAGTCGTGAAGACTGGGGAAGGGGTGGGAAGGAGGAGGTGTGGGATGTGGAACAGTAAGAGAGTGGACTGGGAAGGAGGATAAAACCTGGAGTGTGGAAAAAAAAAAGATTAAATAAAATTCTTTAAAAAGGGAAAAGAAAAAAAAAAAGAAAACCAAAATTAAATATGTCCAATCCAATGTACTGTAGGCCAGTAGGAGTAATCAGTGTTGAGTTCTTTTTAAGAAACAAACAAAACCCCAAAATCAATAGTCTTGATTATAGAACGCAGCAGTACAGTACTTGTCTAATAAGTGTGAGGTTTTGGGTAAATCCATAGGCCCCAAGCAAACACACAAATATTGATGTTCCTATTGAATCTTCTCTCCTCTCTCTCTCTCTCTCTCTCTCTCTCTCTCTCTCTCTCTCTCTCTCTTTCCTTACAGAACTATAAGGATCAACGCAAAAACAAAGCTCCTAGGCCATACTCCCTGCTGTGGCCCACAAGGAATGGCCAAGGACTTCTGTACCTACACTTCTGTGCAGATGCACATGAAAAAGACAATGGGCAAGTATTGGTGACAAGCCTACATTTGGACTGATTGCCACAGGCATTACAATGGGTGATAATGGGATATCTTGAAAGAAACCAGACTATTGTACCTCTACATGAGGCTATTTAGGACACCTGCTCTGAGCTGCAGTTTGATGTGCAGTAGTTTCCTCCTAAGACTGAAACACTCTATCTTGTAAGGAAGCTCACTAAGACAGGAAGTAAACAACTCAGAAGGGCTTCAGGAAGTTCCTGAAACTGACCAGATTCTCTAAGATCTTCCTTTCCTATAGGAAGACTAGCAGTCTCAACTAACCCAGACTGTTGGGAACTTCCAGACACTGATCTTCCAACCAAGCAGCCTACATCTGAGCTGGTCCCAGGCCCCCCAACAAATATATAGCAATGAACTGCCTGGTCTGACCTCAGAGGCAGAAAACTCCTTGCCTAATCCTTGAGTCACCAGTGTTACAGAACTATAAGGATCGAAGAGGGAGGCCTGATGGTGAGGAAGCATCCTCTTGGAGACAGAGGGAAGGAGGAATGGGATGAAGAACTGTGGGGAGTAGGGACTGGGACCAGGCAATAGCAGCTAGATTGAGGAGGAGGAGGAGGAGGAGGAGGAGGAGGAGGAGGAGGAGGAGGAGGAGGAGAAGGAGGAGAAGGAGGAGAAGGAGGAGAAGGAGGAGAAGGAGGAGAAGGAGGAGAAGGAGGAGAAGGAGGAGAAGGAGGAGAAGGAGGAGAAGGAGGAGAAGCAGAAGCAGAAGCAGAAGCAGAAGCAGAAGCAGAAGCAGAAGCAGAAGCAGAAGAAGAAGAAGAAGAAGAAGAAGAAGAAGAAGAAGAAGAAGAAGAAGAAGAAGAAGAAGAAGAAGAAGAAGAAAGAGAAAGTAAAGACTGTTGAGAGGCAGCCCCAAACTACACTGCAAAGACTGAGACAAGCTGCCTGGAAGAAGCAGAGATAATACTAGTAGTTTGTTTGATGATACGCGTACTTTCATCTGTTGTGAGCTTCTTATCTGGAGTGAGTACCCATATATGCAAATAGCACAAGTCCTCAGGAAAATCTTTCATACAACATAAATACTGATCTCATGAGTTACAGCATGTACAATGCATATAGGATAAACAGATAATGCAATATAGGCTGTTATCCCCAACATACACATTCTACCCTGTTTCATTTGTTTAACTCCTTGCCTTTAGCAAGACCTAAATAAGATATTAGCACTTCCTTCTGAAGCACTTGAATTGCCTCCCCTTTCACCTACAGTTTTAATTTCTGTGCATCCTTACTGTAAACAGTTCCAACATTCATGATCAGTGATTTTGTAAAATCATGTATTTAGCTACATATGATTAAAATCTCAGTTTTGATACTTTCCATTGTTTCTAAAGAAATCTGCTTCCAAGGCATTTTATTGATATACTTGCATTGGAGGTACAGCCAAAGCAGCCACTGGCATAGTGCATAGACAAGCAAGTTGTAATTACTTGCAGAACTTTTGAATATGTTAGAATGAGCCTTGCCTTGGGCCATGAGCGAAACCTAAGCCTAATTATATGCTTACTTACTCTATTTAAAAATTTTAAATGCCCCAAACTTCAAATATTTGTTTGAATCTGGGTAGACTTTATAAAGAGCCAAAGTATTTTCTATGTAAATAGTCAAAAACCAATGGGAACCCCTTAAACAACTACTCGGAGGGTTTAGTCAGGAATTTTGTAACATGAGGAGAATAATAGCCCAAGCATTGAGCTCCTCTTCCGCCCACTTACATGCCTAGTAGGTGTTCCATATATATTAATTTCATATAATACATATATTTAGTGGTGTGTGTGTGTGTGTGTGTGTGTGTGTGTGTGTGTGTGTGTGCGCGCGCGCGCGCGCGTGTGTGCTCAAGAGAGGGGGAGAGGGAAGGGGGAGGGAAAGAAAATTATAAGAAAACTGTGATAGGTGTTCAAAGATTTTCTCTACTATGGAGAAAATTTAGAAAAACAAACATTCCCTGATATGTTCCAAAGATATTTAAGATTTTAGATTCCTTACCCAATAATCTGACCATCCTGATCCCCATGGTAAAATTCTGAGACTTTTTCAGAGCTCTTGATTGGATTAGCACAAAGGTTGAGTAGAGTATTATCCTAGGCTTTGCTCAGGATCAGCTTGGAGTTAGCCTTAAATATCTGCTTTCTGTGGAGAGAGAGATACTTGTGTATATTCAGCAAACCAGAGTAGATAGTCGATTCTAATCTTGAATTGGTAAATGTCATTTGGAATGGTGATTCAAAACTACACCTGAGTTTGGGGACTTCCTTTGGTATAAAAGGAAACAGAGAAAGATTTAAGATTTCAGTTATGTGAAAATGAAAGAGAAAGAGCTTCAAAGGAGCATGCTTTGGCCCGACAGTGTGTTAGCAAATCAAAGCCGAATATATGATAGAGCAAGAAGGAAATGGACAATAACAATATGAAAATTCTCCCCAATGTAGTGGGAGCTTTCATAACAAAACCACGACCTCCCAAAAAATGTTCACTTCAATTCCATGTTTATCTGCAGTGTTACTTGGTAAGAAAGAATTAACTTAGAAACTCAATTAGGTTTCTAAGTGATTATATTTTCTTGGTTAAACTGGCACAGTGAAACCACAAGAATTCTCAGATTGGGGAGAAGAAGAAAGGTCAGAACCAAAGTCAAAGAACATTGTGAGAGAGACTTGGTCTGCCATTAACGGCATGAACAACGGGAGGGACCCCTAGACAACAGATGGAAAAAGACTTTCAAAGCTACTTTAGAAAGGTAAAGATCAGAATTTCCTCTAAATCTCCCAGAAAGAAATATAGCCTTGCTGACACTTTGACTTTAACCCAGAGAAACATATTTAGGATTTCTGACATGTATAAGATTGGTAATTCATGTTGTTTTAAGATACTGTTTGTGATCCTTTGAACAGCAGAAACAGAAAAGCCAACACTGTTCTAGGGATGAGCCATAAACCACCAAATTAAAATGTTCAAATCACATAGTTCATGAGGACTATTTAAAGAGTAAGAAGCAAGAGGAGAGAGATGAAACAGATTAGAAAGGAACTTCGCTCTTGATACACAGCGTTCATGTATTCTGTCCCTTTACCTGGGACAGAGAGGTCAACCACCTAACCACTTCCGCCTGTGACTAACAGACATTAAGGTGAGATTTAAAGGCATGTCTATGACTCACTATGACAACTGTTGCTGACACCAGCTGTAGTTCACCAGGTCATAATGAATATTTGTGGCAAGAGTGATGCCATTAATTAAGACAGCACACACACACACACACACACACACACACACACACCACTGGGCATTCGTGTGTGTGTGTGTGTGTGTGTGTGTGTGTGTGTGTGTGTGTGTGTGTGTGTGTGTGTGTGTGTGTGTGTGTGTGTGTGTGTGTGTGTGTGTGTGTGTGTGTGTGTGTGTGTGTGTGTGTGTGTGTGTGTGTGTGTGTGTGTGTGTGTGTGTGTTTGTGTGTGTGTGTGTGTGTGTGTGTGTGTGTGTGTGTGTGTGTGTGTGTGTGTGTGTTTGTGTGTGTGTGTGTGTGTGTGTGTGTGTGTGTGTGTGTGTGTGTGTGTGTGTGTGTGTGTGTGTGTGTGTGTGTGTGTGTGTGTGTGTGTGTGTGTGTGTGTGTGTGTGTGTGTGTGTAATGTGACCTGAGTAGCATTGTTACCTTTATATTTTGTCCACCATAAATAGTTTGTGTTTGGCTTCCTCATGTGCAATTCTTGTGTCATAAGTATAATTTATTTCTCTATCCCTCTGTTATTCATGCCTAATAAGCACTCTACTTACTCATACTTGAGTTTTGCCAACCCCTATTTGTTCTCATTCTATAGTAGAATTAGACATTCTCAAACAATAGAAATGTACTTTGTACCTATGAAGAAGTTGAACAAGGGGCTGGAAGAATAATTCAGTCAGTAAAGCATTGGGTTTACAAATAGAAGGATATGAGTTCTACTCCCAAGGTGTGTGTGCGTGTGTTTATAACATCAGTACTAAAGAAACAGTTGGATCCTGGGACTCCCAACCCAGCCCAAACTGTTTATAAAAAAACTCCATGCCATCAAAAAATCCTGTCTCCAGAACTAGGTGAACTTCTAAAAGTTTAAATAAACAAGCTGTATTGTGGCACATGCCTTTAATCCTAGTGTTCTGGAGGCAGAGCAATGGATGTGTATAAATTATAGGATATCCTTGTCTACATAGCAAGTTCTGGGTCAGCCAGAGCTACATAGTTTGACTTTGTCTCCAAACAAAACAATTTACAATGTGTGGCGTGGGGAGGGAACTTGAGGAACAGCTCTCTGACCTCAGTAGGCACCGAGATTCACAAATACCAGTGTATGCATGTGCACATACACATTCGTACTTGCACACATAGACACATAGATAAGAGGAGGGGGGGATAGATAGAAAACAAGGATATTTTAAGGCTGATCCAATGAAATAGCATTATATGGACTCACCTTTGATGTGCTCAGTACATGCACCCTATCAATCTTCCATAGTCCTCCAAGGAGGATCATAAAGAAAAACAATATTTTTTATTAAAATATAAAATTTCACATGCATTTTTCTTCATGAAAACTAAGTGTTAATGGAAATATCCATATTGGTTCACCCTTTGTTCACTGGAAGAACCTGATTCCTTTATTTATCTCAGGAGAGATGAAACTGATTTCCTTCCTGCCTTCAAATAATGCTTTCTAAGTGGAAGACTAGGAAACTATCTGCTTTCCCTAAGTCTGCCTAAATACCATCAGTTTTGTGCTTTAGCCATGACTTTTCCCTAATATTCATAAAAAATCCTAAAATAATAATAAAATAATAACAATAATTATTATTACTATTACAACATGTCTTACTGTCATGTAATTATTACTATTACAACATGTCTTACTTCAGTACAACATTGAGCACACAGAAGGATAACAAGGGAAACAAATACTTTGCCTGTCTATCACCAACACCTTTAACTTACTCTTTTTCATTTGTGAGATAATGATCTGGATCACAGAACAAGAAATTATCAGATCTCTATAAAAAAAAATCAACAAATGAAACAAAATGTCTAAAGATTAGCAGTAAGCTATAATATGAAAACAGGTGCAAAAGGCATAAACAGTAGCCAACAGACTTTTGCAAATTAATGAGTATTGCAGCATCTCTTCTCTGTCTGGAGCAGTAATTCTGTAGCTTGGTTTTGGGCCATGTTCACCTGTGCTGTTGGAGTGTCCTTCTTCCCAGAGCCCCTGCTGCCATTTAAAGCAACTCTATTTTAAACTGTCTATTTTACTATCCACTCACAGATCATTTTAGAGAATTCCAATAGTCCAACCAAGTTTCTTGTCTTCTCTCTCTCTCTCTCTCTCTCTCTCTCTCTCTCTCTCTCTCTCTCTCCTTCTTGGGGGTGAGTGTCTGCCTGTCTATCTGTCTCTCATTGCTTTTCTTTTGTTCTATTTTTGTTTTCTCTGAATAGGCTCTCTAAGAAGTAAAGGATGAGAGGTGGGTTGCGCACCAGGGAGTGTGTAGTAAACCACTGGTAGCAAGAAAGCACAGAGTCTTACTGATGGCTCTTCTGTCTAGCTGTGTAAGTCACAAGACACGCAGTTAGTACACACCTTCAATCCCAAAGGAAGAAGGCAAAGTCAGTTCCTAGAAGGAAGGAGCCTTGTATCAAAGTGGTGTCTAATTAAGGGTCAGAGAAAGTAAAAAATCTAAGAAAGGTATGACAGAATGAATCAGGAACAGGACACACCCAACTCTCATGAGAACAGACAGGAAAGAAAGGCTACTTAAGATCAGTGTGCAAAGATTGCAGGGAATTGTATCAGTTCAGTCAATGCAAGTCATGCTGTACAGTTGAGCTCATTTGAGTGTGTTTGTGATTTCCTTTCCATATGTGCAGCTCACCCAGAGCAGGTCAGCAGGGCCCGCTGAAGCCAGAGAAGAAGGAGAAAAAGATTTGAATAAATTTCTTGAATTAGTTTGAGGCTAAGTAGAAAAATTCAGTGAGAAGCTGGGAAAAACCAGATTGAATAAGTCAGCTTGGAGAGGAGTTTGAGCTAGAATAGAAATAAAGACAAATCCAAAATAAATGTACAGAAGCAAATACTGTTCCTTACTTATTTCACTTTCACCTGTAATTCCTAACTTCACATACTTTTTACATAATGATTATTCTTCTTCCTTTTAAAAATGTCTTCTATTTGTGAGATTATAATATAATTACATAATTTCTACTTCACTTGGTTTTCATTCAGCTCATGTTCATTTGTCACATTAGTGAGACTTTGTGGATGTAACTTCTGACAGTATTAAGAGACAGTCTCACAGCAAATGTCTAGATCTTCTGACTCTTACAATTTTTCTCTCTGATCTCCAGTAATTATCCATTAAGCCTTAGGTGCATAAATTATTTTATAGATGTATCTGTCGAAACTGAGCCGCCACAACTCAGCATTTTCTGTAATGGTCTCAATCCATTGCAAAGAGGAGTTTCCTTGATGACGAGTGAAGACTATGCTTATCTGTGAGTACAGGGGTAGATATTGAGAATGTAGTTAGGGATTTTGCTGTTTTGGAGAAGTGGCATTATAGATTCTCTTCCAAGATCCATGACTTTGCTACCCTTGAGTAGTTGGCAAGGTTCCTAGTATGAAACATGATTTCCCTCTTGTTGAACAAGTCTTAGGATCAGTTACTGCTGCTTTTGTGTGTTGCTACTAGAGCCTTGGGGTTATCATGGCGTGCTGGTCATGCAAGATGGGATTGTTGATTGCTTCCCTCCCTGAGAAGCTTGCATGGCACTTTCTGGGATCATGAAATCTAGTCCTCAGAAAGAGGGTATTCAGTTCAGTTCCAGTTCAGAGTCCTCTGGACTCTATGTCTGAAGTGTACAGTGTCTTCAACAATGAGGACTCACCTTTCACTTCTGGAGGAACAATTAATACCAGTAGCAATAATTGTAATGTTTGGGGAGTCTCTTGAGCAGCAACTAAAAGAGGGTGTCTTAGTTAGGATTTTACTGCTGTGAACAGACACCATGACCCAGGCATGTCTTATAAAAAACTACATTTAATTGCCGCTAGCTTACAGGTTCAGAGGTTCAGTCCATTATCATCAAGGTGGGAGCATGGCAGCATCCAGGCTGTCATGGCGCAAGCAGAGCTGAGAGTTCTATGACTTCATCCAAAGGCGGCTAGTGGAAAACTGACTTCCAGGCAACTGGGGTGAGAGTCGAAAGCCCACACCCACAGTGACACACCTACTCCAACCAGGTCACACCTATTCCAACAAGGCCACATCTACAAATGGTGCCACTCCCTAGTCTAAGAATATACAAACCATCACAGAGGGCTTTTCATGCCTAGCCTTAGGGTTTTTATTAGCTTGTTCCTCTTTAGCTCTCAGAGGAAGCATTTTCTACCCAAATAAAGGAATTTCATGTGTGCATATTTATATACAGATTTATGTGTATTACAGGTTTTTAAGTATATAACTAATATTATTCTTCCTTACAACTTTTCAAACACCCATAATGCTAATTTTCTTTCATCCTCCTTCTTCTGCTTATCTTCTTCTTCCTCTTCCTCTTCCCCCTCCTCTTTCGACTCAACTCCTCTTCCTCCTCCTCCTCCTCCTCCTCTTCCTCCTCCTCCTCCTCTTCTTCTTCTTCTCATCTTTGCAAAAAAATTCAACATATTCCTGTGAAAATATGAAGAAAGTTCTTAATATAAAACATATTTTCCTCATATAAAGGAAAGTGTATTTCATCTGCTTTATAAAAACTACAATTTGACACAATGATACCATTATCAATTTTTAAAAAATCAAAGCTAATACAAGCTAAAATTCCCAACTCTTGCCTTCTAAAGTGTTTTCCAGCTTGTATAATACTTCTTATCCCACTTTCTTGTCATTGAATTATAAAATTTTACCAGTAGTCATGTAGACATGACATCAGAAATATTTATGACTGCCTCCATCTGCAGTCCCTCATGCCTGGCAAGATGGGTAAGTGCTGTACTGGGTACCATTACTCTCACTGGAGTAAAGTCTCTGATGGTTCTCTTAGAATAATAAAGTTCAAAACAAGCAAACTCTGCAAATTCATTTTGCTTTTTAAGGTTTTCCTGGTAGAAGATCAAAGAAAAGAAAAAGAAAAGTTCAAGATAAGGCTTAAAACTCCAGTGCTTGAACAAAGGCAGGAGAATTGAGAAGTCTGTTTGTAGTTGAAATAACTAACAACAATGGCTGCATCCCTAGAAACGAGGCTTCAAGTCCAGTGTGATTTCAGGAATGAAAGAGAAGAACAGATGTTTCTGGTCCTGATGATGGTTTCAGAATCTTAACTGTTCCCTGTCTTCTGGAACTGGCCTTTGGCAAAAGCACAGGGCTTCACCTTGTGACTGACATTAGTCAAGAAAGTCTCAGGACAGGAGAATTAGCCCATGAACTCTGTTTGCTGCAATCATGAAAATAGAGGGAAATTATTTAGGTTAAAATACAGATTGTGTATCAACTAAAAGGAAGTGTTTTCATGTTGAAGTGGTATATGCTTTTCCCAGATTAGAGTTAGGCAGACCATCATGTGAACTTGTATGTGTTTGTGAACCAGAGAAATGCCCTGTTTCTGGGCTCTACCGAAGCAGGTACAAAGAGGAAAATCTCTTTTTCAGAGAGGCTGCTGCATAAACAAAGCATTAGCTTATGAAGCCCTGCCCAAGTGCGAGACATCTGCCACTTCACAGGTATCCCTCAAAAGCTCACCCCAGAAACACTGCATTTCTCTGGTTCCCAAGCATAAACAAGCCAACGTGGATGGCTTGCTTGCCTCTAATCTGGGACAAGCATGCACCCCTTCAACATTAAAACAGAAATTACAATTTAACTAACAGTGATTTAAAAAAAAAAGGCTTTATATAAATATACTTTCTAATGTACTTCACTTGTGCAAAATTGTAGTAGGACACTAGGGAAAAAATGTGAATATTTGTGGCTTTTAATGCAAATTGTATTAACAAATTTTGTGAAGCTTTTTCTTTGCTACCTCCTGGGTTTCTGTGACCTTATCTTTAGTATCTAGAACAAGGATTATGGTACAAGAAAACAGATCAGTTAATCATTGGCAAAGGAAACAATGTTCCATGTGATTGCAAGTGTTTGAAGCACTGGGTTTAATTCAGTAAAGCAAAACTTAAGGCAACGTATGCAGCAAAAAGCAATCCAGCCTCTGATTGTATTCCCTGCTTCATTTGTTCTGCGTCAGGCACTATTATCTCCCAGTAGAGAGAACATTTCTACAGTCTGAGTGACAAAAGTTCTCTGTGCAGAGCTCTTTATGTTTCTGGAAACAGGAAGACACAGGCATAATTATCATTGTTATCATTGCATTCCTCAATTCCCTGTGAACTATAAATATTAATCAGAAATCAGACTAAGAGAATATTCAGCAAGTAGACACTTGAGGGAAATGATCCTTTATAGAGACACCCAGGAGTAAAATTAATATACATATGTATAAATATATGTATTTATAGACAGGTTTTTAAAATATGCATGCTGCTGTATATTTGAAGATATAAACAAAGAATGAATCATTTTTCTTCACCATAAATATGTGGAGATTCCAATTCTAGCTTCATCTGTGAGTTAAAATGTGAAGTCCTGCAAATCCTTGGCTATATCTGGGTTCTCTTGTCCAGTGCTTAAACCCAACACACAAACACACACACACACACACACACACACACAAACACATATTGATGCATCTACACCTATACACACACATAGATACACACACATATATACATATATATGTATATATAAACACAAATAGGCACATATACACCTATACATACACACATAGACAAACACACAAACACATATATACCTACACACACACATAGACACATAGAGATATTCACATATACATGCAGACAGGAGCATATAAGTAAGAATGAGAGGCCCTGGAAAGTTTACCAATATTTACATTGGTGAAACTATGTGGTCAGTGTCTTGAGCTTCAGTTGATGAACAAGTATATAGATACATTCACTGCACTTTATAGTTTTGGGATGATTTATCCAAACTCTTAAAGAAATGGAGGAATTGAAAGAGAATTCAATGTCCTTCACAGGTTGTTTATTACCCTTCCTTTTAGAACTTGATACCTTCAGTGACTTTGACCTGCTAACGGTAGATAAGAAAAAAAAAAAAAAATGTCCATAGATCTGATGAGGAAAATGGTTTCCAAGCTTGACTTGTGGGCAGACAAGATGAATAAGTTTCTCGATGTACCTCAGACAGAAACCACATCAACCTGCCACATCAGTGAATAGCTTGGTCATTTCATCATCTTAGAACTCCTGAAGCAGAGTGTAAACTTCCATCCCTTACCAAACGACTCCCAAATCTGTAATATGTGGTCCCCTACCCAGAAAACTAGTTTTCATAGTAGTTAAATAATCAGCCCCATATCCTATGTAACAGTCGTCTTTACCTTTGGCATCACATTTGGCTGTTGTGGAGAGACATGAATTGGGCACAGAGATAGATAGATGTTTATGGTGCATATACAGACCAAAACCAATTCTGGAATAATTTCATGAAAGTTAAACTGCACTCATAAGTTGTTGTAGAAATTTGTAGTGAAGGAGAGAAACTATTCATCAATAAATATTGCCAGCAGAAACCACCTCTGTAGTATCACGAAAAAGACATATGCACACATGTTGATGAGAAGTCCCTTGTTGGAAACTAGTGAAAACCGAGGGACAAGTGGCTACATCTTTTAGCTTTCTAGGTCTGCCAATGTGTATCATCTGATAACATGAACACAGGCACTACCAGTAACAGTACAAAGATGATTAACTGATACAAGCTGAGTTACAATAACTAAAAAAATTAATACACTTATTCAGGTCCACTATCAACAGTTTTTAGACTCACTCAAAATGAAATTTAATTAAACACTACTTTAAAATATTATGTTACTAATACTCCCTATCACTCTGTCAATATTTGGGGCATTATGTGTTTGCAAGTAGATTTTTTTCAAAGGGCAAGACAATTGAAAAATTAGTTTTCACATAAGTAAGATATTAAATATCCTCCAATATTTCCTATTTGCATAAACTTAATATCAGGATCCTAAACTATATCAGCCCCTTTTACCTTTTATGATTCGACCCACCAGTCAAGGCACTGCATTTTCTTTTAGCGTCTAAATAACAAAAACTGTTTTTTTTAACATTCTCTGTTCTTACACACAATTTGCTTGTAATATTATAAATTCAACAACAAAAATGTTTTTGAAGGAGCTATGTCATTCATTTGTACATTCCTCAATAAATTTTGTGCATACTTTTCACATAAGTAGATTTTTCCACATTGTGTTATGCTCTATAAAATGTACTTTTGCACTATTCCAATTAATAGTTATTCAAGGGAAAAGGACTCAAAATATGTTTACTAATAATGGCTGCTGATTTGTGGCCGGTTCTTCCTGCTCAGGGGAAGTTGTAGACCATCTGAAGATTGGCAGCTGCTTCTGATAAAAATAACATTAAAGTTTTTCTGCATCTGTATTGCATAGTTATCTCTTTGGGGAGCCTTATTTCATTCTGATAACTGCACTTTTGGTGGTAAGTATCCATGTTCACTATCATGACTTGCTCTGTCCTGAAGCTACTGCTATGGCTCAGGGAATAGAGGACCACACAAGCATTGGCACCTACAAGACTTCTTCCCTCAATAAATCAAAAGTATCGATCAGAATGTTTGTACGTTTTAAAGATTCCTATTAAAAGTGCAAACACACTACAGCTTTTCGTTCCTAGTACTGGTAGTTTAAAATGCTGAGAATACTATTTTGGTAAATTACTATTTTGTAAATGTATTTTTTCATCAAATGTGTATGTGTCTATCTTCATATTAAGCCATGTTTATTATTTATTTCCTGGATAATTTTTTAAATCAATCCCTCATTGACCCCCAACAATATAAAATTTCATTAAACAAATGGCAATTTATTATTGATACAATTCAGGTTAATTTAATGAAAATAGGAGATCACATTTATATAATTGAGCCAGCAATATGGCTCCCTGGATAAACGTGCTTATTACCCAGCATGAAACCTGTATTTGATCCTGAAACCTACATGGCAGAAGGCTAAGAATAACTCCTCTTTGCTCTCTGAGCTCTACACCCATGCTTGTAGAAAGTGTGTGTATGTGTGTGTGTGTGTGTGTATGTGTGTTTATACTTATTAAATAAACAAACAGTTAATAAAAGAGGTGTTCAATTGTATTTATTTAATGATGACATATTATGATAAATTTTTAGAAAAGTGAAGATTAGGATATTTTAGGATTTTTTTTAAAGTTTCATGTATAGAGGTTGGCATATATGAATAATTATGTAAAGCTGCTTTTTTGCTAGGTATGTTAGTAATTTGTGCAACATTTCTAAATATTTTTTGTTTTCTTATATTTATAGGATGGGAAAGAATTTTGAAAGAAAGTTAATACTCCTTAGGGTAAATTTTCTTAGACTTTTCTGTACTTTCATTTTATATTTTTTTCTTTTACTCAGTCCAATAAACCTGAGATACAAATTTAAATCCTACCTCTTTGAGTTATGAATAGTAATAGATATCAATTTTAAAGTTTTTCTTCAGAGAAGCAAGAAAATGAAACAATCTGATCCGATTAGAAGTTAATACTTTGTGAAATAGTTATGAGCATATTTTATCACTAGCAACCTTACTGTGTGTTTAATACATTCAGTGTGATCCACAGCTTGTAATATATTATGTGGAACTGATCATCTTCTATAAAACAAAGGACCTTTCAGCAGCCACTCATTTTGTATGGTATCTTTGACTACCAGGCATTCTGAATGACAGGAGTAACTCTCATCTGAGAATGTATTAAAAATCTCATGAGGAAACTTTGACTTATCCCTCCCATGGACTTAATTGCATGTATCCCATGGCTTGGAGTGAATAAATTCAGTGCTGTTGAAGCTTATCCCTGCTTTAAAAATTTCATATTCTGAACGGAATAATTTTTGCCCCAGTCTTCTGAAGGATAAGGAAATGATCATGGCATTATTCCTGCTTTCTGTTCACCAAGGTTATTAATACAAAGCCTCAGTGGTCAGTAGACAGTAGGTATTTGTCAGGCAAAATTGGCCCAGTTTATAGGCAGTACCTCAGGTCCTAGCAAATGTGTGCATGGTATGGAACCATGGAATATAGTAACCTTCAAAGTAGATGAAGACGGGAGGTCCTTAAGAGAATGGAAATAAGCTGGGCGTGGTGGCACACGCATTTAATCCCAGCACTTGGGAGGCAGAGCTAGGCGGATTTCTGAGTTTGAGGCCAGCCTGGTCTGCAGAGTGAGTTCCAGGACAGCCAGGTCTACTCAGAGAAACCCTGTCTCTAAAAACAAAACAAAAACAAAACAAACAAACAACAACAACAACAACAACAACAAAAAGAGAATGAAAATAAATGAAATTCTCAAAGTTCAGGAAGTTCCTAAAACTTACAAGGCAATAAAGTTCTTCCTTATGATCATATAATTGTAAGTATTCCTAGGGAGAGGAGACTGCAATCTGAAAATTATGAGGGTACACCTTTTATGAGTCATTACCTATCGTGCAGTGGGCTTTTCAGTACTGCAGATGTCTTTATGAGGGTACACCTTTTATGAGTCATAACCTATCGTGTGGTGGGTTGTTCAGTACTGCAGATGTCTTTATGAGGGTACACCTTTTATGAGTCACACCTATCGTGCAGTGGGCTGTTCAGTAATGCAGATGTCTTTATGAGGGTACACCTTTTATGAGTCACACCTATCGTGCAGTGGGCTTTTCAGTACTGCAGATGTCTTTATGAGGGTACACCTTTTATGAGTCACACCTATCATGCAGTGGGCTTTTCAGTACTGCAGATGTCTTTATGAGGGTACACCTTTTATGAGTCATCACCTATCATGCAGTGGGCTGTTCAGTACTGCAGATGTCTTTATGAGGGTACACCTTTTATGAGTCACACCTATCATGCAGTGGGCTTTTCAGTAATGCAGATGTCTTTATGAGGGTACACCTTTTATGAGTCATCACCTATCGTGCAGTGGACTTTTCAGTACTACAGATGTCTTTATAAGGGTACACCTTTTATGAGTCATCACCTATCATGCAGTGGGCTGTTCAGTAATGCAGATGTCTTTATGAGGGTACACCTTTTATGAGTCACACCTATCGTGCAGTGGGCTTTTCAGTACTGCAGNTGCAGTGGGCTTTTCAGTAATGCAGATGTCTTTATGAGGGTACACCTTTTATGAGTCATAACCTATCGTGTGGTGGGCTTTTCAGTAATGCAGATGTCTTTATGAGGGTACACCTTTTATGAGTCATCACCTATCGTGCAGTGGGCTTTTCAGTAATGCAGATGTCTTTATGAGGGTACACCTTTTATGAGTCATCACCTATCGTGCAGTGGGCTTTTCAGTAATGCAGATGTCTTTATGAGGGTACACCTTTTATGAGTCATCACCTATCGTGCAGTGGGCTTTTCAGTACTGCAGATGTCTTTATGAGGGTACACCTTTTATGAGTCATCACCTATCGTGCAGTGGGCTTTTCAGTAATGCAGATGTCTTTATGAGTATACACCTTTTATGAGTCATCACCTATCGTGCAGTGGGCTGTTCAGTAATGTAGATGTCTTTGAGCCATCTGTGCTTTATCACCTCTTACTGCACATTCCTGTTATTAACCACAATCAATCCATTAGTTCACTGAGCTAGATGTGGATGGCACCACTTATTTATTCTATGGATACTCTATTGTCATGAACAGATGTTTGTTAATAGCTCACTAAGAAAAGTCACACAAAACTTGTATCTCAGCCGTTTGCAAAATTCATAATCCTTGCATCACTTTAGGGTATCCAGAGCAATCACAAACTCAGGATGAATCCTGTGAACCCCTTCTGTTAGAAAGACTCTCATTATTCCACTTCCATTTGATATGAAATGGAGAATTTTTTGACACATAAAAAAATAAGTAAAATCCAGGTGAAGCACTGCTTGCTTAAGTCAGTTATCAAGAAAATTTTATCAGGTACATAGTTTACCATCTTATAGACAATGCAGCTTGAAGCTTTAGAAAATATGGTTTGGTAAATGTAATAATCTCTTTTCTTGTTGCTATCAACTGTCATGGTGCAGTACAGGGTAAGGAGGGTTTCTTTTTGTTCCAATTTTTTATTAGATATTTTCTTCATTTACATTTCAAATGCTATCCTGAAAGTCCCGTATATGCTTCCCCACCCCCTGCCCTGCTTCCCTACACACCCACTCCTACTTTTTGGCCCTGGCATTCCCCTGTACTAGGGCATATAAAGTTTGCAAGACCAAGGGGCCTCTCTACCCAATGATGGCCAACTAGGCCATCTTCTGCTACATATGCAACTAGAGACATGAGCTCTGGGGGGACTGGTTAGTTCATATTGTTGTTCCACCTATAGGGTTGGAGACCCCTTCAGCTCCTTGGGGTTTCTTTTGGCTTATACCTATAGAATAAACCAAAAGAAGCCCTCCTCGTGGTACCTTAAATCTTGAGAACAGAAGCATGAATTGAGTAACCAAGTACCATCCCCAATCAGGAAGTGGAAACAGATGAACACTGGTGATCAGCTTGATTTCCTCCTTTGTATTCAGTTCTGGACCCCAAGCCATGTCACAGTGACACTGTTGTGTGACAGATGTTTACTCAGGTGACAACACACACACACACACACACACACACACACACACACACACACAAACACACACCTCAGAATGAGAACCCAGAAAAATCAAAGGAAAGACTGTTTCAGTGTCCAGTTGAGTGAGCTACTGAAAACTTGTCATTGCAAAGCCAACAATGTGGATGTCACTGCAAAGGAAAAATATAGGTAAGGACTAGAAAAAGCCTTGACCTTGGAGTTCTTTATGCAGATTGTGGCATCTCCGTAGTCCAAATCTTTGTTGTTCACTTCCTTTTTATACTGTTGGTTGTGACTCTCATATTTTCCAAGATTTTATTCTTCGTATGGCCTTTTGTCCATGTCCTGTTACCACATAAGACTTCTGAGCCCTTCCTCTTCCCGATGCAAATGTTTAGGTAGGAGAGATTTTGCAGGAACCTGCCAACAACCATCCAGCACATCCAGAAAATGTCTTTCATCAGTTAGACCTATCCTCCCTATCTCAGGCTTTTGCCTAAGATGGAGCATAGCTTTATCTTTCTAGAAATATCTTCATAGACAAGCCCACAGGTGTCTTACTGTGATGATTCATTGACAATGAACATAGCAAATAATGTACTTTTGGAAGGTTAAATGTACTTATATGTAATATGTAAATAGATTTATATATTATGATAATATAAAAACTTCTTATAAGCAAAAGCAGACAGAATACTTTGGTATTCATTAGGCTCTCTTAATAGGACAGGGATTCTCTCTTATCACTTTTTACAAATAGATTTGGGCAGGTTCTTTAATGTCTCCTTAAATTCTCTGTACTGTACAAATGCAGTTGACCACAATAGCCAATATTGTGATTCCTCAATGTAGATGAAATTATTCATCCCAAGACCTATAGAGAATGATCAGACACAATGAATCCTATGGAGGATTGTCAGCAATACTGCAAAGTAATGAAAAATGGCAGAAATTCAATATTAGAAGATGGAAAGGGAACACTGCTGATTTATTATTTTCCCAACAACCTTGTTTGTATTAATTATTCTCTGTTCAAGTTACTATGTAATAAGTCTAAAGTCCCTTGAAACACAGCTGCTAACTGACATTTAACCATCCTATCTTGGCATTAGGGCCACAAATGGTCTGATTTTTTTTTTTCTTTTTGAGTTTTTAATTAGATATTTTCTTAATTTACATTTCAAATGCTATCCCAACAGTTCCCTCTGCCCTCCCCCTGCCCTGCTCCACTACCCAACCACTCCTACTTCTTGGCCCTGGAGATCCCCTGTATTGGGGTATATAACGTTTGCAATACCAAGGGGCCTCTCTTCCCAATATGCTACATATGCAGCTAGAGTCATGAGCTCTGGGGGTTCTTGTTAGTTCATATTGTTGTTCCTCTTTTAGAGTTGCAGACCCCTTCAGCTCCTGGGGTACTTTCTCTAGCTTCTCCATTGGGGACCCTGTGTTCCATCATATAGATGACTGTGAGCATCCACTTCTGTATTTGCCAGGCACTGGCATAGACTCTATTGCATAGGACATCAAGAGTTTGCTGAAGGTACCTTGATATAAATGGTCTGATTTTAAACTTTCTTTTTGTCTTAATAAATATCCTCCACTGTTGAACCTTCCTTAATGTAAAAAGTCAGACACTAGAGCAATATACTTGTGAATAATGTTTTTGAGAAGGGTGAGGAGTAGTATTCTCTCCACATTTTATTTAAAATTTTCTGAGCAAGTAAGTTCATATATATCTTTTTATATTCAGTGATTTTTTTCATATTTGTGGAACAAAATTTGATTATATAACCTACATATCTAGAGAAGTAATGTTGACTAATTGAGACAAAAATTTACTGGAGTTCACAGTGTAGAGAAGTTAAACAATTATCCGAAATTATGACATGATTAGTATTCAGTATCTGTGGAAAATTTGCTCAATGGTGAAAGAACTCAGATTCTCAAGCCCCTAACGTAAAATTGCATGATATTTGCATATAACCTATGCACACCTTCTGACATGTTCTACAACTTTATCTAGATGGCTTACAGCAACATGCATATTATGACTATGGAAACAGTTGTATACTGCTTTGGAAATGATAATGTGCATATTGTCTATACATGTTCTTGGCAATGTAATTTTTTCCAAATAATCTTGTTGGTCACTTTGCAGGACTCATGCATGTGAGTCCTATGGCTCCATATGGAAGGCTAGCTATATGTCATATGTGTGTGGAAGAAATGGCTTCAGTTGTCTCTACAGAAAAAGGAAAGACTATCCAAGGCTTATAGGAAGAAGGTACATAAGTGAGGAAAATCTTACCAAAGAAAATATTAGTTGAGTCACAAAACAGAAATTAGTAAGATGAAGAAGTTGTCCTAGTTTGGTTGATTTTGCTATTATTAAATACCATGGTCAAAATCAACTTAAGGAAGAAAAGGCTTATTTTCCTTACATATCCCAATTTTATTCCATCATTGAAAGCAGGCACTCCAGCAGGGCAGGAACATGGATACAGGACCTAAAACATATAGCATGGATGAATACTTCTAACTGGCTTGCTTCCAAATTCACATTTACCTCTTCTTCTTAGGCCTCCCAGTACTACTTGCCCAGGTATGGCTCTACCCACACTGAGCTGGACCCTCCCACATTAATCATTAATCAAGAAAATGCTATGAACATAGTGGAGCATGTGTCCTTTTTACCAGTTGGAACATCTTCTGGGTATATGCCCAGGAGAGGTATTGCTGGATCCTCTGGTAGCACTATGTCCAATTTTCTGAGATAACGCCAGACTGACTTCCAGAGTGGTTGTACAAGCTTGCAATCCCACCAGCAATGGAGGAGTGTTCCCCTTTCTCCACATCCTTGCCAGCATCTGCTGTCACCTGAATTTTTGATCTTAGCCATTCTGACTGGTGTGAGGTGGAATCTCAGTGTTGTTTTGATTTGCATTTCCCTGATGATTAAGGAGTACTATTCTGCTATTTAAAAAATTAATTTATGAAATTCTTGGGCAAATGGATGAATCTGGAGGACATAATTGTTAGTGAGGTAACCCAATCACAAAAGAAGTCATTGGATATGTGCTCACTGATAAATGGATATTAGCCCAGATACTTAGAACACCCAAGATATATTCTTCAAAACACATGAAAATCAAGAAGGAAGACCAACGTGTGGATACTTCATTCCTCCTTTGAATAGGAAACAAAATACCCATGAAAGGAGTTACAGAGACAAAGTTTAGAGCTAAGATGAAAGGATAGACGATACAGAGACTAACCCACCGGGGATCCATCCCATAATCAGTCACTAAACTCAGACACTATTGCATAGGACAGCAAGTGTTTACTGAAGGGACCCTGATATAGCTGACTCCCACAGAAGTGGATGCTCACAGTCATCCATAAGAGGGAGCATGGGGCCCACATTGGAGAAGCTAGAGATAGAACACCAGGAGCTGAAGGAGTCTGCAACCCTAGAAGAGGAACAACAATATGAACTAAACCTAACCCCCAGAACTCATGTCTCTAGCATCATATGTAACAGATGATGGCCTAGTCAGCCATCGTTGGGAGGAGAGGCCCCTTGGTACTGCAATGTTTATATGCCCCAATACAGGGGAACGCCAGGGCCAAGAAGTGGGAGTGGGTGGGCAGGGGAGCAGGGAGGGGGGAGGGGGAAGGGGACTTTCGGAATAGCATTTGAAATGTAAATTAAGAAAATATCTATTAAAAAAAAAGTATAAAAAAAAGAAAAAGAAAAGAAAATGCCCTCCAGATTTCCCCATAGGACCTTCTGATAAAGATTTTCTCAAGTGAAGTTTCAGACAAGTTGGCAAAAACACTAACCAGCATAGAAAAGACGGAAGAGCAAACAACAACAACAAATCAAGAGATGTATCTTAGAGCCACCAACTATCATTAGGTAAAGGGAATAATAAAGTAGTCTTGTGAGTTATGGGAAATGAAAGATGAATAACAGGTTTGTACAAAAAGCTTGGGAACTGATGGAATAGAAAAATACTATCAGGGAGGCAGGCCTTGGGAATGTATTAAAGAGCTTGAAGCATAGTAATAGCACAATCAAATAGTCTAGTTTTAGAAAGATTATTCTTACTATAGTATTGAAAGTGACTAAATGTAGGGATCACCATAGTTATAGTCTGGACAAAGACTGTTCATCTGCTCTAAGAGATAGCCTTGAGAGATATAGAAATCGAATCAGTGAACCTTGGTGACTCATCCACGGCAAAGATCCATGCTGAAATGAGAGTCAGCTTTGCTGAATCTTCTTGTATGATTCCTAGATTCTGACATGGTTATCTGTGTTGACAGTGTTGGAAACAAAAGCTATTAGGGTCAGTTTAGGCTTATAGAGTGAAGAAGTGGCATAAGTCACGTAACATATGGCTGACACTAGAAATCCTGGGGCTATGAATTAGCATGGGATTGCGGAGACTGGATATTCAGGGAATCTCAAAGTAACAGTGAAATAATCTGTCATAGAACTCTCTGTGGCATAGTGCTACTTTTGTCTGGTTCCATATAAACATAGCCTTGATGTTAGGGACTTTTGTTAGACCTTTATGTGCCAACCTCCATATAGACTATGTGGCAGTCTGCCTGTGTGTCTGTGACTACTTGTGTGTATTTCATGTGTGTTGACATGTGTCTGGCTGCTTGCTGACATCTGCCTACCCAGTGGTCCTTGTAGTATCCTGCCTCCAGAGTTAATAAAGTATAATTTATCAGTCTACAACTACTTAAATTCTCTTCAAACTCCTGACTTCCTATGACTTTCATTTCCTAACATGGGAGCATAGACCTCACAGATAATAATACTGCTCTCTCCATATATTGCAAGCATAGAAGGTTTTCCATAGTGGACATTAAATTCAATTTTGCATAAGCAGATATTAAAGTAAGAGCGTATGTACAAAAAGAAATAATGACTATGTTTACAAACATACAGACTGAAGGCCAGGCAAGATTTTGACCATGTGGGAAATATCAACATCTATTACTTTGGTGATGGAACAGGAATTATTAAACACAGTAAGAGAACTAGAATGATACCTAAGCCTGGTATTTAAGAAACCAGTACTATCTTTGGCTCCTAAAAAGAGACTGTAATGGAGCAACCATAATCACATGAAGAAATCCAGGCAAGAATGTTGCCCTGGAAAGTCTAAGAACACTCAGTGGTGAACTGTGTAAAACATTGCCAGTCGCCGAAGCTATGAACACTACACAGCATGTTTATCAAAAAGAATGCTAGTGGTAACTACTGTGAGACATCTGGAATGTCAGAAATGAAATCGGCAGGTAGTATGTCTTTTACTAAATTTTCCTGTGAAAAGGGAAGATAAAAATCAAACACATAGAAAAAAAAGAAAATGAGATACAAAGAATATTACATTTCTGAAAAAGAAGAAACTCTGTAAGTCTGACGGAGCGCCATGCAGGGGAGAAAATAAACTCACAAACCTACAGTTGCAGGGAAAGGAAAGATCATCAGTGTCCCTAACAAAACAAAATAAAACGAGATCAACAGATATAATGAAAAGATTGACTGGACCAGAACAACCCAAGGTTTACAGCTGGAACAAGACAAGGGACGGGAGAATGGAGAGAGGTGGAGAGTTGGAGTGGATCTTGGGGCCTTAATGCCAGGAGCTGAGTGGTCCCAACCAGATAGTAATGATGCTGGCAGATAACTGTGCACAAGGAGGAGAGTGAATGCAGGGATGGCTGGAACACACAAAAGATAAGAAAAGGGGGTTTACAAAATACTCAACAAAAATCTTGGAAAACTGAGTTGGAAAGGCAGAAGCAGGAGCTGTGGCTCCCCTCCCCCAGCTGCTTTAATTTCATATTCCATTAAATTCTCAAGGTCAGTGATAGAAAATACAGGCTCTGAGCATGAGAACTGTCTTGGTGAAACTGCACATGGTAGGTAGACAGTGGGTTTGAGGAAAAAAGAGCTCAGAAAGCAGTGTTCTGTGTGGTTCATTTTCCACACAGCTATGTTAGCCATAATTGTTGAGAGCATTGAATGTTGGGAGAGATTAGCAGTACCCTGTAAGTGACCAGGAATCAGAGAGTTGGAAAAGGGGAGTCAGCTGACTCTGAGGAACAGCAGGTCACTGATGGCACTTATGAGATCACTTAGAGCACCAAACTGTGTCACCTTCTGCTCTGTTTGTGAGGAGGTTCTCACCCCATTGAGCAAGGAACGTTGTGTTTTTGTAGGAAATAGTGAGGCATCTGATGGCTGAAAGAATGTCTATGGAAAGAAATAGACAGAATCTGTGTGGTCCTGAAATTTATGGTCTGAGCTCCTGGGAGAAGCTGATTAGCAGATGCATACTAATAACAGAGTCCCAGAAGGAAGGTCATTTTGAAAAGAGGGGTCGCTTTAACGAGGCAAATAAAATTGTATTTTTATCTGCAGTCTTGAGAATTTTCAATTTCAATCAGTTCAAATTAATCTACGCTAGTCTGCATGTATAATGGATTTAAACTGCTTGTGTTTAAACTCACAACAAAACCAGCAACTTTACATTAGGAAGCAGGAAGGGAAGAAACACTGACACGGGGGATGTATGTGGAAAATGTTTCCACAGTCTATATAAACATTAACCTGACACCATTTTCCAGCCATTTGGAAGGAGACAGTTATTTCCTCCTCTTTAAAAAAAAAAAAATTAAAAGTCCAATGAGGAGACTATTTTGAAATCTGCCTTTGCCTTTTCCAAACTAAGCTAAGTACTGCAAATAAAGCTGGATCTTTTCAGCTTTTCAAAGAATTTTGTCACTTTCCTCCTTGCTACTGGATGTGCTAAAATGCAAGGCAGAATTCTTTTGTGCCTCTAAGGAAAACTCTGGTGCTAATCTCTGGAGAACAGTTAAATTTTTAAATTTACTCAGTGCGGGGTAAAGAC
>LR750578.1:79202-205537 GCA_902729485.2 Mus minutoides | reverse complement strand
TTCCTTTCCTTTCCTTTCCTTTCCTTTCCTTTCCTTTCCTTTCCTTTCCTTTCCTTTCCTTTCCTTTCCTTTCCTTTCCTTTCCTCTCCTCTCCTCTCCTCTCCTCTCCTCTCCTCTCCTCTCCTCTTCTCTCCTTTCCTCTCCTTTCCTTTTTAAATTTCTTTCTTTCTTTCTTTGTTTATCTCATGAAAACTCGTTAACTGGAGTAGCATGAGAATATGAGTTTGCACTTACAACATTTTTTTGGCAAATTCTTAACATATAAACACTCTAATTCTGACTCCAACTGAACTTAACAAATGTTGAAGATGTTTTCATGATACTGTTGCTTCAAGGCTTGACTCCATAGCTGGAACACTGCCTTACAAATTCACAATTCCCTTTTCAGCCTGCAAAAAAATGGATCCTCATGGAAGATATGTATTTTCTTTCATTTTGGAAGTTAATATTATGGTGTCGATATATAAATAGTATGAATTTTCTGCAGATTATATAAGGACTTCTTGGTGTTTCATATTAAATCTTTTTCCACGCTTTCTAACTTCCAGAAATGTACCCAATTTCAGAATTTCAGAATTGCTTGTAGAGAGTTGGCAGTATAGATTTGTCAGGAGCTATAAGCACTAATAAAAATAGAGCTGCTAAAGGCTGCCAGTCTCCAGAAGGCTTTGCCAATCACAAATATGGAGGAGTGTGGTAACATCACACTTTTCTGTGGCTCATACAGTTCACACTTCAAGCTCTCACTTTTAAGAAATGCCTCTCACTTAAAAAGCTTTCCCAAAGGGTATGTTCTCCCAGCTCTTATTTATCCCATCTCAAAAGCCAGAACCCTGACGAGACTCTCTTGGTCTTACTTTATAAACCAGCCAATCGGCCCAAGTCACAAGTCAAAGCTAGATATTCTGTTACCAGAGAAAGCAGAAATAGTGCAAGGACATTGTTTTGTTTGTTTTTCTCTGAACCTGATGACCAATCCTTAGGAGGCATGACATCACTGAGAATGAGCCTATAGCAAGAACAATGGTTTTATTTAAAGCAGCAAAGAGCAGTCTTTTAGACTTTTCATCTATCCCTCAATTTGTCTGCCCCTCCACATTTGCTCCACTGGCCAACCTTTTCTCCAACTGGCGGAAACAGCTTGGGATTTCTTTCTTCTTTGGATGAACCTGTTCATCATATCTGCTATTCGTTCTTTATACTTAACATGCATTTACAGTAATAGATACTTATATTCACTTACTTTTATAGGCTTTCAGAGACTGTGAGTTTGAGCTCCACTTGCAACAGCCTCTGTCTGGTAGGGTAGATGTTTCCTAGAACTTTTTAAAGAATGAAATACCCTAGTGCTTCAGCACTTGGACATCTTCTGTACTCAAGAATTAGCCTGTCAAATCTCTCAGCCCACACCCAGGAAGGTATGTATTTAGCTACTGGTAAGCACATAACCATGAAGATGCCAACACTTTGGGGCAACTCTGGGGCCAGTGTATTTGGGAATGGCTCTGAGTTGTTTTGCAGAAGCTGCATTCTACCAAATTTTCATATGAACTATAACCTGATTCTTTTGGGGGTGAAGTATGGATTTAAGAAGACATATAACTGGATTTTCATCATTAATTAATTTATTTTATTAATACAATTCACTTTACATTAATAAAATATTGAATTAATGTAATTCACTTTACCTTGGAATCATGGGTTCCTTTCTTTCTTCCCAGTCCCACTTTCACAACTCCTTTCTACCCACTACCCTCTCTGCTCCTCAGAGAAGGAAAGGTCCCCTATGGGTACCATCAAGCTGCAGCAGGACTAGGCACATCTTCTCCCACTGAGGCCCAACAAGGCAGTCCAGCTAGAGGAAGGGGATGAAATGGCAGACAATAGAGTCAGAGACAGACCCTGCTCTAATTACTAGGGAACCCACATGAAGACCAAGCTGCACATCTGCTTCAAATGTGTAGGGGGCCTAGGTCCAGGCCCTGTATGCTCTTTGGCTGGTGGTTCAGTGACTGTGAGTTACCATGGGCCCAGCTTACTTGACTCTGTAGTAGACCCTTGTGATGTCTTTGACCTCTCCATCTCCCTCAACTCTATCCCTAATCTTCCACAAGACTCCCTGAGCTCTGCTTAGTGTTAAGATTTGGGTCTCTGCATCTGTTTCCATCAGCTACTGGATGAAGCCTCCTTTAGTTATGCTGAGTTCCTATCTGCAAGCATGCCAGAGTATCATTAATAGTGTCAAGAGGTTGGCTCTTTTCCAGGGCATGGGTCTCATCTTGGGCCATTCATTTGGTTTGCCATTCCCTCTGTCTCTGATCTGTCTTAATCTTCATCTCAGATTCTATTTCCTGGGTAGCAATAAAGAGATTGATTAAACATTGGTTTCTCAAATAGTGGTCACAGATATTAAATGGGAATCATATACCTCTCACTAAATAGATGATAAGTTAGTGTACACTGATTGGATGGAAGGCTCTGGCAAGGGATGGGGAAGTGAGAAGCAAGCAACTCATTCAGTGCTTCTGAAAGCACAACAGTTAAACTAAGGAATTACCGTAAGTTTTCACCAACACTGGTTAATTGACAAGTTACATTCTTTCTTCACCGTCAACCCCTGTCTAATATTGTATTGTTTGTTTATTTAGGTTTTACTGGTGAGGATCATATCTAGGGACCGCTACATGCTAAGGAAGTGCTACCAGTGAATCATATTCCCAGCTAAGTATATTTTCTCAGTGTTACATTAGCCCCATGCCCATTAATCATCTGAAATTAATATAGAAGACAATTTTCACTACCTCCTGTGAATATTTTAAACACAATCAACCTTGGATAAAAGCATATAACAGTGAATATTATTAGCATCTTTTCTCATGTTGGTTCCAAAGTATAATTAATAATACCATCAAGTAACAAATCATTAAGATAATTAGTAGGTAAATTTGGCAATGGCTAGTCCATAGCTCTCATTTTTAAGGTAAAACAGAAAGACAGAAGGCAATGGAAGAATTTTCAAAATATGTGCACTGGAAAATTTCCTAGTATCGTTCCTTACAGAGACTGCCTCAGATGGAGAAGACACCCGTAGAGCTAAGATTCTAGCCAAGTCTAGCTCAATGAATCAATAGGTTTATTAAGGTTGGTTATAGAAGCACTGGTGGCATAAATGCAGCTCCACCATTACTTTGTGTCCTGAGCACTTTATGGGCATGCATACTGGTGAAGAGTCCCTCCCATTGCATACCACATGGACAGCTTAGGAAGGCCATGCCATTGAGTAGTGCCTTAGCGAATAGAGGGGTAGATACATTAGCAAAAAGTGGTCTCCCACGTCACTATCAGTCAATTGACTATCTCTTACATAATCTCAGTGAGCAAAGGGGACTTGTAAAATAGAATTTCTGGAAGGGTTAAGGCCTGTGAGACACATAAGAATTCTCTTCCCCACTGTGAGGAAATGTTAATAGGCCTTATCTCATAAGGGATTGGACTGACTGCTTTTATGTGTCAACTTGACACAAGTTAAAGTCTTTGGTGAGGAAGGAGCCTCCGTAGAGAAAATGTCTCCACGAAATCCATCTCTAAGGCATTTTTCAATTAGTGATCAGTTGGGAAGGTCCCAGGCCATGGTGGCTAGTGCCACCCCTGGGCTGGTAGTCCTTGGTTTTATATGAAAGCAGGCTGAGCAAGCCAATAAGCAGTATCCTCCATGGCCTCTACATCAGCAAGTTCTGCTTAGTGTTCAGGTGTCTGAGATAATTAGATCCACTAAGGTCTCTGAAATTTCTCTCTAACTCTTTGGTATGGCCAAGATGGCCCAAATTAGTTTTAGTCTGATAGGTCAAAATTTAATATGCTTTTGATTAAAATAAAATTTTGACCAATAATTTTATTTAAGATTCAACTAGCCAGTGTAATATTATTTATAGTATGTAGTAATTTTTCTCAAGAATATCAGTTTGTGCCATGTTTGGACCTCTTATGTAATCCAATAGTAAAAGAACTAATGTGGTATAGTTTTTATATAGTTGACTAAAATTACTAAGTTTTAGTTTTATTTCTCTGTAATGTATTCATATACAGGGTCTCTCTTTTTCTTGCTGGGACTTGAACTCAGTCCTGTACAAGGACAAGTGCTCTTACCTGCTAAGCTATTTTTAAAACTAGAAGCCATTGGTTTTAAACATCACCTGATTCCGTACTGAAAGACTTCTCAGATATTTTAACCAAATGTAGATGCAAGAGATTGATATAATTAGCAATGCTCTTCAGCAAGCTGTCTCTCTTGGAATCATTTGTTGTGCAGAATATGCTATTTGCAAGAAACCCTGCTGTGTAAAGTCTGTAAGGAGAGAAGGAAGAACATACAGATGCTTGAACACCATCAGGTGCAGCCACTCCATTCCCTCTGTTCTTGTCACCTCTGCATATTTCCCAGAACTCTTGTATGCAAATGTGGAAATCCAATTTGGTCTGGCTTAAGCTTCTCAAAACAATTCAAATTCAAATCAGTTAAAAAAAAAAAAAAAGCTGCAGACTACAACTGGTCTTGAGTATGGCCAGATCTAGAACTTCAGCCATGACCTGTTCGGTCTGCAGGGTTTTGGCTCTCTTGTCCTGGTTCTTGCTCCTGTTAGCAGCTTCTGTTCAGAGGGTGATCATCCAACCTATTCTGAGTTATCCCTTCTGATTCTCTTCCTATAATAGGAAAACAACTTTCCTCCCACATTGGGTAAGGCGGGTTCCTTAATTCTTCTTTCTGTGGTTTCATTGAAGCATGTACTAGCTGATTTTGTGTGTCAACTTGACACAACTAGATATCAGGTGGAAAGGAGACTCAGTTGATGAAATCGCTCCATGAGATCAAGCTGTAAGGCATTTTCTCAATTAGTGATGAATGGAAGAGTTACCAGCTCAGTGTGGGTGGTACCATCCCTGGGATGGTGATCCTGTGTTCTAAGTAAAACACAGGCTGAGCAAGCCATGATGAGCAAGCCAGTAAGCAGCACCCCTCCATGGCCTTGGTATCAGCTCCTGTCTCTAGGTTCCATCCCTGCCTGAGTTCCTGTCTTTACTTCTTCAAATGATGAACTATGATTTGCAAGTAAATAACCCCTTTCCTCTCCAACTGGCTTTTTGGTATGGTGTTTAGTCACAAAAATAAAAACTCTAAGACAGAACTTCTATCCCATGTCTGCTGAGTCAGGAGGATGGGCTTCATGGTTGTAATCCAACATGGTGTCACATATCCCACCCAGAAAAGGGAAGAAAAATCAAGGAAATCCCTCTTATGATATGACATTACATATAGGATAGAATTGTTTTCCTTTTTTTTTTTTAAGCCCACACTCTTTTTTTATTAGATATTTTATTTACATTTCAAATGTTATCCCATTTCCTAGTTTCCCCTCCAAAAATCCCCTATCCCCTCTCCCCTTCCCCTGCTCCCCAACCCACCCACTCCCATTGGTGGTCCTGTAAGCCCACACTCTTTTTTTTTTTCAACTTTTATTAGATATTTTCTTCATTTACATTTCAAGTATTATCCAGAAAGTTCCCTATACCCTCCCCCCTCCCGCTCCTGCTCCCCTACCCATCCGCTCCCACCCCTTGGCCCCGGCGTTCCCCTGTATTAGGGCATATAAAGTCTGCATAACCAAGGGGCCTCTCTTCCCACTGATGGCCAACTAGGCCATCCTCTTCTACATATGCAGCTAGAGACACGAGCCCAGGGGGTACTAGTTAGTTCATGGTTATTCTTCCACCTATAGGGTTGAAGACCCCTTCAGCTCCTTGGGTACTTTCTCTAGCTCCTTCTTCCTTGGGAACCCTGTNCCAACTAGGCCATCCTCTTCTATATATGCAGCTAGAGACACGAGCCCAGGGGGTACTAGTTAGTTCATGGTTATTCTTCCACCTATAGGGTTGAAGACCCCTTCAGCTCCTTGGGTACTTTCTCTAGCTCCTTCTTCCTTGGGAACCCTGTGTTCTATCTAATAGCTGACCATGAGCTTCCACCTCCATGTTTGCCAGGTATTGGTATATTTTCCCCCAAGACAGCTATATCCAGGCCCTTTCAGTACCATCTTGCTGGCATATACTATAGTGTCTATGTTTGGTGACTGATTGTGGGATGGATCCCTGGCAGCCGCAGTCGTTGGGTCCATCCTTTGGATTCAGCTTCTGGCTCAGCGGGTAAGAGCACCCGACTGCTCTTCCGAAAGTGATAAGTTCAAATCCCAGCATCCACATGGTGGCTCACAACCATCTGTAACAAGATCTGGCGCCCTCTTCTGGAGTGTCTGAAGACAGCTCCAGTGTACTCACATATAATAAATTAGAATTGTTTTCTTAAAACATACTCGGGCCTTGGCAGCTGTGAAGTGGGAGACAGGAATGGGAGCTTGTAAAAAATAGAAATGGCCTGAATGAAAAGTTGTAACGTTATCCAAGAAGCAAAAACTAAATATATCTTTCTTTTAAAGAACATTCTGTTTTTGTAATATTAGATATTGCATACTTTGATGTAACTTTATTAAAGATTTAAAGATTGTATATGACTTTGAAACATATCATCTCCCTTCATGTCTATAGCCTTCAGCACCCAAAATTATCACATGGGCAGTTTCTGGATTTGTTTGTAACTGTCTTTTCTTGTCTTTGGGGATATCATTGATGGCAGAGGTCTGGGCATACTCAACTCTGAACAGTGCCTAACACATTGTGGATATTCCATATTTCCTGAAGTTTCGTCTTACTTAGGTACATAAAACAGAATCGAAAAGGTAGAACGTTCGACACAGAGACGTATTTACGAAGTGTCTTCTGTCATTAAATCTTTATCTAAGTCGTAAGGGTAACCACTTATTTTAAGATACACAAGAAGACCTTTATATTGAACTTGTAATAGTGGTGTCCTCTGAGAAAGATCCACCCTTTGTCCTATTCTAGACTCAGAAAAAAATCAAATGCAAATAACATATATAAAGTTATAAATTCAAATGAAAAATAAATTTTAACATTATAATTTTAAAATTCAAAATGTATATATATTGTTTAAATGTTTAAAAAGGGTTGGAACCCTAATAATCCTTGTTAAGATGATTATGGCAGAGGCTGTCACTTGTCCCTGCAAAGACTGTGTGATTCCTTCTCTAATAGGACTACCACGTTACACATGAGCACATGACAACATCAAATAAAAATTACAATACCAGGGTGACTCTCCAGCTAAGTTTATTAAGGAGTCTCAGTGCTGGAAAATGGATTGTACATACATGTAAAATTCATAATTGTTTAGAATTCTTGTTTATGCTCAGGGCTATGGCCCACCCCTTCATTTTCCCCCCTTCTATTATCAGGGGTCAGTTTTATGACTGGAGTCAGAATAACCACATGGTGTCATGAAGTAGCAGGGGGCTGAGATTGAATTTGTCAAAGCGACAGGACCTAAGGAGTCCCATCACTCACCTTCTAGGCCTGATGTAACCACTATGGCTAACAAGTTTTTAAATTTTCTTATCATTTGCAGTCAGATTTGCTCCTAACTTAGAAATATGATTATTCTTTAACTTTTTGCTCTTACCAAGAAAAAGTAAGAGACTCTGTTCTAGCAAGCAAATACCTTGGTTGGCCTTTCTGTTTCTCTGATCAGTACTAGATACAGAAAGGTCAGAAGAAATACTCTGCCAAGAGTCCGAGATCTCTTAAGGGAGCCTGTGCTGATGTGGGGATGGTAGTGTTTTTCAACCAGACCATGTGGGCCAAACTGACTGATTCCTACTTCCCCCACAGAAGCCATTTTAAATGGTTCTGCCTCACTCTTATCAGCCAGCTGGCTGCCTTATCTGATTCATGTCTGTCCTTTCTTCAAAGACCCTTTCAAGCTCCACTTCCTTTTCTTCTCTGCCCAGGCACAGATGACATCTGCTATTCTGTCTAGGCTTTCCTTCACTCAGTTGCCAGGTTGTTTTTTTGTTTTGTTTTATTTTCTTTTGTTTTGTTTTCTTTTGTTTTGTTTTTCAGAAAGAAGTGGTAAACCCTACTTTTACCTTGACGGCATCAAAATAAACTGGTCTAGCTGTTAATAAACAATCTTTAGAACAGGTTAGAAAACAAAGGTAGGGAGAAGTAAGCTTTTCAAATGACACAATTTTCAAATTATATAGTTTGCAGTTATAAAGCAGTGTCTGTTGTAAGAGCAATTGCCCCTGTTCAAAGACTGGCTAATATTTGTGTCATTAACAGGGTATTCTGGCTTTTCAGAAAGTATTGCTATTGGGATAAAGCACAAGAGGAGGTACATTTGAAGGCCTTGCTGAGATAATCCTCTGAAAAATAACAGTGGAAGGGAGACCTGGAAGGGCAACAGCATTTGAAATGTAAATAAATAAAATAATTAACAGTAATAATAATAGGAATCACACCATGTAATAGATCTAGGGCAAGAGTTTTATTGGGTGGGGGAGACCATCTCAGAGTGGGAATTTGAGGGAGAGATATATACAGACAGGCAGATAGACTAGGAGGCAGAGAGAACAAAGATGGAAGAGAGAGACAAAGACAGAGACAGAGAGACAGAGAGACAGAGAGAGAGACAGCAGACAGACAGACAGAGAAGCTCAAACAAAACAATCAGAAATTACAAATAATATATTTGCCTAGTGCTTATTGAATGAACAAATAATCATGGCTCACTGGAAAGAAGGTCTGGATGTTCTAGAATTATGGATTGAACTAAAAGTTGTGGAGTCATAATACAGGAATAAGGGTGAGCAATTAGTGAACTTTCATAAATCACCCACAGATCAAGGCTGAACCAGTTGTGCTTCTGTGTGACGGTCTCATTAATTTTCCTGTGTGTTCAAGCCACCAACACAATGTCCTCAGTTGTGCTGATAATCAGCAACCTTGGTTCCTTTTGCAATGAAACAGTAAAGCAATCAGAAGAAAAATTCCACAGTTTCTGGTTGCATTTCCCCACCCACCTGTGTCTCTTCTTATAGTCTGTGTCCTTGCTATAGCCAAGGCCAGTTCCTTTACCTGGAAGTCGAAGCTCTTTCCTGGCCAGTTACTCCCAGGATCCATTTGTTTACTTTTGTTGCTAAGTGTTCAAGCTGTTGTGACTTCTCATAACTCCAATAATCTCTTTTATTCTCTCTTTTTTTCAAGTAACAGTCCTATTTATATACTGTTTTTGAACCAAAACCCCTTACATGAAACATTCATATCTCCATCCTTTAGTAAAAAAGTTGTTTCAGAACTTATATCTTAGGTTATTTGGGGATGTGCGATGACTGACCTGAATGGAAGAGTACTTTCAGTTCAGGTATGACGACTAGTATCAAAAGTTAGAAGTAAGAAGTAGAACCAACTGAGTGGGACCCAGAAAGCAGAAAAAGGAAAGAAAATAAAATAAAAAAAAAGAAAGAAAAAAAAAAAAAATGTTTCTTGAAAGAGACCAGGGACCATAAAGACTTTATTCACTAAGGGGGATACATCCCAGGGTTTCACTTGTATCAAACACTTCCTGCTTAGACACTATCCTGAACTCAGTTTATAATGTTTAATAACTCATAGCACATTGGGAATAATTCCAAAATGCAATGTGAACACCTTCAGTAGGATGCAATTACTCTGCAAACTAAGTATTGAAAGTTTACAATTAAAAGCTGTCAACACATAGTAAATAAATTAAAGTTATTGTCAACATATTTTGTCTTCTCTTAATTTGCAAGAATGGATGATGTCTTAAATTTCAATGTGAAACAGAAGCATCCTTAAGTATCTTTGTACGTATGATAGGAATTTTGTGGGTTTTTTTTTTTCTTCCAGTTCTTCTACCATACCTTATGTCACTAGTAAGGTACATGATGGTCTCTTCTAGTCTGTCACATCAGTTACAAACTATCAATCAATTCTGTCACTGCTCCTATTGGACATGGACTGAAATTCTTCTTGTGTATATTTCTTCTGGGAGAAATATTTTTACTGTGGAGGGGAGATTCTTCCCATCCTGGGGGCAGTCTCCCCATCAACCAGATGTCACTTTGGTGATAACATCTCTGACCTTTTCCTGCTCCCCCATTTTCCCAAGAGAATGCCTCCAGAGACTGCTCTTTCCACAGACAAGCCAGGCACCTCTTTCCTCTGTGATAGACTCTTAGTGGGTTTTTGTATCCCACCCCTTTGACCCCCGCATTTCACTTTTCCTGCTGAATCATCCTTTTTTTTTTTTTTTTTTCTGATCCCATGATGCTCTAAGTCTCAGGTCCTTTACTCTTTGTCTTCCCAACACTCACATTCTAGATGGTATCTAATTCTGTGTATTTTGAGAATTCTGCCTTGAATTACAACTCCTATGTCCACAAACATCCCCTTTCAGCATCCACAGGGTCCTCATCTCTATTATGGTATCCTCAAGTTATAGGTAACAAACCGAGATCTTGAGCAAAACTGCTTCATACAATGTCCACTACCTAAGTTTATGGCATTCCTTTTGAGAGGAAAAGCATCCATCCTGTATTTAACACTTCTTTTTATTTTAAGCTTTATAGTCATACCACTTTCCCTTCAAAATAACTCCAGAGGATACGACATGTCTTACCTTCACCATCTTCATCTTTGACTAGAGTCGGGCTATTACTACCCTTAGTTAATTCTCAGTCCAAAGTCAGAAGAATGCAGTTAAACCAACATCATATTATATCTGTACTCCATGAAAGAAACCAGTGTGAATCTTCATCATACTTGAACAAAGAGAAAAAAAATCAACAACTTCCTGACTAGCCTGCTGTCTGTCTATCATCTCACATGCCTATTTCTTTTGCTTTGACAGTGCATAATCACCACAGGCATCAATCATCCTTCTATGGCATTTCTTACTCTTGTCCACAACATTATTTTCTCCTGATATTTAACAGTACATCATGCCATTTAAATTTATTTATCTCATCTATTCTCTGTCTTCTTTACTAAAGTATAGGCTACATAAAGCCAAAGGATTATTTTTACTTCTTGCTGTCTGCCTCACTCACCATGGAATGTCAGTCTCCAGAGAGGCACTAGGGACATGATGATAAGCTCTCAGTGAGTCTTTGTGGGGGGCATTAACGACAGGTTGCCCTGAGGTCTCAGAATGATTTAACAGATGCCTCAAAAGAGGCTGACATCAGTACCCGGTTGTACCCGAAAACATGAGGCCCTGTTTCCCTAGAGGTTTTCTAAAAATTGCCTCCCCGGAGGACTTGTTATAAAATTATCTGGGAAATGTTATTGTAAAAAGAGTAGCCGCACACATTGTGGGAAAGAATTCAATAAGACTAAATGACAAAAGCATGGCAGCCTGAAGAGAGGGAGCTATGGAGTAAGGTATGGCATAAATGAATGGAAACAGAGCCTATGCTCCAACACTGAAGGAAGGTTTTTAAATTAAAATTTACGCTCTAATCTAATAAGGCTTCTGCTGGAACTTCAATAAGACCTCTTTGTATCTTGACATTGTTTTGCATTTTATGTGAAAGAGAGACTCTGGCAGGATTTTATTAAAAAAATAAGTAGTAAAGAATGTTGATGGCTGAGAAATGAGCATAAAGATCAGCTGGCATAAAAGCAGCAAAAGAGAAGGAAAGATCTAGAAACAGGACCTACCCTATGTACAAAGATTGCAGTAATCACATTTAAGCAAGCCGTAAGTTTCAAAAAAATGAAATCGTGACCACTGGAAATCCATTTAAATGGAACAGTTAAACCCCTATCACACATTATATTTAATTAAGAAAAGGAATTATCAAAGGAGTTCAAACTCATTGAACTTTTGATTAATTTATCTGTGTCAACAGGAAAATATTTATTATGAGGGATGGAAATAGTCAATGCAAAATCTATTTCAGGTAAAGTTTAATAATAGCAAGGATATTCTTTCACTTTAATCAGGGTCATATGTTTACACTAAGTAGTAATGACTTGAGGATTAGCAAAACTAGTATAACAAGATTGGAGATAAAGGCACTGGGAAGGTCAATCTGTCTCAAGAAAATGGAACGCTTATTTTGAGGAAGACAGAATGGTGTTTACTGAAGATGAGTGCTTTTGAAAGAAATTTGTATGACACACCGATGCCCAGAGTGATGGATTTGTATTCTTTAGTAGAAAGAAGCTCAAGCAATCAGAAATGTTTCTTTCCCCTTAGAGAGAGGAGGGAGCAGAATTGGGGCTGTGCTAGTAGCCCTGCTAATCCTGAAGGTGCAACTGGGAGAGTCATAGCCATAGAGGGGAACTCCTGAGGCAGAAGACAATCTTGGAGTAACAAGGTCCACGAGATCCTTGAAATCTTCAGGTTAACACTGTTGACTTGGAGTCTCCACTACCCCTCGTGATGTGACCAGTTCCTGTTGCCTTCATCTCTCCACTGTGATGAACTACGTCTTGAACTGGGAGCACAACCCTTCCCCCTATCCCCCGCTTAAGTTCCTATTTTATCATAGAATCAGAAAAATAAACTGAGACAGTGATTTTTTTTTATATTTTTTAAAAGATTTATTTGCATTTGATGTGTATGGAGGTTTTGCCTGCTTGCGGGTATGTGCATCACATGCATGCAATACCCTGGGAAGACAGAAGAGAGCCTCAAGTTTTCCTGGAATTGGAGTTATAATTGTTAAAAGCTTCCATCTAGGGGCTGGCAGCTGACTACCATCAGCTAGTAGGGTACTGGCTCCTCTTTTTATTTATTTTTTATTTTTTTATTTTTTCCCATTCCTCCTCCTCCATCTCCAAGAGGATGTTTCCACACCCCCACATCTGCCAGGCCTCCCCATTCCCTAGGGCCTCAAACCTCTCAAGGGTTAGATACATCTTCTCTCATTAAGGCCAGTCCAAGCAGCCCTCTGCTGTATAAGTGTTAGGCTGGGGCTTGGACCAGCTAATGTATGCTGTCTAGTTAGAGTCTTAGTGTCTGAGAGATCCTGGGCGTCCAGGTTTGCTGAGACTGTTGCTCTTCCTATAGGCTCACCCTCCTCCTCAGCTTCTTTCAGTATTTCCTTAATTCAACCAAAAGGGTCCCCAACTTCAGACCACTGGTTGGCTCTAAGTATCTGCTTCTGTCTCAATCAGTTGCTCGTTGGACCTCTCAGAAGGCAGCCATGCTAGGATTCTGTCTGTGGCCCTCGCTGTAGCAGACTCCCTGGGAGGCCTTCAGACTGTGGGGTCTTCAGAGGAGCAGACACGCTGATGGTCTATCTGGGCAGAAGGCCTGAGACAGTGGTTTAAGTGACGGGCACAGAGTCATTCTTGATACCTTGACATCATTAAACAGGACAGTTAGGCAACAACCTGTATCAAGGTTTAAAATCAAGGTAGTGAAAAAATTAATCTCAGCCCTTCCAACTACTCAACACTCACATTATCTTTGATATTTATACATTTTAGTTATCTTGTAACAAAAATAACCAGTGAAACCCAGAAATGTATTTTTTTTCTAGAAATTTTTACAAGTTAAGAAAATTAGAAATAAAATCCCCAAACACCATCTACAGAAATCTTAATTTCAAATGCCACCTGAATATTAGAAGCATCAAACCCTTCCTTGTGTTAAGTTCTTCACTCGAATGTCTTCAATTTTCCTCTCCCCATTAACGTGATTGCAAGTCATTTTCAGTTCTGAAAATCCTTTAAAAATATAATTCACAAACCCAATTTAATAAATAGCTCTGAATCCATTAAACTGTTCTCACAGCCCAAGTCTACATTCACAGCTAATGACAAATATGTACATAAGAGTGGTGTCATCAACTTTTCCGATTGCAATCTCCAGTTAATAGAGATGCTAGGTAGTGTATCACACTGCAGAGGCTTCGGATAATTACCTGGCCCTCTTCATGTCTGTGGTACTGATGATGGAAAATTAAGGAACTTATTCTTAGAGCCTCCATACAGGGAAATAGAATCTGGCAGAAGAGACCAATACAAACCAGTCTGAGAGGTATAATAGCCAGAAACGCAAAGTAGTGAGTGGAAGGAGGTGAATTAGTATTCAGCTGGCCAGTGCTCATCTCTTTCTTCCCAATAGATTGCTGGTATGTCATAGTAAAGGTCAACAGGGGATTTGAGTGCAGAAAAATAAATGGGAAAGCCAATAGATAATAGTCAAGGCCCTGGGTTATGTGGGCTGCAGATCTTGACTCTCCCTCTCAAAGATCACCTTTGTCACACACTGACACAATTAAAAGGCTGTAAACCCAGTCAGCAGCGAATTTTAAAGTCTCAGAACTGAAGGCGTTTTGCACTTCAGGGATGCCAATCAAATTGTCTGCTAACTAGAGAAAAATGAGAGTAAAATGTACAGGTACCCAGCTGAACATCTTCTTTAAGCTACTTCCCATTCATTCTCAAAGCGTTGAAATCGCCGCATGGCTGTCTTTCAGAGGAATGAGATCATTTGGAGTCTGTGCTATTTCGCAGTTTAAAGGTCTTAGCCAATTTCTATGACTGGAACATAAGCCCTTGACATCATCAATATGACACAATGCTCCTTCTTAGTAACTTAAATTAAAAGTACTTGTCATAACTTTGACTCAAATTAGCAGATCTGTCCTAATTAAATGTGGTGGAGGCTCTGGTTATCCAGCACATTCGCTTCTCCCATTCCCTGACAAGGCAGACATCTCACCCCAGGTCTCATCGCCATCACCAATGACACTGGAGTTTAAGTGACAGCAAAAGCAAGAAAAATCACAGCCTCTAATATTTTCTTGATCTCTGGAAACTGCAAATAAATATTCTTGTTATGCTCCTTCTCTATTTGAGTTTTCAGTTTAAAGATCTGTTTTTTTTCTGTCTCTGGGTGATATACAAACATCTCTCTAGGAACAAAAATTTTCTGGTTTGATCAAAATGAATGAGAAAATGGATTTTAGCGAAGAATTTCCAATCCTTCATCAAAAGTAGTAAGTGCTGTCAAGGTTGAAAGAAAGCACTAATAATCCAATTTTTTGTTCTGGTTTCTCAGGCGTTTCTCCCTGAATTCTGTTTGTTTGTGACCTTCTGCAATGAAATTTCTGTGTGTGTGTGTGTGCTTGTGTGTGTGTGTGTGTGTGTGTGTGTGTGTGTGTGTGAGAGAGAGAGAGAGAGAGAGAGAGAGAGAGAGAGAGAGAGAGCGCTAAGGCCAGCTGAGGGAATGCCTGAATGTCAGTCATGACTTAGATGCAAGCAGAAACATTGCAAAACTCAAAGACTGTTTACCTTTAGATCCATATCTATCTATCTATCTATCTATCTATCTATCTATCTATCTATCTATCTATCTATCTATCTACCTATCCATCTACATATATTGGACCAAAACTGAAAAGAGGGTGGTTGTTTCTCTTAGAATACAGGTTTATTTGGGGTTGGCTGACATTTTCATGGTCAGATAGCAGTCATCCATTTAACATCCAAGTAGTTATATGACTCATGGTTGTGCTGTTTTAATCAAGTGTGGTAACCATGCAAATAGGAGCTAGTCTCTAAACAACAGTCTTCTCTTATTAAGTATCAAGAAATCAAGCAAAATCAAGTTGGCAAAACTTCTCAGTCTGCTGAGAGCTTCAAGCTCACAAGACATGCTGATGACAGCTTAGTAAAATTTGTTTCTATGATTTCTCTATCTCCAACAAAGGTATTCATGCCTACTGTTTGAAACACACCATGTGTTCACAATAGCAAGGAATTAGAGGAGGGGAAGTCATGGTTGAGTCAAGGACTTGAAAACAACACAGACATTGAAGAAAACATAGTATGTGTTTCATGCCCCTCTGATTGTAGGCTGCAAACGTTACAAAAAGATCCCTTACAAAATACCTCACTCTTCACTGGAAAATGCTGGATAATGCTATATAACTTATGCTGAGTATCTTTCCATATTTTAAACTCTCTTTGTTGTTCTGTTAGTATTCAACTCACCTATAGCAAAAAGATGTAATTTATGGATTTTCTTTGAATGTTTTATGCTTTTATAAGTTTAAGTAAATTTTGAAATGCAGGAAAAAAGGCATACTGAAAAATCATGTCATGTGGTCTGTGATCACCAAGCAAGTATTCTTCTATCACCTATTTGGACAGTTTCCAGGGGGAGCAATCAGTCCTACGATACACTAAAACTCTAGTTAGCCCATGACTTATTTTGTTTCTTTAGAGCAGATGTCCTTGCTGTATGCAATACTATGTAATTATTGAGTTTGGTGTGTTTATGATTAGTGTTGGGGTCACGCAGGTAACATATTCTATTACTGATCCACACTCTCAGTGCCCTGATTTATTTTCTTTCTTTCTTTCTTTCTTTCTTTCTTTCTTTCTTTCTTTCTTTCTTTCTTTCTTTCTTTCTTTCTTTCTTTCCTTCCTTGCCTCCTCCTTCTCCTTCTCCTCCTTCTCTTCCTCCTCCTCCTTCTCCTTCTCCTTTTCTTCTTCTTTCCTTCTTTCTCCTTTTTCTCTCCTTCTCCCCCTCTTCTTCCTACTCTCCCCATCCCCTCCTCCTTCTCTGCCTCCTACACCCCCCATTGTAATTACACCCAAGTTTGTCTTCACATAAACTATTCTCTTTCACTCATCTGGGTTATAATTCAAGCCAATGAGAAACCAGGGAGTTGTGCCCTCTATTTCCCACCAACATGCTTTGCTATTGACTACATTAAAATTACCAGTGTCTAAGCTGATAGAAAAGGGAATAGAGTGAAAAGGGATGCAAGCTTTGTAATCTGAAAACAATAGTTAAAGCTGATTTACTTTTGTTCTGTTAGGGGCTGTTGAGGGATCTTAACAGATTTCTGCTCCTGTCTCATGATGTTTGTGTTTCTGATGCCTACTTGTCCCTAATGTTACAAACTTGTTGTAATATTCTGTTCTAGTGTCTGTTCATGTCACCAGGCAGCTTGGACAAGACTCAAAACAAACTCAAAAGCAACACACAGATGCTCACACACCACTACCACCACTACCACCACCACCACCACCACCATCATCATCATCATCATATCATTATCCTCCCTCTTGTTTCTCACTTTTGTACACACTGAGCTTAGAGGAAATACAGAATCCCTTTTCAATGTGAGAAAGCTATATTTGAAATAGCACTTATCAAATTGCAGGACTCATGGAACAACAGACTATATTCACTTAGAATATTGATCACAGGGTACATTAGGAATTCCATGAAATCAAATGAAGTATTACTACAGAAAGATCTGGGCATTGATGAATCATTAACACAATTTGTCTTTCAAGAATTGACTTTTGAGAATTAAGTAATAAAGTTACTCTAAATTTAGACTATTAGCTATCTTGTCCCAGCACCAATCTGGGATACAAGTTAACTCTCAGAAGCATGACTCAAGGTCACAGAACAAGAGTTAGGTTATTTGTGTGTGTGTGTGATTGTAATGCCTGTGAAATAATGGGAAAATAGTCACCACTTTAATTAGTTTTGAATATTAAATGTGTATGCATTTAAAAATATAGCACAGTTTGAAAAACCAGCCTGCCTCCCTCTTATACATAAAGGTCACCTTATAGTAAAGACAAACTAGGTTCATTCCCTTTTATGATCAAACTTCTGTTTCTCAAGGATTGGGTTATGCCCTACCTCTAATCTTAACTACGAATGGTTCTGTACTGCCTGTTCTAGAAATAATATTCATGTTTTTGTTTCAAGAAGTTATTTATAACCATCTTACAATGTTACCTTTGTTTCAAAAGGTTCTATGGTCACCTATCATATCATTTTCTTCCCTCTTGTTTCCCACTTTGATCTACCTTGTTATACCTACATTGCAACTATATTAATTTGATCATTATGATTTGGGTCAGTGGTCTTTCTCCTCCTATCTTTGAGATTAATAAGTTAATAACATTCTACATGTTTTTTTTTTTCATGACTTAGAATCAGACAGAGACCAGATTTAAAACAGTTTTATTATCACATCTCTAAATTCCCAGAATCACAGGAAATTGAAGGTCCTAGTATATACTTTCTAGAAGGTGTTCCCCAGGGTCTACCAGGATATGTCTCCATATTTCAGATAACAAAATCTCATCTTGTTGACTCTGGTCCTTCTGCCAAGACTTGAGGTGTAAGCAGAAACATTCTACCTGCCTCTGCACTTAATTACCTGAACTTTCTTCATTATCAACTTGTCCTTAATAAGAAAGGGAGAGAAGCCCTGAGCTTCATCTGGCTTAGGTTAATTACCCATAATTCCCCACCTTTGGTTAATGCTCAGTGCAAGTGATGTGGCTACTAATTGATAGGCCTGACTCTGATGTGTAAGAGATTGTATCTAACTAACCCAGTTGCCTGGGGACTTTTCAACAGCAAATTCTCACTGCTATTTCTTCTAAGAAGCCTAGGACTTAACTGAAGCCCTAGAGGTTTTTCTTAACACAAGGTAGTACTAGGAATTTTCTAGAACATTACTTATGTAAGCAGTAGTGTTTTCAGCTGCTCACAGTTTACTAGTGCTGATAATTGATATTTCTGCCACAGTTAATTTTAAAAACTGACAAGAAAATGAGAAAATTGGTTATTATGATACAAGTGGACCCAACCTGCTTCTAAGTACAAAAAAAATGTGGTGTAATGCCTTTGAATAAAGTGATAAAAATATTTCCCACTTCACCTGTTACACTGAAAACAACACCTGCAAATGCAGGTCTCAGTCTACAGTGATAATTCAGATTTTACACATATTCACACAAATACCCCAAAGACCTCTGTGGCTATAAATTAAATTTCATGGATGTCTTACAAGGATGTAGTTACTGTTGTTTATGGACATGGGATAAGAAATTGAGACATAAATTGGAAGTGAACCAAAAAATGAAAAGATTTACAGTATGAGCTAGACACTAATACATATCCAAATCTTATACAATGGTAAAAAGAACATATATATAAAAAGAATATATATATATATATATATATATATATATATATATATATATATATATATATATATCACACACACACACCAATCTGGGCTTGCCAAATACATAGAAACATCTTAAAGTTTACCATGTGAATTATTTTTAACTTATTAAAGAAAATCAAGCACAAGATAACCCTAATTTATTGTCACAGTGATGTGTGTATCGACACCCTCTATCCTCTACTCTTTTCCTTCTATGTCACCTGAGCCATCACTATAACAAGGCCCTTGTGTGTGGTCACATAGTGCATAAAGCACAGGCACACACATGAAGACTTTCACACCTATGCCTATAGGAAGTGCCATAGTCAGGAAAGTAAAAGAACTCCACAGCTGAGAAGTGGTGGTACAAGCCTTTAATCCCAGCACTTGGGAGGCAGAAGCAGGCGAATTCTGAGTTCAAGCCCACCCTGGTCTACCCGGCTCATAAAGAACTTTTAATGTCCGTAAAATAGGGCGTAAACATTCACTCAGTTAAAAATTGGCTGAGCCATTGTGGGTTCTATTATTTGAAGGCTATATTGCCAAGATGTTAAAATTTGAACTATAATACAAAAGCTACATTCTCCAAGCTATGTACTTCCTAAAGAGATATAAGGTAGTCATTTTATTTTATCATCTGTTGCAGTTTGACCATGAAATGTCTCCCATAGGCTCTTGTCTATGAACACTTGGTCTGAGGTAATTGTCTCTATTTGTACAAGTTCTGGAACCTTTAGGAGTTAAGAGTATCACTGAAGTAAAAGGGACATTGGAGCTGATCCTTGAAGCTTTGTAGGCTACTCATCCTTTCTGTTTACATTCTGCATCCTCAGTCTGGATGTGACCAAGCAGCCTCCACTTCTGTTACTGGGCCTTTTGTGCCTGGTACCACAATCTTTGTCTCTATGATAGACTGCGTCCCTGTGAAACTCTAAGCTAAATAAACCATTTCTGACTCAAATTACTTTTGTCAGAGTGTTTTTGGAAGATGTAGCATAACTAAACAAAAATTAAGCATGAAACACATGTTGTTTGGATCTAGTTTTCAGCAGGAATGTGGAAGAGTTTGGACTTTGGATTCGAAAAGCCCTTTAATGCTAAGCAATCAGAGCTTAATGAGCCATTTCTGGGAGGAACCTGGAAAACAAGAATGTTAAAGGAAAGGTAGACAACGCAGATCCAGGTTATGAGGTTGCAAAGGAAAACAGACTCTGTCAAGAAATTGGTTAGGAGCCATTCATATGATATTTAGGACAGAAAACTGACTTCACTTCTCCCATAGCATGTGACATGGAGTAAGGCTGAATTTAGAGGTAATAAACTAATTTGTTTGGCAAGAGAAAGTGGTGTGGCACCGTTTAAACTTTGGATAAAGAGTGTATGTACAGAAACAAACCACCCATACTTGTAAACAAAATTAGAATTGTTAAAGAGAAACCTGGCAGCTTGCACTGAGGCAATCGGGAAGAATTCAGGAGGACAAGACCCTACCCATCAAAGATTCCAATGTATGTGGAAAGTGAAAGCTTTAATTGAGGATACAACTTTGTGTGGAGGGCTCTGCTGTCTAAAGGCCAATGTCAAGCATTGTGTTTCCCCAGGGTCACCATATAGGCACTGGTGCATCTCTGGTCCAGAGGGGACCGAGCTACTTCCTTGGCTGGCAACAGATATATGACACTGTAACCTAGTGAAATTAGTTTTGGTACCATTGAAGATGAAATATTGGGTCATGTTGTTTCAGTCTATAGTTTTAGAGAACAGTTGAAACCAAGTAATAGATGGCACGGTCAGAGTACTGACGAGAAGGTTTTGGGAGTCCATTGCATGAAGCTGTGAAGGTGAAGTCTAGGTTTCAGTGGAACGCCTAAAATGTCAAAGCTTCCAGGACCATGGGATGTCTGTCAAGAAAATCTGTGGAAAATGGAATAAGGCAAACTCAGAAAAGATGCTGTGTATACTATGGGTAGCAGAGCTAGAGGAATGGGCCTCTCCTCTAGCTATCCACTTTGGAGCCAAGAAAGTCTCATCAAGGACTCTGATGCTAGACATAGACCTGAGGGATTTATTATTATTGTTGCCTGTTTGGCTTTTGCTTGGTTTTGGTTTGGTCTACTCACTTCTTGCTATGTCATGATTCTTTTAGAAATGAGAATATCTATGCTGTGCCATTTTAATTTTGAACTGTTTTTGTTGTTTTCTTTTTCTTTTTCTTTTTTCATTTTTCTTCAGTGTCATGATTAAGAAATTGCTTTTGGTCTAGAGGACACATTAGACTTTGAGCCTTTGAATAGTATTTGGGATGTGAAAGACTATGAGGATGTTTACAATTAGACTGAGTGTATTTTACATCAACGGAAAGCAATTTACCTACAGGAGCCAAGGATAGAATATTGTAGGTTGAATATGCAATGTCCTCCATAGAGAGACTTTTGTGTATGACCCTTAGTCTTCCATTGGGCAGGAAGTTCAGAAAGATTGTAGAACCTTTAGGAGGTAGAACATTGCTAGTGGGAGTAGCTTTGTGTGGATGGGGCTTGACGCATATAAACTAGCAACACTTCCTGTTCAGTCTTTGCTTCCTAAGTATGGATATGGTGAATATGGTCAGACCAAGCAGCTACTTCCTTACTCTGATGGACAGATGTATCCTATGACACAAGCCACAAATAAGTCTTTTCTCCTTTAAGTTGGTATAATCATGGTTTTATGTACAGTAATTGGAAAGGTAACAGAGATACCCCGTTGCCTTCTTTGGAGACAGTATTTCACTGTATAAGCTCAGCTGGCCTAAAAGTCACTATGTAGAGCTGGTTTGTTTAGAACTAACAGAGTTCTACCTGCCTCTTCTTCTCTTGGCCATGGATTAAGGTGTGCACCACTGTTTCTAGTAAACCATTTAAAAAACAATAAAATTAATAATGAAGGTCAAACTTATTCTTTTGATATTTTCTTGCAAAATAATATATTGCAAATGAATTTGCTTTCATCATCGGTTTTGTGGCTTTTGTAATAAATTGAGACCATTTCATTCTTTACATTATACTTCATTGACAAGAGTCAGGAAAACTTGTTTAATCCTGAATGTTGTCGGCAATGAAATACAAAAACATAAGGAGAAATATACTTATTGCATATTTCCTGTAAATTTTAGCTCACCATCCAGGGGTAGCCCAACAAACTGTAACAAACCAGGCTGGCAGCCACTAAAGTAAGCTTACTATACAGGCAATTATGCTAAAACCTAATGTGAATCACTTAGCTTGTAAGCTTTGCTCACTCTGAAGCCTGCCCCTTCGCTTCTGTTTTTTAGCAACTAAACTGTGTATACTCTGCTAAAGGCATTCTTGGATGCTAGAAATTCTGGCTAAAATGCAAAGAAACAAGTAAGCATGCAAGAAGGCAGAAAAGAAAAAAAAACTATAATGAAGTTGGCAAAATAACTTGATGATAATGAAGAATCAATACTGTTTAGTGGCTGTAATTAGGAACATCTTGTCATATGTGTTGATATACGAAAATGTTGCATCAAATAATGTTAATATGTACAATGTATACATGTAAATAAAAATAATCATCTAAATAAAAAACAAAGAGATACAGAATATTTGACATCTAAAATGTTCCCAGCTTCCATGTGTTGCAATGCTGGAGCTGGCAAGCTCTGTGAAACGTTCTCATCATCTCTAGTAAGAAGACAAAAGCAAGTAAACTCACTGGCACATTAAGGTAGAAAGGTGAAAAAAACAGTGTGGTAGCTATTTGTCCTTATTTTATTGACATTGATTATGGCACTCTGAAATCAGAACAGCTCCAAAGGTAGTAAGCTTAATATAGTTATAGACCACGTAATCAATTTTGATATGCTTCATCTGGTTTTAACTTTTAATAAGCTCTTACTACTTTTTAATTTTTAAAATATCCATATTCATTTATTTATTTGAATGCGGTGTGTGTGTGTTTCATATGCTAATGGATGTCAGAGGACAATTGTAGAAGTAGGCTTTTTCACCATGTGGGTCATAGAGATTGAGGTCAGATCACCTGTCTTGGTAAAAGCCACAAATGGTTTTACCTGCTAAGCTATCTTGCTCTCCTTTATGGTACGATTTAAAAGCTTGTATGAATATAAATTCATCTTCTGGGGATATCTATATAAAAAGATACCTAGGCTACAGGGACAATCGATTCAATTCAAAGTGCTCAGAATATCAACTAATTATCATCTACTCAACCTGAAAGCACCGCGAACCATACCAAGAAAAGTGGTCAGTTTAACATGGAAACTGCGATTTAAAATTCCAGTCACAGCCATATGCAAAGAAGGAAGATACTATCTTCTGTGGGTGGAGGTTCCCTGAGACACCACAAAATCCATTTAAGCCAACCAGTTAATTGTTTTGTCACGTCATGAAAATTTGTTGTTAGTATTAATTTAGCTCTGAGTTTTAAGCCAGTGACACGAGTGTTAACTGATGATATTATAAAGCAGGAATGAAGAGAATTTCACTCATCATTAGCTTGTTTTCAGGATGTAAAAGGTAATAATGAAAACAATAGGAAGCAGTACTCTCACTCAAGGGAATGCTGAACCAGGACACTTATTCATAAAGTTTAATCTAATCCATATAATAACTCAATGTGCTAAGCATCATTTTTTTTTCCCCATTCAGAAAGTAATTTCAGAGAGTTTCAGTAACTTCCCCAAGGTCACACAGCTAGCAAGAAGCAGATGGAGCTTAAAATTGTCACGGCTTGCTGTTGGTGATGGGTGCCAGATGCCTGCTAGAAATTCTTTAGGTAGAGAAGTGATTCTAGAAAATAGGAATGAGTCAGCCTTGGACTTTCTAGCATAGAAACCTCCACTTTCTGCATTTGCATTTCAAAGGACTGTGGGATAAAGAAATCATTTCCTATTGCGAGATAAATGCTTCTTCTTCTTCATGCAAGAAATTCAGAGCTCATTAAGAAAGAAAAAGAAAAATATTGAAAGAAGGAAACAAAAAGAGAGAGACAGAGAGAGAAAAGAAAGGAAACATGCCAGGTCCAATTTCCTCTCTGTATTAGACAGCAACCAAAGACACAGCTCTGGCAAGAAATGTACAGTGCCTCACATCGCTAAAATCTCCAACTGTTTGCATTGTAAACTTTACACTTGCCCATTTCACATAAATCAAGAAAGTCTATAAACTTAAAAAAAAATAGGCTCTGTTTTATTTGTGTGCATGTTACTAATAATGTTCTGGTATCCTCTAAACCCATCTCTGACCTGGAAATGGTCTCTTTTGAGGTGGTTCCTTATCCATTTATTCACTTACTTACATCAGAGCCCTCCTTATTCAAAACCCTCAGTGATTAAAAAAAAAGGGGGGCTGGCATAGGAGGGATTCTCTGTATGTGCTAACTAGTAAATGAATAGATAAATTTATATGACCAAGGTGGACCGAAGAAAGACAACCAGTGCTTTCTGTTTATTGTGTTATCATCCATTCACACAAGGTAGAAGCCAAATCTTTCTGAATCTATCAGCACACCACTGATATATTTGAATCATTTACATTTTCATTCCCATGTCAAATATAATACTATTCTAAATATCCCATCATTCTTAAAATCAGACAAGCTACATGTTTAAATGGATGATTAACATCAGGACTACATCAAGTTACAACCTTCTCTAGGCTCAATGTTTCCTATGTCAAAATCTTTATAGAGGTGCAAGGGATGTATTTTCTACCTCCTTTCAAAAGCAAGTGCTAATAGCTCATCAGCCAGTGTGTTTAATCAATGCTTAGAAAGATTCTGACTTCCCAACTTCTCTATTGCTTTATCCTAAGAGGCTAAACAGTCATAGAATATATAAAATTCTCTTAAAGGCTATCCTAAAGACTACTGTCATGATTTAGATTCATAGCAACCAGATTATTTGTCTGCCTGTCTTCCAACTAATGGAATGGTAGTTACTAAGGTGGCTTAGTTTCTCTATTCTTTGCTCACATACTTTAAAGAAGCTATCCTTTTTTCTCCTAATTTCTGCTACTGGCTATTTATTCAGAACACGCAGTCTCCTACACAACTTAGAAGGAAGACTCAGTCCTTTGCCCTCCTCCTCTCCCTCTTCTCTAAAAAGGATGAATAAATAGTCAGAAGTAAGGGAAGGTTAGCCACTTTAACAAATAAGCCTTCACAATTTAGGGGTTTATCTTAAGCACAATAGAAATTTCTTCTGCGTTTGCCTATCAGCCCAATTCAAATCCCTCTGGGTGGTAGTTTTTTTTTTATCAATGTGTTGATTCAGGAGCCTACTTAGAAGGACTCTACCATACATTAGGGTATCAGAGACCTCAAAGCCAATAAGCTATGAGAAAGGAGAGGCCTAGTAAAGGTAGTGCTGCATGGTCCAGGACTGGCCCACACCTCCTTTATAGTCCAATAGTTAAACCAGTTATAATGCTACAGTTGGAACAAGGGGTGGGCTGAGGCATGTACTTTTGGCTGAACACTAGTCATCTAGAACAACTTCAGAAAAAAGAATGTATATTGGCTAGTTTTTTATTGTCAACTAAATTGGTCTATGGAATGCCCCAAAACTTATCCTCTGGCAGTGTCTGACATGGTTTTCCAATGAGACTAAGAAGGCCCTGAACTAGTGCATTGAGTTACCCTTTCATTGAGCCAGACTATGACCCCATACCTAGAAGGAGGTAAAAGGAGAAGGTAGGCCTAATTAGATATAGGAAGAGTTTACTGGGTTTTCTATTTGTCATGAAGATGCCCTCTTTTGCCATATTCTCTCACAGACGTGCTGTTCTGCCTGACAGCAGACCTAAAAACATGAAGCCTGGTGACCTGGGCTGAACTTTATAAACCATGAGCCAAAACAAATGATTCTTCCATCAACTCATCCCTGCTGGGTATTTGATCACAGCAATGAGAGAACCAATATAGTGTGAATGAGAATTCCTGGAAGAAGCTGTGCCCACAAAGGCTGGCTGGCTGGCTGGCTGGCTGGCTGCTGGCTGGCTGCTGGCTGGCTGGCTAAAAGTTAAACAGCCACGGAAAGTTAGGAATGTTGCAGATCCAGAGACTAATAGCCGTTTTGCTCATCAATGACTGACTTAACATCTTGACTCAAGATATAACCTTTTGGGGCGTGTTAACAAAACGCCAATTTTCCAAAAATCAGAAAACTAAATGCCACCAGGTAAGATATGGGGCCCATATCTAAGCCTCTTCACATCTCTAATTCCCACTCCATCCTTCCACCAGAATAATCTTTAAATGCCTTAACTCAAGGCTTTCTTCTGTCTTTTATTATAGAACTGCTTTCACATTGGAATATGGGATTTGAAATAACCTAAATCTGTGTTCTTGTGCCATTACCATCTACATGTGGCTCTATAATAAATTACTATTTGTCCATTTTGAAGTGAGAGCTATGTTTTGCATTAAATATCCATTTTCCTTTTGATTTTAGAGCATGCCATGTTCATAAATGTAAAACACTAGAGAAGGCATTCTATGTTGGCCTCTATCTATCTATCTATCTATCTATCTATCTATCTATCTATCTATCTATCCATTTATCCATCATTTATCTACCATCTATCTACAGATGGATAGATAATGATGATGATGATAGATACATAGATAAAGATAGATGATAGATAGATGATAGATAGATAGATAGATAGATAGATAGATAGATAGATAGATAGATATGATAGAAAAGTAGACAGAAAGACAGATAAATGATAGTACACTGACTGAAACCTTGCTCAAATCTACTGGAATGAACAGAAAAACCCCAGTCCATATAATTAGGTTGTCAAGTATCAATTGTTTTTTTTAAGTTTATCTTAAAACAATGTCTCCAATTCTTGAGCTGACTGGACTGCCCTAGGAGGACTTAACAACAAAAGCATATTATGATCATTTTAGAAAACAAAAATGTTAAGTCCTTAAGCTTCCAAATAATCAAATTTTTTGACATTTAAGAAAATAAACACTAAGAAGATATTTTGAGGGGTTTAAGCATAATGCTTTTATTTCTCAGACTTGCTCATGGATTCCTAACATGTCTCACCTCTTTGTATTTCAAAGATTGTCTGTCTGTGTTGTATTAGCCCCTGTCTTAGTGTGACCAAGTCTGTACTAAACGGTCCTTCCAAATGTCTTTTGGAATGACTTTTGGTGAAGCTTCAACTGAGAAGGAGAAAGCTTTCCTTGGAACACTCCAGCCTTGCAATGTGGAACCACATTTCAGAGAGTCAAGCAAACAGCATTTTCCAATAACTCATTTAAATAACTGGAGCAACACAGGGAATCTGGTTCATCTGTCTGTCTAACATACAAGTTGGTTAATGCCCTAGGAGATCTGGATTTTTCACTGACCTTCCCTGTGAGCTAAAAAACAAAACAAAACAAAACAAAACAAACAAACAAACAAACAAAAAAAAAAACTACAAAGTATGTGAAATCTCTTCTCCCTTCTGGCTGCTGGAGAATCAATGTTTTGTTCAAGAAAATGGAATCATGAGTAAAATCCTGTTGTATAACAGCTCTGTCAATATTAGATAATTTTTGACATGATTGCAAAGCAACTTTTTTTCCCTTCGTCTTTTTTTTATTGGATATTTTCTTTATTTACATTTCAAATGTTATCCCCTTTCCCAATTTCCCTCCCTCCCGGAAAAAAACCCTATCACATCTTCCCTGCCCCTGCTTCTATGAGGGTGTTCCTCCACCCACTCCCACCTCTCCACCCTTGTTTCCCCGACACTGGATCATCTATAGAGCCTTCATAGGACCAAGAACCTCTCCTTACACTGATGCATGACAAGGCCATCCTCTGCTACATATGCCGCTGGAGCCGTGTGTACTCCTTTGTTGATGGCTTAATTCCTGGAAGTTGTGGGGGGGGGGGGTCTGGTTGGTTGTTATTGTTGTTCTTCCTATGGGGTTGCAAACCCCTTCAACTCCTTCAGTCCCTTCTCTAACTCTTCTCTTAGGGACCCTCATGCTCAATCCAATGGTGGACTGATAACATCTGCCTCTGTATTTGTGAGACTTGGCAGGGCCTCTCAGGAGACAGCCATATCAGGCTCCTTTCAGCAGGCACTTCTTGGCATCCACAAATAATAGGGTCTCGGTTTGGTAACTGTATATAGTATGAATTCCCAAGTGGGACAGTCTCTGGGTAGCCTTTCCTTCAGTTTCTGCTCTACACTTTATCTCCATTTTTGCTCCTGTGAGCAAAGCAACTTTTATCATTTCTCTTTCTGCTCTACAACAATCTTTAACTTGAATACAGACTGAATAGTCTTAATATGTCTTGTGCAGAAGTATCCTAAAATGCAATTATAATGCAAATATAAATGCAGGTAATGTTAGATAGAATGTGATCAATGACACCAAATTAAGAGGAAAGTCATAGTGTATACATTTTATAGTAATTACAAGTTTAAAGTAAGTAATCTGAACAAATCTACAATGGGCTGATTAGTTGCCACCATGGTTATCTTCTGTAAATGTAAGACAAAATACATTCTTTTCTTCTTCCAAATTTTATAAACTCATACACTTCCATGAGTTACTTTTGATCTTAATGTTTTATCATAGCAACAGAAAGATACTGATACTTACAGTTACAGATCACTATACAAGTGTTGGTGGTAAAGTGTTAAGCACAGTTAGTTGTCTTCCAGAAGGTGGTACCAGAGAGTAGAGAATTACTATAAAGAACAACAACTTGTTGGTTTTGGGAAACATGTGGATGGTTTTGGAAATTTGGACTAAAAATTGTCTGGGTACAATAAGCAGAGCTTAGCAGGCTGTTCAAGTGCAAGCCTAGAAGATAATAATGCTGAGAATCATGTGGATTATGAAGGTCTAGCTCACTGCATTTCAGAGGGGAGCAATGAATTTAAGAACAATTAGGCAAAAGGCTATTTCTCTAATGTCTTGAGATTCTGAGACCAGGCAACATATAGCTGTGTTAGAATTTCTGTGAGAGAAAAGTCCTGGGTGGTCATTTCACGAAGTTAGCAATGTTAAAGCTGATATGGTGGTTTGGATATGCTAGTCCCATGGGAAGTGCTAGTATTAGGAGGCATGGCCTTGTTCAAGGAAGTGTCACTATGTAGGTGGACTTTGAGGTCTCTAGAGCTCAAGCTCTTCCCAGCATAGAAGAGTCAGTCTTCTCCTGGTTGCCTTTGGAACAAGATGTAGAAGTTTCAGCTCCTCCAGTGCCATGCCTGCTGTACCCTGCCATGATTACTGCCATGATGATAATGGACTGAACCTCAGAACCTATAAGCCAGCCCCCATTAAATGTTGTTCTTCATAAGAGTTGCCATGGTCAATGGTATTTCTTCATAGCAGTGAAAACCCAGAATAAGACACCTGATTTGCAGTGGAGACCCCCAAGACAGTAAAAATGACAAAGCTGAGAGGCATCTGCCAAAGAGAGCTGCATAAGAAAATGGCACCAGACCAAGAGAGTTGGAAGTTGAAGAAGGAAAGCTGGAGCATCAGAAGTCATACAAGATCCTTTAAAGAAGTTCCCATAGACTGAACAAGAAGCTACAGGGTTTGGTATTTGCCTTATTGGCTTTGATCTTGCTTTATTTCAGCATTTACCTATTATGCCGCTGTTCTTCCTCTCTGGACTGGTATTATACATGCTGTGTCACTATAAAGCTGGAAGTCACAGTTTGGCTTGGCTAACAGACCTATACTACATAAACAGTGGTTGCACATTCTTCTTTATGCCTTGTAGAGCTTGAAATTTTTTCAAGAGAAAAGTTAGCAGGTTAACTCTAAGCTAGAATTTTACTCAAAAATTACTGAGAGTCAAAAAGTTAATAAAAAAAAAAAAAGAGGCAGAATACTCAAGTAAGAAAAGATTCTGTTGCCATAATTTACAAAAACCTAATGAAAATTTTGAACAAATTAAACAGATGGACTATTTTTCAAATTAATCATTGGCAGATCACAAATATTTGATGGGTTATTTATAATTAATATAAAAATTAAATATTTCTTATGTATCGGGAATCATGCTAATACTTACAATTTAAAGGATTCTAGAACAAAATTAAATTTCTCACAGAAAACATGTCTATCTCATTTTATCAAGAGAAGATGAAACTTGTGTATAGTGGAAGTGGTTTGCCAAGGAGAATGCAAACAAGCAAACAGAAACAAAATAGAAGTCAAATGAGTTGGTCCTGATTCCATGCAATCTATTTTCTTCTCCATGTGTGTAATTTAACTCAAGGTCTGAAGGAACTGTGGCAAATGCCTTTAGTCTGCCTTTTCCAGATTCTTATGACAGCTATTTTACAGCTAGTTTGGGCCAAAGGAAGAATTTAAGAGAACATGGAAGGCAGGAAAAAGTGTCAGAAGAGTTGTTTATGTCCATCCATTGTCTAAATTGGTTTCTCCTGTAGCATCACAAACATGTCTCCAAATGCTCAAAATGGAACCTTTTATACACCTAAATAACAACTGTACTGATGTCCAATTTGTTGAACCAAAGAGATTTAATTGAGTTTGCTAAAAGGAGTACCAGAGAGAAGTTACTTCCTCAAAAGCAGGAGTATTCTCCAGCACCTGGAACTCTACACAGCTAACAGGCAGACTTGGAAGCCTTCTACATCTCTCTTTTTTTCTGCAACTTTATGCTCAGAATATTCTCACCCAGCATCAGTTGGTTACCCATTCTCATATGGCAGAGGAGTTCTGTTCTCCAGAACACTTGAAAAATTCCTTATCATCTAAGGCTTATCCCCACTCATCAAGGAAGTATTCAATTTGGAGGGAAGGCTTCAATTGGAAGTTTCATGCTATACAACAGTTCCTAGGATACCTTGCAAGATGGATAAGCAGACTGACCCCTTGCCCCTGCTGTAACGCCCTTTGTAAGCCATGATGGCTAATCATGAAAGATCACTTTCCCATGTGGTTGCTTTCTATAACAGGGAACCCTTTCATAGGCATTCTAAGTTCTAACATTCTACTTTCAATTGAATTCGTTCTTTCAAAAGTTGGAGGCTTTGAGATCTAGATTCTTGCCCTCAAGGCACTTTTCCTATTATCCTAGTGGAGGGAATGAAGTTTCCCTTTAATGGTACTAATCTGGCTAACAATTATAGCTAGCTGCTTTTACAGCATTTGCCTATTCTGCAACTTTAAAAGTGTTAAGGCTTCTTTCCACAGCAAACTGCACCATATCTATTCACTCACTGTTGGCTTAAGGACAATCAGCTACAGCTAAGCTACATCTCAGATGCTACACTGCCTTAAAATGCCCTAGTTTACCTCTGAATTCAGCCTCACTCATGTTTTCAGGACACTAGCAGAAAGAAGGCACATTTATTTTTTTTGTCAGAATGTAACATGAATGAACTCCATCCCTATTCCAAGAAAAGTCTTTATTCACCTCTGAAACCTCATGAGTATAGTCTTTACTGTGTGATTGTCTGTGGGATGTAAAGCCGTGTCAAAAGTTTGGTAAGGTAGAACATGTTGAGACCCAGCGACTTGGTGGGCACACACTTGAGGCTTAGATGACTCCCAGATCTCTGCCAGACCCCTGATTTGTAACATGCCAAGCTGATCACATAAAGGAGATATGACCTGTAGGTAGGCCCAACAGAGTTCTTTATGCTAATGAGGTACCTAGAAGCTTAGAGGGCTTAGCCCATAAGCTTCCCTTCCCAGAAATTCCTCCCTGCAAAAGGTATTTAATCTCAGGCAAACCCTGCAAAGTGAGGTGTGCTTTTATACATCCACTTTCTGCCATGACAATAAACTGTTTAGAAACATGGACTGTCTCTTTTTACCAAGATCTACCATGGGGATCCATGAAGAAGGCCTTTGCCTATAGAGCGACAACCTAATCTCCTGTAGAAGGCCTCTCTGTGCTCCCAGCCACAACTGCCACCAAGCATGCAGCTGCCAAGCCTTCTTTGCTGGGACAAGCTGGAGCTACAATTTTCCTCCTGGCCGTGTGCTAGAAGCAGCCTGTAGGACCTCTAACTCCATTCTCTGCTCTTCTGTGACTCCCAGTAGTGCCTGATATCCAAGAGTGTGAGAACCTCAAGACCATGGCCTTGTTGCAGGCCCAGGGACCCCCAAATCAGCTCTGACTTTCCCATATCTCAGAGTGCACTTTCCCATCTCCAGTTCAAGTGTCTTGGTGCTTCTCTATAGCCCAGCAACTGCCCTTGCAGGTTCATGGCATAAGTGCAGTCAAGCTGCCCCACATTCTGCCTCCCCAAGCAGCCATGCCCAGTGGCAGAGCAGATGTGGGCATACAACCCTATAGTTGTCTATAAGGACGCCAGTCATCCACATACCCACAAGAATGTCCCATTAATATTTGATTATGGTATTATACACTTCACTTGTCTATAGCTCCCTATTCTGAAAGTTTCCCTACACAACAGATCCAAAGACATAAACATTAAACAAGCAAACTGTCACAGCCATAACCCCCTACTTCTGGTAATAATTTTATGTAATTAGTTACTTATTTCACTGCTTTGCCAAAATAAATGAAAAAAAATAAACTTAAAGAAAGGGTTAATTTTGGCCTATGAGCTTGGTTGTAGCTGTGGTTTTCTGAGCATGAGGTAACTTATCACATTTCTAGACCATTATAAATAGGGGAGAGACAGTGATGCTATTGTTCTGCAGACTTTCTCCCCTTTTATTTAATCAGTAGCCACAGCCCATGGGATGGTGCTGACCATATGGAGAGAAGATTTTCTATTCTCGGTAAAATCTCTCTGGAAATGTCCTCACAGATGTGCACACAGGTATGGACATTACTTTCTGTATATCTATCCAAGATGTTAATCGGGATTAACCATAGCAGGGATGAAATGTTCAAGTAGATGTACTTTTAGACTGAGACAGAAATGCTTTGTCATTGTCCTTGCCAAAGAGCATGTCCATCTTAAAGCGAAAAGTCCATTCAGTGTAACCTCAAGTGTCATTCCAGTCTTAGCAGTCTTATCACTGCTCTAAAGTCCACAGTCTCTTCTGAGAATAATGGCAGTCTTAGCTGTGAACCCTCATAAGATTGATTATTGAATATATGATGAATATACAACAGCCTGCAGTGAACATTCCCATTCTAAAGGAAAGAAAGGGAGGAAAGCAAACTGACCAGGGCAATGTAAGAGTGAAACCCTTTAGGACAAATACCAGTTTCTATTCTTTCATGCCGGAAATTCCTGGTATTTGGTGGATTTATCTGAACTCCAACTCCAGTTAAAGTGAGATAACCTGATCCTATAGCCCTTCCATCTTTATCATATGTGAACATTCTCTTACAATGATTCCACTCAGTGTTAATATCTTCCCTGAGCAGATGACCAAGGTTCCTTGTACTTCCAACATTCTTGGTTCACCTTAACTTAGATGTCACTTTTACAACTTTGTTAACAGTCTTCTCAGAGGGTCCTTGCAGAAAACCCAACATAGTATTAGCCTTTGTGGTATTATCATTCTTGTTCCACATCCCAGTAAAACCAGTGCCATGTGGGCAATGCAGATTCTATTTCCAACTCAAAATTTACCAAAACTTCCTTGGACCATGTCTATCTTGGTCTGTAAGTTCTGTGTGTATACTGGTCTATGAGTGCTAGGGAATCATTGCCCTAGCCAATCATCTTCCAGAATGGTGCTCTATACCTCCATCTTCCCTAACACTCTCTTTTAAAAGAAAAGATTTTCAAATGCATTTGTACTTTCAAACCATAGAGCCATTAATAGGCAGGGTCTCCTCTCAAAAATATCATTCTCATTTTCTGAGTATAAAGTACTCAGAGACTCTTTGGATGATAATTTCTTTCTCAATTACAGCTGCTTTGTCAGCAGTTGTCTACTCTGCTCTTTCAACAAATCACATATCTTATGTATTCTTATATTTTGTTCTTCCATTGTCTCAGTGTAAATGTCTCTAAACCTAGTGAGCAATGTTGATGCCACAGCCTGGAAATGACGTTGTCTTGACATATCCTCTACCAATTCAGAGAGCCAGTTACTGTTACACATAACCTCGCTCAAGTTAGACTCATCAGAGCAACAACCTCACTATAATTACCCATTGGCTGTACTGATGATTTTTCTTATCCCCTTGATGAAAAACCTCATGAAGATATCCTAATACAGAAAGGTTTCTTGTTGTTTGTGCTTTGAAATGTTACCTATCATAACATGAACCTTGTTGTGGAGAGACTCTACGGTGGAAAAACGTCTACTACAGTGTTTCTTAGCATGATGTGGATGAACAGGGAACCTAGGAAAGATCACAATCAGACCAGAACCTAGATAACAGTCTTCTGATGAAGAATTGGGGAAATCATTAGTGGTTTTCCCGCCTGAGGTGTTACACTTTAACTTTCCTCTTTCGTTCACTGTTATACTTACACATAAAGATAGAGGAAATCTTGGAGTCAGTCATTTAAAATGTTCCTATGAAACAAATATTTCAGCTTTCTTATAAAAGCTTAGTCTGGCTATGCTGGCCTATAATCACAGGTACCTGAAACCCTGGAGAGGAAGAAAGTTCAAAGCCTTCAGAATGAATTCGAGGCTAAGCTAGGATACTTGGTGAAATCTTCCAGAAAACAATAAAATAAAATAAAATAAAATAAAATAAAATAAAATAAAATAAAATAAAATAAAAATAGTAATAAAATGATGAACTAGAATTCCATGGGAGAGCATTTCCCTAGTGCTCCTGCGCACACACTTGAGGAAAGGGAGAGGGAGCAGGAGAGAGCAGGGAATATGATAAAATCAACAAGCAGGTAGGGAATAAAGAGATGTCAAATCTGCCACCGAGAAGCAAGTCATTAACCATGAATTACAGGAATCCATAGTAAAGGCTGACAACTTATGAGAGAAAATGAAAGGCCTTGGAAGATAAGAAAAAATGTAAGTGGGAGATGATTTATTAGCTCAGTTGCCACAGGTTAATACAGTGTAATGAATTATTTCACTCATTCCTGTTTCCAAGGAAACTGCCGTTAACTCATCTTATGGTTACATGTTATAATCACATACACTGCAGGATGTAAACATACTATTGTCAGTCTGTGCTCTGTCGGCCTTCTAAATTCTCATATGGTATATGCATGAACAGCACTTTCATGTGGAGTTAATATAAAACATTAATTTAGATCTTTTCTCAGAATATTGACTCTATATTTTAAAGTAGATCACCATAAATTCATTTCTTTAATCAGTTGGTCAGTTCTTACCAAGTTAGTAAAATATTTCATTAATAATAAATCAGGAGATATCTGTTCATATCAGTCTTACGTTTTTTCTTCTTATATAATACATGTTCATGGAACATAAACATAAATAGTCTCAAGTTTATAACTTTCCAAACTGAATCATAGAAAAACAAAATCATTTCTTTACATTTTCTTCAAAAGTTTATGGAAAAGTTATGTAACATTCAAGTTTGAAGCTAACTGAAATTTTTTAGATCTGCCATTCGCTATGTGCGATATTTCATGAGGTATTTGAAGGTATCTAATGCCTTGGGATGAACCAACTGCATAAATAGAAAAGCATAATATTGCAAAAGAATTTCACCACTAACCTGACTGACACCAAGTAGACATGGTGATACCTCCGAGTGGGTTGAGCTTGATAATGAAGACACAAAACTTCTCACTGGGACTTAAAGGCGTTCCATAGCCCTGGCAGAGAAAGAATATTATGAGTCAGAATATCAACCTGCAAGCCCTCGTGGACAGAAGAAGGAGGCATCCCCAAGGTGTAGGTGATCCCTGAGAAACTTTCAGATTGCTAGAGAAAAACAAACTCCTTTAAAGTTAAAGACAAAAAATATCATTTGAGGGTGCATAGATTTCTGATAATTTCCCCCAAATATTTATGGTATATTGATGTAATGATGTGACATTTATAGTCAATAATGATGTAGGATGAGTCATATAAAGAAGATCAGCAGATACTGAAATATTCAACAAGCACAAAGCTTCTGCCAGGGTCCAGGGATGGTGATGGCCAGATCCCACAGAGGAGATAAGGAGTTGGGGAAGAAGGAGGGAGCCAGGAATGGTGGTTGTGAGGAATTTTGCAGCCTGATTAACCGGCCATCAGGATGCTTCTTTATTTAGACCGAACTCAGTAGACATGGATAAATTCATGCTGTTCCAAAAACAGTTTTGTCCATGGGTGTATATTTTAACTTCCGCTTGGTCATAAGTTTACTTATCATTGATAAACAGTGACAGAACAAAGTTATCATTTACAGTCATCCTTCCTCATCAACCCCATAACCCAATTTTTAAGAATCTAGAGGTATATTTTCCCAAAGAATGACAGCCCATTCTCAGCCTGGTAGTCCTTGTGGTTTCAAGCACATTAGACAGAAAGAAAATCTTCAAGGCAGCCTGGGTGGGTTGTGATATGCCAAGCAGTGTGTTGTTAACTCTTAATGGTCAGAGTGATAATTGTCATTAGGCCCAGGAAAAAAATCTTCAGGCCAAAGATGCTACAGTTATCATTCAATTTCTGCCAATTTGTGTTTATATTTTATATCTTTGTAGAATATATTTACATGTCTAATGTTGGTATTCTTTTGTTCCTTGGTCATACAAAGGATACCACAGTGGCACTGTATAAGCTAACTTTTCTAAGAAGGAGACATTAATACTTCATTCTTTTATCATTTTTCTACATCATTCTTTGTCCATCAGTATAAGCTCCTGTGTAGGGCAGAGATAACTCCAACCAATCTAACTTTGTTGCTCTATCTTTTCCTGGAGAGGCATATGATATGCAACCCCCAGATTTATATGTAGCATAATTACCTGGGTGTATAGTAGAAAAGGGCTTTTAATTTGATCTGTTGTCAACATCTCTAGACAGCTGAATTTTGTTTATCCTTTTAAGTTTACTTTTTTTTCCCTGATTATCTTGATCTTGAATAAGTAGAGGGGCAGATATCTTGGAGGCAGTGTCTCATAAGGAGATCTCTGGCATCTTTATTTGAGTCACAACTTTCAGGGTATAAGGGAGATCTTCAACTAGGGCCAGATATAAGTATCTCCCTACTAGCAGGAGGAAGAGTATGCTCAGGAAATTCCTGGGGAAGCTTAGAAATAGTACCCCTAAGAGAAGGCATAAATGATTCATAAAAATTTTCCTGTCAATCTACTATCCCAAGTTGTAAAAATATTAGAAGTTCCCCGGGCATGCAATACGTGGATGAAGATTAAAGCACAGAGAAGGACAGCACCACAGGGAGTGCATGCTATGGCTCAGCTTTGATGGATCTCTGTCAAGAGGCTGTGTTGGCTTTATGTTGGGGTTCTCACTAGTTATGGCTATTCCCCGCAGACCAGACAAGAATGGACCAATCTCAGTCTCCATTTGAGGGTTCTCCCAATTACAGAGAATGTGGTATTGGGGAATGTTTTTAGATATTTGACTGTTAATACTGGTATCCATATGTCTCTATCTCAAGCTTACAAGTACATTGGTTTTGCTGTAAATATTTTAAATATCCTCAACAAAATACTAGCCAATTATTTTCATCAATGTTTGATAAGTATTAGAACATCAACTAGCATCCCATGTTTGCCTGGTAACCAAGTAAGACAGACAGGGCATAAGAGTCTCTGGAAATGGAGTTTCAAACTGTTGTGAGAGACTATGTCAGTACTAGGAACAGAACTTGATACACTGCAAGGGTAATAAGCATCCTTCACAATTGAGCCAACTCTCAATTCTCCTCGTAAATTATGACAGGTCATTGGTTTTATAAGAGAGCATTACAGATCAGAATGCAAAATTACAGGTTTCATCAAGATACTGAAAAACGGTAATGCTGAAGCTAAGTACATTTCTGTTTAAATTAAATGATGAAAAGAGCTTCCATCTCTTTTTCTGGCAAAGCCATGGAGACAGAACATAGAGGTGTTGGGGAAAGGCCTAGTGAGCGGCCTGTAAATGTCACGTGAGGAAATCTCAGAAGAGTTTATACTCTTTAAGGTGAAGTGGTGGAGACCAGTGCTAAGCATAAGCTGTCTTCAAATTCTTGAACATCTGTTTGGACATTATTGAAAGGACATTAAATGCATCCTATTGGGATTTCACTAAGATTGGGGAGGGAAGCTCAAAGAGAAAAAGAGTCAAGTTTGCTTTAAAGGGAGACCTTTTCTGTGGCCATAACTTAAATGACAGCAAGAACTGGCCCTGTGGCTTCCTCATTTTCACAATCCCTGAAGTTTTCTGAATACAATCTGGGAAAATGCATGGCAGAGGAAGTATGTGGTAACTCACACTTTGGTTGGAAGAGAGGATTAAATACCCTCGAGGCTCCCTTCCAGCCCCAAGGTTATGATATTATGAGATCAGAAGTTTCCAAGAGAGCTTTAAACTCACTACGACATGGAAGGCATTCCTATAAAAAGTGATTGGTTTTTATTAAATTTGGTTCGTATTACACAGCACGAAAGCAAAGTGAAAAGGAAGTCTGGAGACAGAGTTCTGTTCCAAGCTTTCCAATAAATTCATTCATTCATAAATTCAGAATTTATTGAGTGTCTCCTATGTGTCAGGAACTTATACTTAAAAACTAAATAGAAAAGCCAGAGTCTGTGTCATTTCTGCTCTAAAAGATGAAAAGGGGGCTTAGTCAAATATTAGAATGCAAAGCGACAAACAGCAGACATGTGCATTCTTTACAATGGCTTCCCACAACTCAGGAGCCTCTTGCCAAGGATTGTGAGGAAATGCATGGGAGCACTAATCAGAGGCAGGCAGTTACGTGGCATTTCCCACAGATTTAAGGAATTGTAAACAGTTTAATATTGTGGAGGCTTAGAGTCCAAGTAGCAGAAGATTAGACTAAGAACGTCAAAGTAAGATTAGCAATGATTTCGATCACCATTCCCAAAACTTTGAATAACTCTTTGAAAGTAAGTAGAAATCAATGAAANGGAGCACTAATCAGAGGCAGGCAGTTACGTGGCATTTCCCACAGATTTAAGGAATTGTAAACAGTTTAATATTGTGGAGGCTTAGAGTCCAAGTAGCAGAAGATTAGACTAAGAACGTCAAAGTAAGATTAGCAATGATTTCGATCACCATTCCCAAAACTTTGAATAACTCTTTGAAAGTAAGTAGAAATCAATGAAAGAAATTTAATTGAGGCTGTAATGCAGTTGGCACTCTGCATCTGTGAATTTGGCTGACCATAGTTGAAAACTACTCAGAGAAAAACTGTGTTCGTAGGGAAAATGGACAGTTTTTTCCTTGTCATTATTCTCTGAACAACATTTAATGAATAATTCTATCCTGTAAGCAATACAAGAGATGAAATGTTAAATTGGGAAGGATATAGGCATGGGCTACAAACATTACATTATATATGCCAGTTTTAGCTAGCTCCAGATTGTGTTTCCTATGAGGTCCTAGAGCTAATCTCTGAACACTGAGAAACAACTTTAGCCAGTTTCTCATTCAGAAACCATCACCAGTCAGTTTCATGAGGAAAGGGATGGTGAAAATTTAAACAAGAAAAGACAGACAGTTAAGAGAATTAATTGGCTTTTCAGGAGTGGCTAAAGAAATGAGAAAAATTATGAAGAAAAGGGGCCAGCAAGTAGACAGAGTCAACAGGGTGTAGAGCTAGAGTGAAGGAACTGGTAAAATTACCTAGAACTATAATCAATCCAGTTTTCAGAAGGGATTACCCAACATGAAGCAGGCCAGGGAAAAATTCGCAAAAATGTCTCAATCTAACAATGACATCAAACAAAACCTTTTCCTGTTTGAAGTATGTTCCCTAGACTACTAGGGGCTAAATCAAAAGTTCTGAGCTTGAGACTTATATTTTAGCAACCTTACAGTGTGGATCATTGGATGATCTATAAACACAGATTCTATGTCTGAGCAGGGAGGAGGAAGGAATAAGACAGGGAGCAAAGACGAAATTGTGCAGACCCTTACATGTAAGAGAAGCAACTGAGGAGCAACAAGACTTCATTAGTCAGGACCCTGACCAACTCTCCCACTGAGAGTGCACAACAATGCTGGATAATTCATAAAAATGTATTTAAACACATCAACAATATAGAAACGATGTTTTAAAGAATCCATCAGAGAAGACGGTGAAATGGGAATATGAATTTTAAACAGTAAATTGAAGCTGTGTTTACTCAAAGGGAATTCGCCTAAGTGTGATATGACAGTATTTGGTTTTCATTTTAAATAATGAAAAGATTACAGATTTAATACAAAGAAGCTCATGAATTATCCTTCTGAAGACCTTTATCAAGAGAGCCAGGACATCACACTGCAGAAGATGGGATCCTGGAGGTAGAAAAAGCCTTCATTTCTGAAGACCAAAAGTAATTCCTATTTCTTGTCCTGTAGGGTTTACAGAAGAAGGTAAAACCCACACTATGTAATTTAACCCACATGCCAGTGTTACCAAGGAAGGCAAGAAATATGAACAAACTTATAACTCAAACTTGCCTCGAGTCTGGAAATCAGGAGGACAGAGCTGTTAAACTGTTTGAGATGGTAGAACGGCAAGGTCATAGCATGTCTTGCTTAGCAACTCTGACCAAGATGAAGCTGTAAAGGGGTGTGGTGTGGCCCTTCAAATTATAAACATAAGGCTAGAGTAGCAGGTGGAAGATCTATAACCTAAAATTCCAGGCTTTGTGTTTGTATAAAAGGAGAAACACAGGAGTGATTTTTGTCAGAAAGTCATGTGGGAGATAAAAGATGTGCAGTGATGCGCATAGGCTTGGGGTCTATCTGCTTCTGGCTGCATTTGGGATATTATTGGATTAGTGTGGATGATGGTGGGGTCTCCAATTTTTATAATGTGTGATCAGATACAGTTCTCTGAATCTAGACTTATATATCGGGAGGATTTTGCCCATTGGTATCCACGTAGCAAGTTGACAAGTAAACTGGACAAATGAGTCACCAGGCAGACTAAAGAGAAGCTTATACATACAAGAATCAAGATGATTATTAAAGGAGTAACTACAGGTTTTATGTCAAAGTTGTAAAATGATTTTAAATTAAATTTGTGGAGATGAGGCAGCCAGGGAAAATACAAGGATTAATATCAGAGCAAGCATAGTTAGAGGAAGGGCTGCCTGTAAAACGTAAGGTTTTTCTGTTATTGATTCCCTGGGGAATTGTAAAGATTTAATATTGAGTAGAAGAGTCGTGGAGGGCAGCATCGGAGAACAAGGAAAGGTCTGAGTATTTTTACTAGTGTTGCTCTTGTTACTTACCGCACATTCCTGAGATCTGCTGTAGATGAAGCCGAATAGGGAGGAGGATTGGTCTTTAAGAGAGAAGAATGGTTACCAAAACCATTAAGAAGGAAATTCCTGGATTATAATACTCTATGAGCTGTTAGGTTTGAGCTAAGATTTTTTTTCCTGTCAGAAGAGATTTATTAGGAGATCTGTGATATCTCACTATAAGCAGTAGATAGGATCCTGAGGAGATGAAGCCTTCATTTCTAGAGAACACAAGGAATTTCTTTTTCTTAGAAACTTCCAGTGGAAGAAGAATGTTCCATACCATATGGCTTAGCTCACATGCCTGGGGCCACAGAAGAGACGTGAGTTACAATTTGCTTGCCTTGACTCTGAGCATCAGCAAGAGTGAGCTTGAAGCTTCCAGGCAGGAGAAAGAGCTGCAAAGCCACAGCAAGTGTTTCTTTCCAAATCTCTGAAAAGGGGCAGTAGCTGGGTATGACCTTGTGTTTAGATGAGAAATGCATTGCAGGTATGCTGTCTGTAGCCTTACAGTTTTCAAGGATATAAGGAACAAAAGACAGTGCCTAGAGCCACTCCAAATCAAGGATCCTAATATGGACATTGAAGGAAAACTCAGTTTTCCAAAGTATTTCCCTTTTCAATAAAGATAGAAAAAATAATGTTTCCCCTCATCACCCCCGAAGAAGGAGAAGGAGAAGGAGGAGGAGGAGGAGGAGGAGGAGGAGGAGAAGGAGGAGAAGGAGGAAGAGGAGGACGAGGAGGACGAGGAGGACGAGGAGGGGGAGGGGGAGAGAGAAGGGGATGGGGAGAGGGGGAGAAGGGGAGAGGGAGAGAGAGAGAGGGGGAGAGGGGGAGAAGGAGAAGGAGAAGGAGAAGGAAGAAAGAAGAAAGAAAGAAAGAAAGAAAGAAAGAAAGAAAGAAAGAAAGAAAGAAAGAAAGAAAGAAACCAAAAAGTATTATTTTTCAAATTTGTATCCTATGCGAAAAAACAAACAAACAAAACAAACAAAACAAAACAAAACAAAACGTATGCCTTACTTAAGAATTCATAAACACAGACCAGGCCTTCCTCAGAATGTCTAGTGGTTGCAGCAAAGCTCACAATGAAGATTTAATTTTAATTAAATACTTCCCATTTCTCGACTGGAAAAAAAAAAACCGACAGCCTAAGCCCTGGGAAGTGACTCATCCGGCAATCCTACTGATGAACTTCAAAAAATAAACTCACCAACAAAAATTACAAAAACACCAGGAAATGGCCACATATGAGAGAATCAGGATACGGCCAATAACAGACAGATATGCTAGTTATTAAATTGGAATCAGTAGATGCAGGATGGAAAGTAACTATGATAAAAGGGTTGATCATACTCTGTTTTCAATGTTATGTATCAATGCTTCATAGTACCTCATTATGAAATAGATGACTTTTCTGCTTTTATGGATCAGTTAAAAAGATTAATTTGCAGATAGGTGCACTAGCAAATGCCTGTAATTCCAGCACTTGAGAGGCTAAAATGGGGATTATTACTGCAAGGCCAGTCTGAAATGCATGATGAAATGTCTAAAATAAAATAAATAGATAATGAAAAAATGAAGAGTGAAATAAATGGAAAAAGAAAAGAAAATGTTTAACAACAACAAAAAAATAACACTATGAAATGTGGTCAAATAGAAAAAGTAGGAAAACTACAGGCATATAAAAAAGAAACCAATGTTTATATTCCCCAGTACAGGGGAATGTCAGAGCCAAGTAGTGGGAGTGGTTGGGTAGGGGAGCAGGGTGGGGGAGGGTATAGGGGACCTATGGGATAACACTTGAAATGTAAATTAAGAAATTATCTAATAATAAATAAAATAATTAATTTAAAAAGATCCTATAAAAAAATAAAGAAGCCAAATAAGCACAATTTCCAGAAGTGAAAACATACTAATTAACAGAAAGAATGCATTCAAAGAAAGTAGATGTTAAACCTGATATTTCCAACAGAAGGACCAGTTCCATAAATTTTGAGACAAATTTGAAGGAAGCTTTAACTAAAAACTGTCAAGGATTCTGGCCAGGACCATTCCAGGGTTCTTAGAAAATGATAACTAAGTCCCATGTTGCAAAAGTTTATAACACCCACACGGCCACCGTATTTTTCAGGTCCAACCACAGGTGAGCATATATCCTGATGTACTTTCTGCCTGAGTACCTTCTGACTACATCTGCATGTGGCAAGCTTACATCCTGACCTATTTCCTGCCCACATACCTCCTGCCCACATGTAATCAAGCATATCAGGGGCAGGTGGGTCAAACTCAATCTTAACTGTTTTTACTGCAAACAGAGACTTTGACCTGCAAGGTATATTTTTCCTCTTTGGTCTACCATTAGCCTAAAAGGTATATTGTTCTTGTTCCTATTTTGGTCTTCCTTTGGTACATTGAATAAATGAATCTAACCTCTTCCTGCTTCAAAAAGTAGAGGACAGATAGACCCCAACTGCATTGAGCACAACAGAACAAACGACAACGGGATTGGGAAGCTAGAAAACTGGTAGGCAAGTCATAGGACACAGGGCCAAGCAACGGTTCCTCACTTACAAGTGGGAAGAGCAGAGAGCAAACCCACTTTCTGCTTTCAGAACTGGCTTCTGGTTCTCCATAGAAACAGGGTAATAATGGAAGGACAGAACCAGATGACTCCAGGACATCTCTTAGAAGTGATAACATTTCCCAGGGCTCACTCTTTATCTCAACCTCTGATTCTCCTAGCTTGAAAGGCTACAGAGACTAGAAGAGGACATCACACACACACACACACACACACACACACACACACACACACACGAGAGAGAGAGAGAGAGAGAGAGAGAGAGAGAGAGAGAGAGAGAGAGAGAGAGAGATTAACTAATCCAAAACCCACTATATGTCTTCAACCTTAATCTTACCTCCTTTACCTTATTTGGCTTCTAGAATGCCCTTTAAATTCATCTAGAAAAAAAAAGTATTCTTGATAATATCAAGTTAAACATCTAAGATTTTAAGTATCAAAATTTCTTTTCAGTTGAAATTCCCAACCATATCAGCCTCCAATGAAACTTAGAGTGAATAGTATTCAGAGGCTTCTACTCTAAGTCATCTGAGAAAAAAACAAAAAACAAAAACAAAAACCCAAAAAACTAAAAAGGACACATCTCATGAAAACGTCTCCAGCCCAAGAGGAAGAGACAAAAACAACTACACAAGAAATACTTTGGGAGATTGAGGAGGAATGCCAAAAGGAAAGAGAAAAACCCTAAAATAAAATAATTAGTATTCTTAAGAAAATGAGAAGCATGGTATGCCATAAAAATATTAGCTCAGCCCTATAAAAGAAATGTGTGGGGAAATAAAAGGAAGATCTTACAGAATAAAAATGTTATAGCTGCAGTGAAATTCTTTAAAGAAGTGTTAAAAAAACGGAGTTGAGAACGTAAATCCAAAGAGCGAAGTGTAAGAGAAATTTGTTTTGAAACTTCACTTGAATGTGTTACTTTTAGAATGCCCACAGGGTCAAGGGGCCATTGGGGGAGGGGAAGCTTTCAAAGGAGGATAGATATAACATAATGATATAAAGGGTAAAAAAAGAAATAGAACAGCAGATTAAACTGGGGAGCTAGGAAAGAGAACAGAGTGGGGGGTATGTGGAAGGGAAATAACACTGAAAATAATTTTTTAAAAACCATGGAAACCTGATCAATAGAAGCTTCCTAAAAGCGTATAGAGTTTAAATGAAGTAACCCCAAACAGGGCAACCATGCCCCTTGTAGACAGAATAGCAAATAAACATCTCAGTTGCGGAAGGCTCCTTCTTTTAGGATTACTAGTAAAGTCCCATAGATCCCCACTAATATTAGAGGTTACTGTCATTGCTCTTGCTGACCCTTCAAAGATTGATAGGAAGACCTTATTGCTGAAGACAACATACAGTGGAACAGATATTAGAGTGCTTTCCTTCATAGAGCATGGAGAAATCAAACTGATACTCACCCTGGAGACTTCATCTCTACTGGTTGCCTTTCATAGTACTGGGAGGAGCTGTGCACACTCCAGGAGGAGAGGAATGACATGCCTCACCCAGCTGATGACGTTCAGTAATAACCAAACTGGCAAGCCATGCCTGTTGGCTCAATAGTGGCATGAATGTTATGGAACTAACCACCCACTTTCTGATTGAGTTTAAGGACTGCTCCACAAGATGAAACTGGTGAGTAGAAAGACCACGGGATCTAGGGAGAATTTATTCCTGTTATTCTACTAAATGGATACAGCATTAAACTGAATCCTAATGACTTATTGTTATATCATAGACTATTGTTCCCATAGATATATTCAAGCATTTCTCAATATTTATCCAAGATAATTCTTTTTGCAGTAGTTGTATGTAATTTTACACAGACACCCACAACTTGTCAAAGTGCAGAAAATATAAGACTATGGAATTTTCGCCCTTACTAAAGAAAACATCTATATGAGTGATCATTATAGAAGATCAGTCAGGAAAATTGCAAGAGCCAGAGGTAATAGACAACTACAACAAAAATGTTTTCTGTACATAATAGGGCAAAGTCAACCTAGATATATGAAAAATGAAATAGGTTAACTAAAAAATATGTGAATAAATAAATTGGAGCCTATGACAGAATAATAAGGACTTAGTATTGGGTTCAGGGTGGAAGCCAAGAAAACTCACTTCAAAGACAGACGCTTAAAAATGAAAGCATTATTTTCTGCACATGCAGGGAGGCAAGTTCAGGATCTGAACCACATCCCCAAAGGGAGACTATACAATATTTTTATAGGAGCACCAAGCAAGGGGGATGGAGTCAGCTGTTGCATTGACCAATCATATTTTGCGCAAGGGGTTAAGAAAGGAAGTTAACTTGGTGATTAAGCCTTATCCAGGTCATCTGATTTCAAGGTTATCAATTCAGCTTTTACAGTCAGGTGCCCTCCTGGACTCTGACCTGGAATTTAGAATTATAATGGAAGAAAGGAGTGGACAAGCTTCACTTAAATCAATTAAGTCACCACACAGCAGCACATTTAAGACTTGTGTGCCTTAGTTTAGGTAACAGTGTAACAATATCTTCCCTCTTTACATCCTTTACTGTTTAACAGACAAATAGGAAACATTTTAAGAAGCAGGAGCTCAGAGTTGGGTTCTGGAGCCTGGAAACAGGAACTTAGTTTTGACCGTGATAGCAAAATGGAACTTGTTTCTGAGATGGCTGGACCCCAGAAACTGTCTCCTAACAGTTGGGAATGTGAAAGGCAGTGTAAGACTAGAACAGGTAAGAAAGCTAAAACCAAGCAAACAAACAAACAAACATATGGTTTTCTGGAGTCTCAAAGGAAACAAGGGATAACAATTAGTAGCCACCAGCTGAATTATGCATTTATTCTAGAACTCATAGAAGAATTCAGAGCTGAGCTTTAGAAATCTCACTGCAGCTGAGAGAAAAGCTAAAGATGAGGCTGTTGCAAATCTAAAGCAGGATAATGCTGACCACAGGCTCTGTCAGTCAGCATTGGTTAACCAAAATATAGAAACTCATTTGGTGAAACTTTCTTTTTTAAACAGTTGAGTGTTTCTTTGTAAATTTTTCCAATTTAGGTACATAGCATATGCTCGTGAAGATGTCCACTATGTAAACTGTGACCATTAAAGAAGAGACACTTAGTGCTGAACTCAACCAGGTGGTCACGTGATTCAAGGGTGCAGACACTGCTGCATGGTTAATGAGAAAAGCGCTTTCTATTAAGAAGGTCCTCTCAGAAACACTTTCCGAATTTCAGCTGGGGATTATGTGCATAATTTTGCATAATGGACTGAAGGACAGAAAATGTGAGCTGTCAGTCCTTGTGTGTGTGTGTGTGTGTGTGTGTGTGTGTGTGTGTGTGTGTGTGTGTGTTTTACAACTGAACTCAACCAACACATTAAACTAGTTCTTTTTGTATTATGTATACAAACATTCTGTTTTCTCATTGGGAGGTTAGTCTCCCATTTCCTCTCTATGGGAAACTGGTTTCTGCCTGTTTATTATCATGCTGTCATTGGTCAACCAGAAATAATTTAGGCAGCATCAGTATTATTTTAAAACTGTTAATTTAGCATTATGGTGTAATGAAATTCCTTTGCCCTTACGTTTTTTATATGCTGTAAGAAGTCAATGAGTGTGGCGGTTAGAACTGTGTGAAAGGCACAGGCAACAAGAAACAGATTTATATGGAAAAAAAAAAAAGGTTTTGTGTCATTAGTTCACTGAAACCCACTGTGTGGCAGGTGCCACTATGCATAAAGCTCTACCTTAATGGAACGCACACCTTTCTATTTAAACCACAGAGGCATGGGAAAGGCAAAACACTCAGGCTCCCATGGAGAAAAGCTTGTGCAAGTAGGGACAAGCAAAGAAAGGGGACCAGGCCCAGAAGGAAATGTTTCACTAAACATATAAGTCTGTTCCTTGGCCACGTGGTGGTTTCACTGAACCTACTTAGAGGCTCATTGAGTAATCTCAAGATAGGCCTTCATTTAACAACCTTAAAAAAATATTTTAAATTAAAACATAATCACTTTATATTCCCAATTCCTTTCCATCCCCAACCCCCATGTCCTCCTCTTTTCAAATACATCTTTCTAAAAGAGTTGTTATCATACATGTCTACACAGACATTTAAATATTAAAACACATCCTTCTCATTCCATTTAAATCATCAGATGCCATGCTTCATTTCCAAGAAGATGTGAGCATCTTCTTGCCAGTGTTGGTGAGGAGTATGTGAACTCCTACCATCACAGAAGCTAGGAACACTCCTGCCAGGGATCATCTTGAGTAAATAAATAGAGTGGGAGCCCCCAGCCTAACATGGCAGAACTACTCCCTGGACAGTGAATTAGCTGTGGCTCCAGTGTGTAGGCCCTGCTTCAACTTCCTACCATCTTGCCTTCCCCGCCATGAGGGGCTGTGACTTAAACTGTGAGCTAAAATAAACCATTTCTCCCCTCAGATGTTTGTCTGAGTACTTTATTACAGCAACAGGAACAGCACTGGTGAAACTAAGGCGGTGTAGTTATGAGTCCATTTTGCATAATGCAAACTTTCCCTATGCTAATATTGCCTTGTGGATATAGCCTATTCCTTGTTATTTTTTAGATGCTTCACGGACACCGTTTACTCCCAGGGTCTCTTCATTTCTCAGTTTTCAAATAAACAAGTTCCTTGTGACTTAAAGAAGAAATCTGTCCTATTTCTTTTTGGTAAGCCAGATTCCTGTGTGGTGCAGGAGCATTAGATAAATTACTCAGCATTTAAGGGTAAGGAACATAGTGCTGTCTGGGGAAAGCTGGGTTGTCTTCCCTCAGGACAGGGGGGTACGCAGTTGAACTAAATGGATTAGTAATGAATTTTACTATTTATCTTTGTTTTATTTTCACCTAAGTCAATGAAGATAAGAAGTCAGGATGATGAGCAGTAGGTCCTGGCGAATGCTATTGAAAATCTAATTAAAGGGTTCTTCTTGTCTTAGAGTCTATTGGAATTCTAAAGCCCAAGGATGCTTCCATTAGTTAGGACAACCATAATTCAAAACACTGCTAGGAAAGAAGTGGTGTTTAATTGCTTGTCAATAGGCCATTATTTAATGTTTTTCACCTCAGATCCAACTTGTGCCAAGACAAATGTTCATGCTTTTATTAGCTGTACCCTGTGCAAGACATTCCAATAAAGTAAGGAGTAATAAATCAAATTGAAGACATCTGAACCCAGCCTGTTCTCTTCCTGGGTCTGCACAATATACAAATGATTGCTTTTCCTAAAATCCCTTAGTGATTAAAATAATATTGCTGAAAGTCATGGAAATAAATGCAATGCTATGGCTTTGAAAAAAAACTCATTCCAGGTCTCCTTTTGTATATGGAAAACTAAACCCCACTTTACTCTCATGGCTTCTGGTCATTGTGTATTTTCCCTTGTGCATTACATTTACATATATGTCTAGCATACACACCCTTCCTTTTCTGGATTAGGAATTGTTTGTCTCAAGTTCTCACTGAGCAAGAGCTAACTCTGGAAGTTGCTTCCCACTCTGTGAAGCCTGTGCATGATCCATATGTTGGGGAACCACAGGTGAAGTTTGCAAGAATCATCCCTTACTGTCCAAGAGTCAGGTTATAGAGTGCACTATTCCTTTCTGAGCTCAGGTACAATGCCTCACTTGCCTTCTCCCTCACTGAGAGGCCATTTCCTCCCAACTCCTTTAGGTAGGCATCAATTCACTGAACAGCTGTTCCATGTAAAGTTGTATTATGGACAGAATAACTCTACCCATGGCTTCATCACTCAATATGCTTATTCTAGTAGAAAAGATAAGATAATACCAGAATAAATTATATTCAAAGTCTCTGAACTAGGAGTGCTGTTAATGTAGTGACATAGCTTTTGTCATTCAGTGACATATTTAAGTGACTATATCTCTTTTATCCTAAAACAGTATGGATTTTAAGGCATATCAATTTAAGAATAACATTTTGAGAAAAAGATGTGATATAAAATCCAGCATCTTTAAAAATACTCCACAATAATACATATTCATTCATAAAACTCCATGTCCAACTATCTAATAGTATCAACATCTGCATTTATACATTTCCCATTGCTGCAGAAAAACTCTGAAATAAATAACTTAAGAATGATTTTATTTTGGCTTATAATTTCAGAGGTTTTAATCCTTGGACATTTGGCTCCATTGTGTCGCAGTCTATGCATGGTGAGGCAGGAATATTCATGTTCTCAATGTAGGTGCCCATTTATGTGGCGTGTGTGTGTGTGTGTGTGTGTGTGTGTGTGTGTGCATTTGTGTGTGCATTTGTGTGTGTTTGTGCATGTGTTTGTGTGTGAGTGTGTTTGTGTGTGTAGGCTTGAAGCTGACACCAGAAGTTACATCTTATTTTAACACCTTAATTAAACATCTTGTTCAATCAATTTTCATATTTACTGAGGCAGAATCTCTTAACTGAACTCAGAGCTCATGAATACAACTAATCTAAGTAGCTTATCTGTTTACCCCCAGAATTTCATTGCCACCTTCTTAGCATTGAAATTGCAGGCAAGCTGCTATACCTACCTAGCTTTTATTTGAGTGCTGCTGACCTGAACTCATTCCTCATGCTTTCAGTAAAGGTATATCTATTGAATCATCTCCACAGCCACTGTCTTATTTTCTTACTTTGACTAATTAAATGTGTGAGTTTTGGGGATTCAAATGCTGCCACTAAGAATCTCATATACCTTTGAAAGTCTATGATCAGGCCCTAGAGGTTTTACCATAATGCTGCCTTTGACTGTGCTGATCTGAAACAAATAGACAATCAGGTCCATAAGAACTTTTAGTTCGCACACTCCCTAAGCACAGCATCTTCCTTGAGGATAACAGGAATGAAAAGTGAAGACCCAAATTAAAACTCAACCATCACTGCAGTCCTCAAGCAAACAACTTTTCTGAAGTGGTAGTTTGATGAAGCACCAGGCCAACTACACCTCCAGATCTAGGTAATGGTACTATAAGCTCACACATGACAAAGACTTTACAACTAAGGTTGTTATCCATCAGCAAGTAAGCTTCATTTGGCATTGGTTACAAGACATATGTGACCCCATACCTTTGGTGATTTAATGAGGCCACACCCCTTCCATATCTCCCTAAAGCTACCCATACTGTAAGATTTGAAATGCATTCAGATATTTGCTACATCATAGCCGGAGTTGTCAAACCTCTGAGTTTTCACTCTTTGTACCTGTATAGATTTTTTACATAAAGCTACTGGGAATCAATATGGAAGAGCTCCTAGGGCAATGAAGGATGCTTAATTTGTGTCTTTGCTTGCTCGTTTAGATGCTGTTCATGAATCAGAAAGATCAAGAAACAAGCAAAACTTGTAAAGTGTTCAATCTTATAACATTCTCTAACTTATATTAACATTTTAATTTACTTCAAGGTCTAGGTATGAAAGAAAAGGAAAAATTAAAGAGTATACAAAAATTTGGGGAAGAAATACCGAGACCTCAGGGAAGCATAGACAAAGAAATAACAAAGGCTGCACAGTGCTAAGGGATTTTGGCAGGTCCAAAGTCCTATTCATCATTTGAAGGTGATAAAGTAATGTTCAAGGGGACATTCTCAAAATATAATAGATTCATTTAATTAAAATAGTGGGTTTCTGATAAAGATCTGTAATAGAATAGAGACAATAACTAAATCATAATTAAGTGCTACTGAAAATATCTATTACAATTTAGGCTCTGAGACAAACAATTTTTAAAAATTCACCTCTCATTTTCGTTACTAAACATATGTAGCTAACATGTGCTTATTATGACAGGACCCTGCCAGCCATTATGAGGACAAGCACAATAGGGACTCACTACTGGGGTTTTCTCTGCACCATGAGGATCAACCCACGTTAGTCTGACACTGACTAATTCATCTTCATGGAATATTTCCTCACACTGACGTGTGTGACTCCATTGTTACTTTTGCAGCAGAACATTCTTCAGCAGCTATGAGTAAAAATCCAGACATAAGTAGCCATTCTGACTATCTGGTCTCATTGATTGGATTGTCAATCCAATTTGACAGGAGAACCCACACATTGATATAAAATGAGCATTTTCTGCAAAAGACAGAAAAGGATTCACTGAAAGTGGTTGTAGCCAGTGTATGGAGTTAATATTATAATATTATAAAGAAATAGCCCCAAATAGGTGTAAATTTTCATTAAAAAATATTTCTGGTTGTAAAATAATCTAGTAACTAAGAAATTTCAGGATTCAGCTCTAACCAGTGGACATGTTATATAGCCAAACCAGACCAACACTAGAGTTACTGAAATCATAAATGAAATGGGCTAAATACAAAACAAAGAATTTCTCACTAAAGAGCACACATTTCACAGCAGCTCATAGAAGTTTCTCTAAAATATATAACATCTCAAAAAAAAAGAAAAAGCCCCCCAAAATAAAAGAAAATGAAATAATATGCTATGTTTTTCCCTGACTACAATGGCTTCTGCTAGACAGCAAAAGCAAGAGAAACTACAGAAAGTGTTCAATATCATGGAGAGTAAGCAACATATATCAATAGGAAATGGGCCACTGAAAAATTAAGAGGGAAAAGAAAAAATCAGAATTGAATTAAATTGAAAACATGCAATGCAGTGTTGCTATTTGCTACCAGCCACTCCTTCAAACAAGTGTGGGAAACTCTCAACTCCATGCTAGCGAAACAATTGCTTTTCATGGACAATCTTGTGTAAGCAGACTATGTCCATGACAATTTCTGCATGTAGTCAAGGAGTATCAACGAGGCATACGAGAGACTGGCAGACAAAGTCTGCCCTACTGCAAATTACAGTGTTCGTGCACAGCAGAATGATGTGTTCTGGCATACACATGATGCTTTATCTCATCTTCCATTTAGTTGGGTTGGATAAGTAACGCCCATGTGGTTCTCCCTCTACCCAAATTCTCTTATTCTGCTTGACTTACTGATGCTTTTTTCCTTAATTTAGGAGTGATATCCATCTTTCTCTGAGTATGACCAGATATTTCCCCATAACTGATCTTTAGAGTTCCATTAAAATTCTTCCTTCCCCCTGTGTATTGCTAAGAGTTTACACTTCAAGAATCTTTACTAGCTGCTGGTTTTGTGGGTTTGTGGCTTAGGTAGGGAGATGTGAATTATGGTTGAGAATATCTATCTCTGTTCTTAATTTAAAAGGGCACAAAGAGGTATTTTTTCTCTCTTTTTAAAAATATATTCTGGAAAATGCTTCCCAACAGAAACATGTTTTCCAGAAATACCCTTGTTTTCCCTTCAGTACGTTATTTCTTTTTCTCGGTTTGTACTCAGAACTAACATACTATGAAGGAAAGGATTGCTATTCTGTTCTGGGTCCAAGTGAAAAACAAACAAACAAACAAAAAGACCAAAAAACAAGAAAAACCAAAACCAACCTTCATTTCAAGTCTAATGATAGCACACTTGAAGTCATGGGTCCTTCACATAGTTAGGCCTGAAATAAAAAGAGCTCTGTTTTGATACTTCTATACTTTCTTTTATCCAAACAACAAAAAACTTTTGTAAACCATGTTGTACATTCCATATCATGTTTATTCAACTATCTAATAAGTAATTATTTCACAAAACAAAATTGATTTTCGTGTGTGTGAGTGTATTTCTCAGCCCTACATGTAAAATATATGAAATGAAAATTCTGATTTAAAATATAATGAAATGGCTGAGTTTCAGAAAATGTTTATAAATTTTAATATATAGATTTTAAAATAGAGAATCCATTCATATGAAATAGTATCTAGCTATTCTACACCTTAATTTTTCTAGGATGTGTTATCACCTAGCGGTTTTAGACTCACACAAATATCCCATAAGTAAAGAATTCCAGAACTTATGGATTATGTATAAAAATAGAAGACCTTTAAATATATCTGTGCTATGAACTCTAATGTGTCCTGATGAATGAAGATTCTACAATGTTGAATATGTATTAAAATCTGGACTATTTAGAAAATAGGTAAAAGAGTGACAATATTAATCAAGTAGAGATAGAAAGGGTACAGTTAAATAGTAGAAGCAATGAAGACGTCATTAATATAAAATGAATAGTTCTTAAAAATCCTAAAATAGAAACCAGAACAAATTTATATCAGTTGTAAATTTGGGTTAAAAGAATAACATCTTGGTAATCATTATAAAAACAGACACAAGAAGAGGTAGAATACTTGATTATCCAAAGCCATTGATTTTATTAAAAATACATTCTTCATGAACTTTTGTTTAGACTAGGCAATTGAGAGAATAAAAAATTAGTCACAGACACTGATGATGAAAAAGTAAGCTGCTAAATTAAAGACATAGACATAAATATAAACAAAGAATTAAAACTAAGAATGTGTATGTTGCATTTTCTGTAATTATTTGAAAAAAAAAACTACCAGTGGAAAAATATACAAAATAGTTGGACAAGAAATTCAGAGCAAGTTAATAATTAAATGCTAATAAATAAATTAAAAATACTTTCAGGTTCACTAGTTATGAGAGACATCACAGGAAAACCTTGAACAAAAACTGCTACCATTGACTAAGATGGCGAAAATGAAAAGTCTGTCAGTCAAAAACACTGGCAAAGATGAAATCAACCAGAGCTCACACACTTCTGGTACACTCAGGAGTCCACAGAAAACCAGCAGTACTCGTGTGTGTGTGTGTGTGTGTGTGTCCGTGTGTGTGTGTGTGTGTGTGTGTGTGTGTGTGTCTGTGTCTGTGTGTATGTGTGTCTGTGTTCATGTGGGCATGTGGGGAATTGCAGGCTGGTCTCCAGTCGAGCTGAGGTCTGAACCCCGATGATTATAATTCACCTATATGACATGGTAGGCGTTCCCCATGCTCCTGGAACTTCAGCCCCTGCCTAAGGTACCACCTCCCACAGCCCCCACAAGAGAAGCATGGTCAGTAGTCACATAAGCAAAGGCCCAAGCTTCTGACCTTCAGGCTAAACTCCTCCCCAGTTACCTAGCAACAGTGAAGACCATAAAAGGGGGTGCTCAGCCCACACCTGGCTCTCTTGCTCTCTTACTCTTACTCCTTTGTCCTCTCACTTCTCTCTCCTCTTCCCTTTCTCTTTGTCTTCTTTCCTCTCCCTTTCTCTTTGTCCTCTCCTCTCCTTTCCTCTCCTCTCCTCTCCTCTCCTCTCTCTCTCCTACCTTTCTCTTTCCCCTGCATTTCTATAATAAAGCTCTTAAACCATAGACAGTCTCTGTTCTTCAAGTTCTGCTATGCACTCTGGTTAATGTTGGGAACTTCTTCCCCTATTCCCTCTCTCCCACAACCATGGTGGCTTTAGCTAAGTAGCTCCAGGAGGTCCCCAGGCAGGGCTGCCCCTTGACTACTCCCTGAAGAGTGGAATAGAGGAATGCCCACCCAGGGATGAGTGGATAGGGTAAGTAGAAGCCTTCCCATGCCTGACTGACCAGAGAATAGGGAAACTCTGGAGGGGTAGTGGGCATCTTTTTCCTCCCCTACTTTCCCCAGGGCCACCAGCACCGCCCCCCCCCTTTATTTTGTTCCCAACATGGGCATACTAAATGCTAAAAGAAAATCCATAGTAGAGTATTTTTAAAAGCAAATACTTCACAATTCCAATTGTCTATTAACAATAAAAGAGGTAAATAATTTAAAATATATTTGCATAGGGGAGTAAGGAATTATTGTTCATACAGTAATGTAATCAAATGTCATAATACTGAGCCAAAGAGGCCAAAAATTTATACTGACTTTCAATGTGTGTTTATTTTCACATTTCTTCAATTATTTGAGAGACAAAAGAAATATTGTTGGGAAAATATACAAAAAAAAAACTTGTCCAAGAAATCCAGAATTTATGTATCGCTATGAACTGTATGGCTCTTGTCTTGTTAATAGAAAGTGAAGAACTAACATAGCTTTAAGGACAATTCCTTTCAGTGTTAACTACATACCATCCACATTATGAATGTGGAACAGCCTGTATATCCTAGAATTCTAAGTGAGTTCTTTTGGATTTATTTAAAACCAAACTTCTAAATGGGCAATAAAATGAACCCTGACAGTGACTCTCACAGAGACAGTCTGCTGTGAAAACAAACAAGAAGCTTACACTAAAAAGTTGACTGATCCTGTAAACTAAGGTTCATCCAGAACAGGCACGCAGAGAGCCCAATTTCACTTCAGACTGCCATTTAGTGGCCCTTCCTTCTTCCCCTGAAGAGTTGGGAGAAGTTAGGACAGAGACACTCTTTGAACCAGAGAACTTATGAACTGTAGGGTGCTGAAAATATTGTTTATGAACCCATGGAAGCCATGCATCTGTACTAATTCTGCATAAAATGTTGAGAGCTATTTCCAAGATTTTAATGTGTAATTTACTTTCATAAGGACAAAATATTGTGGCATATGAGAAAAGCTAAGAACAAAACAGCAAGCTACAATGGAAGGAACAGGACGTCCTCCTTCTCAAAAGAACATTAGCTGAAGATGATTCTGCAGTAACTCTTACAGAATAGATAAAAACAAACGTTCCTAACCTTGTCTACAAGCATAGAAATGTGGAGACAGTACCTCAATTAATTGTTTTCAGGTTGACATAACCTTGACTACAAAACAAGATTACATTAAAAAATCTTTTATAAGCCAATGCAAATGTCTCCTAAATCCTTTCTACAAATTTAAAGTTGGCACAAAAGTAACAAACAAAACAGAGATGTTTAAGAAGCAATTTATACAGTAAATAAAACTCATATAGCCCAAATCACACAATCCATGGAAGGGCTACATGTTAATCCCATAGAACTCAAATATTCAGGCTAGAACCTCAGAAATATCCAAAGAGACAGTTTTAGAAAGAAAGAAAATAAGATTTACTTTTTCCAATACTAGATTAATCTTTTTCTAAGAGCCAAGAGAGCTGAAGAGTGCAGGAGAGATATAGGAGGATGCTCAGGCTCTACTTCACCAAAGATGAGAAGGGCAGGCTTCTGCAGGAGCCCAGCCTGCCCACAGGGTCATCCCAGGAAGCCTGCTGTGACAACAGTATTCAGAGCATTTATCCTACAGGACATCAATGGCACCAGAGAACCCACTAGAAAGGCCTTTTCTAGGCACTATGCCAGACTCATGAAATGTGAGCTCTGCTTGGGGAAATGCTGTTTTTCATGGAGGCTCTGGGGTTCTGACTCTTTTAACCAGGGAACTCTACTCTAATTAAGGGTCACTCTGAGAAAGTGTGCAGTTAGACCTGGGAAAGCATGATGAAGTGTACCTCTGTGTCAACAAAGAGAGCTTTGAAGGAGGTAGACAAGGCTGAGCCCCAGGTTTAGTTTAGATCCCCAAACAGCTGCCAGTATTGTAAGACCCAAAAGCAACTTGTGAAAATCTATTCTGAGATGCTTGCCTTGACAGTTTTCAAATATTGACCAACATCTGTCATACATGGTAAGTACAGACAAATGAAGTAAAGCACAGAACAAGAAGGAAAGTTGAAGGTCATCACACTATCCATAGTTATGTTTTCAAAGATTTACAAGAGAAAGTTATCAATAATTTGTAAGGTTTGGGTGTATTTTTTTTGTCACTATTCATTTGCTTGTAATTTCCCCAAGTGTATATATCACAACCATTGGTATGTAGCCTTCCAGATTTTAAACTAAAAAATATGTAAATTATGTATAATTTGCAATTATGCCAAAAATTATGCCAAAAATTGCAATGAAGTAACTTACGTGTGTCTATCTACACAGTTTTTTTCTGGACCTTTGAATGTGCCTGACTTAAAATATCACTTGTGCAATGAACTTGTAATCTTTTGTTGCATGCAATATTCCTAGTCCTTAGAAGTAAACAAACAGAAACATGTATGTGAACATTCTTTTAGCAGCTGTGTGCTCATATAAAGCCAAAAGTCAGTGAAGGTTCCATATCTTACAACTTACTTATTTCTCTTCCCTTCTCTCTATATTTCCTTATAACCTTATAAAGTGCATTGATTATAGAATTGTTCATTCTCCACATTCTCTTGTTTATTCTCTGTTTACCTCATACAGTCGCATGATGTTTTTCCCCAGAGACGTTTCTAAGTTCTATAATGTCTTTTCACTGCTGCTTTTGGATTCTATTAGACTTTATGATTTGGCCATCAACCAGTAATATCATTTCTTCATTCTCAATCTTAAAGCTTCTACAACATGTCAAGTAGAACTAGTACTGGTGAATGAAGCCCAGCCTGTCCCTGGTGGTTGACTTCCCTCAGAACATCCAGGGCTGAGTCAGAGGGTAAGACAGGGTGAGGAGGGTCTGGCTTAGCTGGGATCCTTCACTCTGCCTTGGTTTGCTGCCATCAGATCCGAACATTCTTTTTGCCATTAGATTTCTCTCATGTTTATTCAGAAGAGATATTCAAGTCAGATTCAGTAGATTTTAGAGATTCCTCACCAGTGAAAATGTTTCTGGTGCTCTTTGAAGCAGACAGTGCTGTCTTCAGCCCACTCCTTTGTTTTCTGATGACTCGTACAGATTTGGTCTGTTGGGCTGCCATCTTCATTAGCCCTGCAGGAAGCCACCTTAGTCCATCCCTGTACAGTGTTTCTGGGCTAGCTCCCCTCTATGTGTCCTGTACCTTGCAGAAGCTTGCTTACTATGCAGCCTCTGTGACTTTGAATGTGGACTCACTCGTTTCTAAAGGGCTCAGGTTTTCTTGCTTTGTCATCAGTATAGCCAGCCAGTAGCCTGTCTTTCATGTCAGACTTTTATGGCAATAGCTCTAAAACTGACACCTAAATCTCATCACATCCAGAGGGTCCAGGTCAAGAATCAGGGACTTTCTTTGAAATTATTTTCTTGAACTAAATATATATATATATATATATATATATATATATATATATACTCTCTACATGCCCCGACACCCACATCATTGAGAGAATAGAATATACTACAGCAACCTGGATGCCTCTCATGACATGCCTCATGTACTCTCCATTTAAATATATATGTGATATGATTACAGAAAACCATGTTACAGCCCATCCCTTTAGGAATCTTTCATCTTCTCTTTGAATTTGTAAGAGAACACAGCAAGGGAAAAATGAAGAAATTCTGTTTTATGGTTGAACTTTTGACATATATGTATGAGAATGACCATTTATTCATGTATATATGTATAATATATATGTATACATATGTATGAATAAACTTTATATATATGAAGTTTATATTCTATTTTTATAAATTCATACTTAAGAAAATCAAATCATGTGCCCTGACAACCAATATTTTCTCAAATTAAAGGGTCATTCTTTTTTTTCTCAATTATGAAAAATTTATGGGGTGGTTTAGATAATAACATTCCATGCAAACTTTTGTATTTGGTCCTGCTTACTATAACTTGAGTTTGAGAACTAAAGTAGATGGCTCATTTTATACATTACCTTGACTAAAATAAATACTATTACAGCAAAATAAACATGATATCTTAGACTTAATTATTCATGGTTACTAGATAGCTGGTGTGCATTTCTGAACACTGTGTCTCTCCTCTCACACTGTAAGTGCGATTAAGTTAATGCACTGTCATGTTGCCCCAATCCTCAGTCAGTAATTACAAAGGACCATGTCTTCCCTTACACTGGTTCAGTATTACTTAAAATGACTATTGTAAACAAGAGAAAATGCATATAGTATATAAAAGGGTCTCCATCCTTGTACTGGCTAGTTTTGTGTCAACTTGACACAGCTGGAGTTATCACAGAGAAAGGAGTTTCCTTTGGGGAAGTGCCTCCATGAGATCCAGCTGTGGGGTATTTTCTCAATTAGTGATCAAGGGGGAAAGGACCCTTGTGGGTGGGACAATCTCTGGGCTGGCAGTCTTGGGTTCTGTAAGAGAGCAGTCTGAGCAAGCCAGGGGAAGCAAGCCAGTAAAGAACTTCCCTCCATGGCCTCAGCATCAGCTCCTGTTCCCTGACCTGCTTGAGTTCCAGTCCTGACTTCCCTTGGTGATGAACAGCAGTATGGAAGTGTAAGCTGAATAAATCCTTTCCTCCCCAACTTGCTTCTTGATCATGATGTTTTGTCCAGGAATAGAAACCCTGACTAAGACAATCCTTTAGCTTCTTATTAGTTCAGAAGTAACATGGTAGAATAGTATTCTTATTTTAAAATGTATTTTTTTTTGTCAAGTTGGCCTGCACACCTGGCCTGTATGCAGGATTCTCATTATCTCTTCTAATGTCACAAGCCAAGACAACATGGCATGGTCTTCTGAATTCCTATAATGAGCCCTTTATCTTCCAGCACAGGCCATGTTTATAATCTCACTGTAAAATCCGTCAGAAAAAGGTAAGGCATCATGTTCTGCTCCGTGTTTATTAACTTTGAAGGCATGCACTAAAAGAACAGAGTGACCTGTTAAATAGTCTTTTTTTATCCATTTGGCTTCTTTACACCCTAATTAGGTCAATCCTCTGATGGTAGAAAACTTAAAAATACTTGCTCACCTTCTACTATCTCCTTCTATTATTTTTAGAAAAGGTCATTTTCTAAATTGTGTTAGTGTAAAGATTTGGTGAGACTTCATTTATCTAAATTATCCAAATTTCTCATTGAGGGCATGCATGTCTTTAGAGTCAGGAAACAAAAGAATAAAGGAGAGTAGCATTTCCTCTATCAAAAATGCAGGCTCTAAGTTATAAACTAGTACTCCCAACATACACACTTTCTTGGGAGTCAGTTTTCTTACTGAAGCTATAAAGTGTGGGACATAAATTAACTGGAGGAGTGCTATATCTTCCTCATGGTCTCAGCAGATCACTCCATTGTTATTTAGCCCCATTTACTTGAGCAAAGCATCATGGCAGTGTGGATCTTTGCAGGAGGAGGCGGTTTACCTCATAGTAGAAATGAAGCAGAAACGAAAGCAGAATCCAATTATAACTTTCAAAGACATGTCCCAGTTACCTGTTTCTCCACCTTGATCCATTTTCATGTTTCTACAACCTAAAACTGCACCACCAGCTGGGGACAATTGGACACTTCACAGTTAAGCCATGCCAAACACAAAGACTACCATTGACTCAGACTTGGCTTTCTTGTGGCAGCTCTTCTGTTCTCTTCTCCCCTATCTTTGAACATCCAAACATCTGTAGTCCTGCTTGTCTTTAGCCCCTTTGTTCCTAAAGAGAACCATTTGCCCCACAGATTCTGTTCAAGTGCCTTGCCTACGTGTATGCATTGTACACCATGCACGTATAGTCACTGCAGAGATGCAGTGCCTACAGACGTCAGAAGAGTATGTCGGACACCCCAGAAGTGGAGCTACAGGTGGTTGCAAGTTGCTACGTGGGTGTCTTGGTATTCAGCAAGAGCAGTAAGTGCTCTTAAACACTGAGCCATCTCCCCTTGTGAGAATGTTTTGATCATATGCTATTTCAGTTCTTTCTTATTTGGCCCTCTGTCTTCACTTTATGTTATTTTAACCTACGCCAAGACTTATGTGGTGACACAGAGATGTCACTCAAGTGCCCCCCTCAAGGAAGAAGTTGATGTCCTAACAGCTTGAAATACTGTTCATAGGCAGCGTAAATTGTAACCCTATTTTGGAAGTGCTGTAGCTGCGGGGGATAAAGCTTGTCCAAAATCATATCCTTTCTGCAGCAGCCAACAACCAATGGCTGATTGGAATGAAGATTGATAGAACTCATGGGCCTGCTAGCTCAGCTGAGCCTGTATTATAGCCTGACTTCTCACCACAGTAAATCCCATTTCTCTTCTATCCTTCCACAGATATGGGTCTTGACAGCTCTCTGCAGTAAATACTCTACTACTACACTGCCTCAGAGTCTGCTTCCAGTTATTTCTCTTCATAGGGTCTGTTGAAATGTTAATTCCTAGAGGAAGTCATAGTCATAGACATTGAAGGCTATGACCTGAAAAGCATATCGTCCTATACTCCTGGGTGCCAGGAGTTTAAAATCATGTAGGAGGAGTCATGAAGGAGACAAGCATAGGGAACATGTCAGCAATATGAGACTCCTCTTGGCTTGGACAATATATGTAACCCTCTCAGAACAATACATCTAGTAACATGTTGTCAATTGTGGGACCCCCCCAAGCCATATCAGGCTATACTTACTGCTTTCCAGGCTATGTATACTAAATAAGGTTACTCCCCAGGCAACACTATCAAAACTCCCCATTCCTATTCAAACACTTCTTATAATTCATTCCTGAACTACAGTCGATATGCTGATCCAACCTTGACGTATTTGGAGTCCACATGAAATTATACTGAGCTGAATCCCCAGGTGAACTTTTAGGGGAAATCCCTTAATTAACACCTTATGCTTTTGCATCTTTGGGTATGAACTTGACTAAAATCAAATATATTACAGTAAGAAATAGGCACAGTCAAGAAATTACTTAATCTGAGAATGGAAAATGAAGTCTATGCTCCTAGTATCCAAAACCCACCTTCTCTTGAACCCTATACAAGGAATCTTCAAGCAATCATTGAGGCTCTTGAGTGTTTTCACTCTTGCACTTACTCTACTGAAGTGTAATCTGGCTGGCTCCATAGGTTTGCTTTAAGTAAATTTTCTTGGCTACTTTGTAGTCTATGTGTGCTTATATTATAATTCCTTGAATAAGAGGCTAAGAAACTGTAAGTATCCAGCCTAAATTCCAACCCATTATCAGTCACACTGGTGCTTGATATTCTAGAAGAAGGAGGACCCTTCTAGCCTTTCAGAATTGATTCTGCTTTTGCATCATGCTACCTCTTCCCCCATCTTCCCAAGAGCTATGTCTATGTGTTTGTCTTGGTCCAAACTTTCCTCTCTTTATAAAGGGACCACTGAAGTTAGATGTAGGTTCACTTTAACCTAGTAAGAGCTCCTCATAGTTTAGTTCCATCTGCAAAGACCACATCATCAAAAGCTTTCCATTTGCAGGGTTCCGTAATCAGAATTTCAAAGAATCTTTGAGAGAGAAACAGCTTAGGTGTGTTATCAAAGATTGTAGGTAACTTAAATTATCGCCCATATTTGTGCAATTTCTAAGAACTGGGTGTGTTTTCCTGCGATTTCATTTTTCCCCCAAGCCTCACCATTAGAATCCTGCAGTTGGTTCCACTCCTCCTTTCCCATTAGGAGAAGGCACATAACTTCTATCACCAGAGGAAAGTCTGCCAAGCACTGAATTGGAAAATGTAAAAGAATGCACACACTGTGAGGGAGGTATTTCAGGCCAAGGAGTATCAGAACTGAGGCCCTGGCAACTAGAAAACCAGAGTATCTGCAGACCCAGAAATGGTAGCCCTATTGTATTAGGCAGACCATTGATTGGCATGCTGTCATTTGGGAATCAAATACTGAATATGCAGTTTCTATGTGTGCATCTTTGTCCATCATATAATGGCAGAAAACTTTTTAATATCCTTTCTAAAATCTGATTTTCATTTTCACTGGAGAGTTAGTGTTTTTTTTTTTCTGCAATTGGGTCCCTAACTTTTACAGAAATCCACCTTGAGTTAAATCAGAAGAAATAAGGAAAGACAGTCATGTAGCTAAAGGTCTGGATGAACTTCTGGAAGTTTGCAGGGGTGGAGCTGGAACTGGGACTCTGACTCAGTCAGCATATCCTATGGATTCTCCCCCATTTCTTATCTCTGACTTTTTTGTTAGTGACAAATTTATCTTTCAGGCTGATTATCCTGGTAGAACTAGCTCAATAACAGTCCCTGGGCTTTGGGAGCTCAGAAGAAAGGGCTTCATTCCTTCCCCACTTCCAATTTTGATTGGCTCCGACTCTGTAGATGATTCAGTGTATCCAGAAGCTGAATTCTTGTGAGTTCATTGTAACTTCTCTGGCCAGGAAAGCAGGGAAGCCAAACTTTATTGAGAATTCATGACAGAACAGAGACTGGGAAGGGGGACCCTAGTAGGGAGTTTGAGCACAAGGAAAAATATGTAGCATACCCTTGTCCCCTGGAAAATCATATGAGCCACCAACAAATTCTCTCTGTGTAGATTACAGAGATGATTTCAGAGACTTTATTCAGAAGCTTATCTGAGTTTACCAGCATCGATATGTATCTATTTAAAGTTTAATTCTAGTCTTAGTGTTCACAAGACTAAACCAGGGGATCTCAGTATTGAGGTACACTGGGCAATGTCTCCAATTAAAAAGATAAATTAAACTAATCAGATCATTCTACACATTAATTAAAATAAAGCTTCAACTATCCACAAATCCCTTTACTACATGCTAGTCTAGTCTTAGTGTTTTTAGAATACAGCTAGTGGGGTATAGAGCAACATGAACCTTTACTCTTAAATGACTATGTAAGTGCCTCTAAATGACCAATGGGGAGCGTGGCATTTGAGTAATGAAGCACCAACAAATATTTAAGGGAGATAGATGTAATTTCATGAAATCAATTTCATTAGCATTTTCATATTGAGAGATAATATAAAAAATCACTGACCTTCGAAGAATGTTTTCCTACTCCTAGCTAATTACATGGATTCAAACAAGTTATGTAATATTTCCTTGATCTCAAGGTCCTTATCTATGCAAAGACCTACACATAGGACCCTATGAGAGTCAACTCCTGTCACTGTGTTTACCAGGTGCATTTGTAAGCACATCCCAAGTAATATTATCTTTCACATTGACATCACCCAGGAACCTTCATTCTCTTCCCAGTGTTCATACTGTCTTCCAGTGCATCTCAGAACTCTTGAAAGAACCATATATAGCCTTTTCCTTAAAAAAAACATAAGACAAAATCTGAGAAGCAAAAACAATGTAATCAAAAACAATTTTCCCAACTCCCACCAACCTTGGAATTGGATTTGAAAGACAGCAAAGAATTTCTTTCATTTAAAAAAAAATCATAGTCTCATTTTCTTGTTTATAGCTTTACTCCATTGATCCTTACATATGAATCTCAGTATGATGGGAGTCAGAACATTGGGAGGTAGGATGGCTTCTCAGAAAAATATAGAAATGAGCATCCATTTTCCTTTTTTATGCGAGCTCAATCTGTAATCTCCATAAAATGTTCATGACATACAAGCTGACAGCTGTAACTGGCCTGTGCAGACATCACTGGCTACTGTGCCTGACAAAGAGAGCCAGGCTTCCTCCTAACCAGCGCATCTGCGTCCCCTTTGCGAGAGCTACAGCAAATGCAGAGGCCAATGATCAGTCTTGAATTGAAGGCGTGATTATTGGGAATTAACCTACAAACGTGTTCAAGCCTAACAGAACTGGGCCCTGGACAGATTCATCTTCACAAAGTTTCTCACTAGCAAGGCAGCAAAACAAAACTAGAGCAGCACACATGTACACATACCAAATAAAAAGGTTGAAAAACGTAAGTATATTTGAATTAATAAAACAAACGTGGAGGTCTGGTATGGCTAGTGTGTGGTTTTTCTTGTCTATTGTCTTTTATATTGGAAGGGTAAACAGATAACAGAGATGTACAGGCTTGGAAAGTTGTTCAAGTTGTTGTTTTTGAAGCTTCCCTTTTGAAATCTGAAGAGGGCTTCAGGGTCCATCTTAGAAGAGTACCATCTGTTCCTTTTATCATTCCTCTCCACTAAAGACTATATCGCTTCAAATGAAAGCACTATCTTGTCAGAGAATGTGCTAGAAAATGTTAATTGCTGATCTCCTGCCCATGTTATTATATAACTGTATTTCTAAACCAAATATAGAGTGCAGAAATCATTTTAGAAAGAAAAAACATCCACATATCAAATCTCTATGTTCTAAACATTAAAAAGAAAAAGTACACTGCATTTATATTGTGGGATTTTGTTGTTGTTGTTATTGTTGTTGTTTTCTAGAAATCTCTTTGGGGAGATGTAAAACTTCCTTATCCACTTCTTATCTGGGTGTGTACTAACTTTCTCTTGTAAGACATTTTTAACTCTATAGTCATAAAGTAATTTTCATTTTTACATTTAGAAATGTTTGTTATTCTATCCACTGAACCCGTGTTCATCTATCAGACTTGTCATTCCTTCAGAAGTATGATTTATTTTAAATTGTGTGCAAGGTATGTCTGCACATGTAGGAAAACACACATACCAGGAGGCTGTTCTCATGGATGGATGGATGGATGGATGGATGGATGGATGGATGGATGGATGGATGATACATAGACACATGGATGGCCTTCACCATTTCATACTCATGCCAATTATTCCCTTTGAAGTGGTAAATTTCTCATTGTTCATTACACCAAAGATAGTGCTGTATTTGTTTCTGTGTTACTCTGGTTAACTGATTTTGCTAAGCAGCTCATGCTAAAATTACAATGTTCACTCATTTGCTTATATCATTATGTCCAAATATTTTAAGTAGACTGTGAGGCCTATAGAGCAAGTGTCCAACTCTCTTGATCATTGCTGAATATTTAATATCTAGAATATAATATACACAATAAACAGTATTGAGTAAATCAACAAATCTCAACTAAAGGGAAAAATCAGCATACATCAGAAAACAAACCTGTGCTAAGATCTATAAGAGTTGAGCATACTTTTGCAAACATGGGTTGTAGGAAGGTCTGATTTTCTCTAGTCTGTTAAAAGCTGTTTCTAGTAGGATATGAGGGAGATCAGGGCTTTTGATAAAATCAACTGAAGTAGGTAAATCGTACCATACTCTGCTCCAACTCTGACAGTGAACAGAGACCCTGGGGTGGGAAAAGAAAAGCAGCCTGTGTGGCTGGAGTACAAGAATTCTGAGAGAAACTCATCAGGCATACATGGAAATAATAAAAATATCTGAGGCAATTAGCATTATCCAATTAAATTATTTCATGGATTACTAATGTTCTATATATTAGAAAAATTACACTGTGTAAGTCACATGAAATACCCTTCCCTGATATGAGAAGTTTAGAAAAAATTACTAGGAAGTTTTAAAAATGTACTGGGGCTGGTAATGGTAGCCTATGCCTTTAATCCCAACACTCTAGAGGTAAAGAAAGACAGATCTCTGTGAGTTTGAGGCCAGCCTGGTCTACAGAGTGAGTTCTAAAACAGCTGAGGCTACACAGAAAAACCCTGTCTTAAAATATATATATATATATGTATATATATATATATATATATATATATATATATATATATATATATATATATATATATATATATATATATATATATATATATATATTTGGATTGAACATGGAGACTAGTAGAAGACCATGTTTGATAGGAAAGGGCAATACCCAACGTGGTTGAAGTATCACTGATTCTCCAGTTGGTGGTTAAGAACCAGCAGTTGAGTGTATAGATCTTCTAGTTAAAAAAGCCAAGTCTCAGATTCTATATTATCTCATGGAACCCTCAAGTGTCAAGACATGAAATGCAAAAGAGATACAGGGAAAGAGCCTGCAAACTCTCAACATATAAATGCTAGGTTCCTTCACGATTATATACTGAAGTCCAAGTTGTACTGAAGATGTGCTGCAAAGGAGCTGAAACTCCTGCCAGGGACACACAGCTTCCATGAGTCATCATCCAGACTGGGCTGGGTTTTTCAGTGATGTTGTACCTTTGAGTTGTCCATGACCCTGTAAGTCACCTCTCACCCACTCTTGCACATAAACCCAATAATCACACTTATTCACTAAGCTCAACTTGAGAATTGTTTCTTGCTGTAGTAGCATCAGGGTGCTGTCTGGGGTGAGCAGACTTTTATGTGTATCTCCCAGGAAATGTCACACAACACTGGTATTAGATAACTTGTGCCATCTTTGAGAGTTGGGCAGGATAGGTGAGAATTCAAGCCCATAGAAACCAAGGATAGAATTTATTTCCAGAAGCAAGCTGTCAGTTCTATACTTCTAATTTTCAGAAATCCACATGGATTGTAATTTGTTATCTGGATGTTGTGATAATTGTCATTATTGAGTTGTTTGGGATGGAATGGTTGGTCTTGAGACCTGCTGTACCCTCTGTTTTTCTGTGATCTTCAACCATTTACTTTCTTTCTCTTCATTTAATTAGTATTTTTATCAAAGTGAATTCTTACCAATTTCCTTTTGTAACACCTCCCAGGTGAAGTTCTGATTCTCGATAATTCACCTGTTTTACTTCTCTGCTCCTTCCTACTACTTCAGAAACCTTGTCGTCATGCAGGTTGTTGCTTTAGAAGATTCATGAGTATCTCCTCTAAGACATTTCCTAAAGGGATGTGAACATACATCTATTCACTCCAGTTAAGAAAGTAACAACAAAGTAGAGAACCAAGTCTCCCCGAGTTGGCTTTGGTGAATAAGTAAGTTTATAGTAGTTGTAAACATGAGCATGGGAGAATCAAAGAATGCTATAATACTGAAAAGCTTGCCCCTAGTATGGGTCAAGACTAACAAAAGGTACATCCCTGTAGCTCCCTGCCCAACATGCTGGCTGCTCCATCAATAAGACCACCTCCTCCTCTATCAGTTGTTTAAGCCAATTCAAGAGCCCTATGACTCATGTAATTTGTCAGTTTTCTGAGAATTGAAATTTGATTTTGTTCTCCCACTTTTAGAAGTGTCCCTCTTTTCCCAAGAGGAAATATTTCAACTTAGAAAATATAGCTATATAATAATAATTAAAATCTACTGATCACTAATGTTAAAAAAAAGCAAGTCTTCCTTTTGCTTTATTCAAGGATCTATCCAATTTTCTACCACAATTAGTTTAAATGCCAGGACTGTATGCTAATCCCTAAAATTGCACCATTCAGTGTCAGAAAATAATTCTGATTTAGTTACAGAGAAAGGAAAACATTGAAATCATCAAAGCCAACATTTTTCAACTTCCAACAGATAGTTCAACAATTCTTAGAGACAGAATAAAGCCTAGGGTCATTGGCTTTGGAAAACTGTTTCAACAGCTGTTTCTGAGCTTCTTCCTATGTGAAATGGGCACTGTCCTAATGCCTGGCCTCAAAGAGAGCATATAGTTCAATGATTTGGGGCAGGTGTAACAGGCATCCAGAGTCTTTTGAAAACACAAAAGAAGATCCATTCCTGGAATTCCTAACACAGTGGGTGTCAGATCCCTCCCAGAGTGCATTTCTAATAAAACCCTCCCAGATGCAGTCATCTCCATATCCATTTTTCTTCCTTCTGCATGAATCTGTGGGCAAGTCTCTGCATAGCCCTGATCTCCAAATCCTTGGCTTCTTGGCTTCTCAGGAAACTTGATATATTATTACCCATAAATGCTTTACTTTCATTCCCCATCTCTGTCTCTGTCCTGCTTCCTCACCACATCCTGGATCTCCTTTGAAATCGATGATATAGTTTATACTAAAACTAGAAACAAACCCAAACTCTGCATTAGTGATACATATAGCCATCAGGGTGGTGAGACTCAGAGGATAATTAGCTTCCCCTCTGTATAAGAGTTCAGAGATGAGTGGAGTTGGAGCCACGTAAAATGATTTGACTTTTCCTGGGGCTCTAGAGACTTTGGCTCTGATACACTTTGGCCTTTTATCTTTCATAATACTACTTTTTAACCAATGCCAGTACATCATAGAGTTGCACTTCAGCCATGGGATTATATTTTAGTTGATTATGCTACCTGGGAAATACCTGAACCTGAAAAACAATACAAGCTCTTAGGCTGAATCTCTAGGTATGTGTGCCTTTCTCGGGGATTGATTGGTATATGCTTTTAAAGGTTAATAATAAGATAAAAGAATATGCTAATGTACTTTAACTGGTAGAATTTTCTTCCCTTTTTTCTTGCTATCAATCCTGTCATTTTAGTAAGACCATTATTTTCATGTTTGTCTGTGTGTCTTCATGTATTTGTGTGTATGCTCACGTGCATGGCCTCATGTGGAGGCCAGAGGTCAGCATTCAATGTCTTCCTGTATTGGTCTCTAACTTAATTTTTAATTAATTATTTTCTTTATTTACATCCCAAATGTTTCCCCGTCTCCCTGTAACCTTTCCCAGAGTTCTCCCCATCTTCCAACCTCTTTACTTCTGAGAGGTTACTACCCACCCCAGGGCATCCCCCTTCCCTGGGGCATTAAGTCTCTACAGGATTAGTGGCATCCTTTTCTACCTAGGACAAACAAGGCAGTAGTCCTCTGCTACATATGTGCCAGGGGCCTCGAACCAGGACCAGCATGTGTATGCTCTTTGGTTGGTGGTGTTTAATTGACACTGTTGATCTGCCTATGGGATTGCCAGCCCCTTCAGCTCCTTCAATCCTTTACCTAACTCTTACATAGGAGTCCCAACCTCAGTCCAATAGTTGGCTATAAGTATCTGCATCTGTCTGACTCAATCAGCTGCTGGTAGAGCCTCTCGGAGGACAGCCACACTAGGCTCCTGTATTTTTTTAAGACAGGGTCTTTCACTAAACCCGAGGCTCACTTATTTGGTTAGATTAGTTGGCCAGCAATTCCCAGAGATCTTCCTGTCTTTACTTTCACATTGCCAGGATTAGAGGTGTGTTACTGCAGGCCTGGCTTTTGAACAACTTTAATAGGATTCAACTCAAGTTTATGCAGCAAGCTTTCTATGGACAGAAACATTTTCCAGACCATTTTAATACTTATTTGTATACTATATGTGATATGAAATAAGATTCATGGGTGATAAACATGCAAGTGGCTACGAAATTCATACTGTATAAACATGAATTGAACGGCCATTATACAGAATTAATCATAAAATTTTAGCATAGATGTTCAATATAAACACATTTTTAAAAATCCTGATTAAAAGTCACTGTCCTCAGATGAAATTAGACCATCATATGCACTTAGGTATCTGGGAATAAATATTGTTAAATGTGTTTATTTACATAGACAACCAGAGCTACATGTCAAGTTTAATTTTAAGTATTAAAATTAATGATCCCTTAGGGGAAAAACACATGTTCCACTAGAACACCTTGAGGATGCTAAGTAAGTGCTCTATCATGGAACTGAATCAGTTATAGCCATTAAAAGATATTTCAAATTAACTAACTTTATGGGGTATGGCAGATATCTAAACATGAGCACTGTTTTATTTTCCAAGTTATAAGAGACATTAAATACAAAATAATAAAAACAAAAAAATACGATGACAAGACACATTTGTAACTTTGCACATTTAAAATGTGTTTTATGGAAACAGTTCTAAATAAAAAGGGGCCTTTTGTAAAACAGAATTTTAAAGAGTTTTAATAGGGAGTTAAAAACTTCAGCAAGAATGTTAACCTGAACTACTTAAAGACAGTAACGTAAGCAAGGTTGAGCACCTTAGTTCACACCTTTATTCCTAGCATTCAGGAGTCGGAGTCAGGAGGATCTCGGAGACTTTAAAGCCAGCCTTGTGTTCACAGTAAGTTCCAGGACAACCATGGTTACACATAGAGACCCTGTCTCAAAACAAACAAACAAACAAACAAACAAACAAACCGACAAAGCAAGCAGACAACAGCAAAGAAAAGAAACCTAAACAAAATACATTACTGATTTGTTACTCTGAGAACAGCCAAAAAGAACATTGTTTTCTTCATATTCCAAGATTCTCAAACACATTCTTCTTGGCTATCAAGAGAGTTCAGAAAACAGAAGCAAAATGCAACGCTGTGAATAGTCTCCATGTTTTATTATGCTACAGTTGTGCACAGACAGTAGAGGGTGGGTTTCTGCTCAGGGCTGCAGACGATGTTACTTGTAGCCATAAGAAGCTGACATGCACTAACTTGAGTGTGTGCCCTGGTGTCTGCATGTCACCTAGACAGATTTCACTTCTGTTCTTGCTGTGCTTGTTTTCAAAGCAAATTTGTGCATGATGCAGGTAATCATAATGAAAAGTCAAAGGACATAAGCTATAAACCTCAGTGAGTTATGAAACTACTGCTTTTTATTAGATATTTTCTTTATTTACATTTCAAATAGTATCCCATTTCCTGGTTTTCCCTCTGAAAATCCCCTATTCCCTAAACCTTCCCTTGCTCCCCAACCCACTCACTCCCATTCATGGTCCTGGCATTCCCCTATACTGTGGCATTGAACCCTCACAGGACCAAGGGCCTCTCCTTCCATTGATGACCTACTAGGCCATCCTCTGCTACATATACAGCTAGAGTCACAAGTTCCACCATGTGTTTTCTTTGATTGGTGGTATAGTTCCAAGGAGCTCTGGGGGTAAAAGGCTGACCTTTCCATCTGGATCAACAGAACACACAGCTTGGCATGATGTCATGGCAGCAATGAGTTTGAAACAATTATGTGGAAATCTTTAATATGCTCCCAAAATGCCTCAGTGACAAACTTTTCTTCCTCTAATATCCTCATGAGTCACATGAAAATCTACCACTCTGCCATATTCATTCAGGAGTCAGGCAATCAACCTAAAAACAACCAACATAGAAAAGGCAGCTTGAAATTGGGGGATCTTTAAAAACCATGTTTCCCTCGCCTCAGTAATGCCGCCCAAGAATGAGTCTGCCTTCTCTTAGTCCATCTTATTAACTTAGGGAAGGGGAGTGGGAGACACAGCAGGAGCTTCAATCTGATTTGATTGGGAAAGTTTAATAATAACTTTGCAAGAGAAGCTAGCACATTCATTTCCCCTCCTTACAGAGCAGGACTCATATTTATTAGAGTCCTATAATAGAATGCAATTAAACTAGTCTGCTGCTATGTTTATCCACTCGACACACCCGCCACAGCCAGATAATAGGAGAAAGTCAATATTCTTTACAAAATTCATCACTTTATATTTTACAAAATGTACCCTAGTATAAGCCAATTTTGTTATATAATGCTAAATTATTTTAAACTTAAAAAAATTTTTAGAGTGTTTCTAGATGACAAAGTGAAGTACTAGCTACTGTTCCCAGTCTCCCTACTCCGTATTATCCGTGCCCCGGTTGCCTGTCTATTACAGTTAATGAACCAGCACGGCAGCATCGTGATCAAGAGCATGGCAGGCACACAGCTTTCTAGGCTAGTGATTTTCCCGTAGAAACTTAGCCACTTCCAGGACTCTGAATTGTGTTTTGCTGTCGTGTTTCCTTAGGTTTGAGGCTCTTGGTTTCTCAGACTTGATTCTGATGACCACGGTTGTTTGTCTTTAATTTAGCTTCTTTAAAAATATGTTCCCATCATGGTTCCTCTCCCTGAACTCCTCTCAGCTTCTGGACAGTGTTAAAGAAGTTCTAGGCAAGTGCTTTATAGATTCATTTGAGGAAGACTTGCCTGGAGTTCACAGTTGGAGAGAAGGCTTTGTGGTTCTGGAGGAAAATACCACAAAGGTCAGTTACCATCGGGCTCAATCACTTTGAAGATAACAAGGGCCAGCATGCCAAGGTACTATCACACTGGGACATTGCTCTTACATTGCTAACTATTGTTAATACTGGCAGGTAACCTGGCTACTCTAGTTTGGATCTATGATAGTCCCCTAAAGGACCAAATGCACAGGCTCTAAAGGGAACTAGTGGAAAGGTGTTAGTGGTTCTAAGATGCAGCTTAGGTAGGAGGCAGTGCTCTTAATGGGCACAGTGTAGACTTGATCTTTGCTCTTGCTTTCACTTTCAAGCTTTGGAGTTAATGGTTCTAATGGCCTCTGTATACTTCCCTCTACCTCCATTGTGGTGTGGGGCTTCACCTTTGGCCAAAAGCCACAATGACCAAGGGCTGAAATCTCCACAGCTGTGGACTCTCCTCAACCTCTTCTCTTTGCGAGTTTATTATGACAATGAAGCATTTGCTATAATAGCATGTTAATGGATTCTTGAAAATCTCAAGCTCAATTAGTCTTCTATCAAACAGAGCTGTTTCAGAAGCCATTGTTTTGTGTGTTCATTTGCTTTTGAGGATTTGAAAACAGGGGTTGCCAGTACAAGCCAAAGTATAAAGGTCATTCTATAGTTCAGGGTGGCCTGAAACGTATATTGATCCTTCTGACTGCCAAGGACAGAGGATTTGTAGAGTGAACCAGGAAACCTGGCAAAATGCAGCCTCTTTTAAGTTAAACAAAATCTTAGTCTGACAGCTTGATAATTAGGATTCACAGAATCATGATGCCCAGTGAATTTTAAAGCGATCATATGTGGAGATGAAAGAAAAAAAAACACATGAATAAAACATAAAAGTTACATTTATATATAAGAGATAACTAATTAAGAAAGTAAAAGATTTAAAAAATTAAAGGAATTTCTAAGGAGAAATTAGAATGTAGGGCAGGGTAGAACTCAATACAAGTAATTATCAGTTTGATTATTGAACTGTTAAAAACTTCCAAACAGCAGAAAACTGTGTGATTGAGCAAGTTAAACATTCAAATAGCCAGAGAGAAATAGTTATAACTAATAAGTTTGAGCCTTCAAAATGTAAAGATAAAAATAACAAGTCAAGATTTTCCAATACTTTCACTCTATGTTGTAGAGATTCACTTTATTGATGTGGTTGTGTCTGTGCCTGCATAAGTATGAACATATGCCTGCAGGCTGCTGTGGAGGCCTCCCATGGAGTCAGGGTTATAGATAGTGAGCCAGTAGATGTGGTGCTGGAAACCCAATATAGATCTTCTGTTAGAGCCCTAAGCAAGTGTTCCACACTCCTGAGCTAGCCCTTTGTCTCCCTTACAAGAAACTTTGAAATGAAGAATGCCAATAGGATGAGAGGAAACAAAACTAAATTCCAAAGCAATTGACAACGAAAGTCTATAAATGTAGTATACATCTGTTAAAGTGGTTAACATCACAAGTGAGATGCCATTTCCATCTGCCTGAGTGGCAACGATGTGAGTGCCGTGAGAGCAAACAGCTCCAAGCAGCTTTTGTAAAAATATAATCTGATGTCTCATCTCAACACAGCAACTTAATGTATATTTATATTTCCAGTGGACATAGCCTCTAGCAACCACCTGCCTTCCTAACTAGACTAAACTATACCAATGGATGAAATTCTCTTTTGATTATGTTATAAACTAAGATACAATTGGTTGTTGTATGTGAAGTTTGTGTCCTAGTATTAATTGTATACAGGTTCCAAGAGTTACAGTGTCTGAGAGTTTTAAAATAAACCTCATGTCATCTGTAGAGATTAATTTACGTCTTTCCTCTCTGGTTCCTGGGCTTCTGTTTCTTGTTCTTGCTAATGACTATAGCTGAGCTTCAACCCTGTTTGGGTAGGTAGAATTGGGTAAGCTTGCCTTCTTATATTAGGACAAAGGTGAGAGGTTTTCATAATTCAGTAAGGTGGTTTGAGCTTTTTCTGTTTGGTAAATTCCTTCTAAGTCCAGTTTATTGAGAGTTCTTTGTCTTGTTTTGTGAAAGGGTGTTGAATTTTGTGAAGTCCATTATAACTACTGAAATTAATCTATGACTTTTAAAGCCCTTTCTGCCTGTAGTGTAGTGAATTAACTAACTCCCCAAGGCTGAATCCTTCCTCCATCCCAGCAACAAATCTTACTCATCCCTTGTGGGTGATTGTTTTCCTATGCTAAGGGGTTCCTTCACCCATATTTTATTGAAGTATGCATATCTGTGATACTATGTATTACCTTCAGCTTTCTTCTTATGTGGTGTCATCAGCTTTATCAGAAGGAAATGTTAACTGTACAAGATGAGTTTAGAAATCTTCTCCAATTTCAAGAAAAAGTTTGAGAATGACGCTTGTGGATTGTTCTTTTAACAGTGGACTAGAAAAGATGTTGAAAACTCTAAGCACAGCTTAAAGGGTCATTCTTGTATGAAGCTTGAAGGTGAGGGAGGAAAGATATAAAATGCTCAGTTTGGAAAGGAAAAGAATGCCAGGATGCTTAATTATTATAGTCAAGGCTTGTGCTTCAAAAGCGACCATATTGTTACACTTATGCAATTTTTCCCTATTGGTTGGGCTTTCAGGTAACTGTTATTTGTTTCCTAACAATGTTGTCCTCAAGTTAGTATACACATTGTTTATTAGGTACTCTGTCCAACTACTCTAATAATAATTTTACTTTATTTTAAAACAAAATAAAACATAAAATAATGGTAAGATTTCTAAATATGTATTCATCATAACACTTAAATGATATGAGTAAAAATATCTTGAAACTGAAAAATGTAATACTGAGTTAACATGATAGTCTATCCAGCCACAAAATGTCTGCAACAAATAATTCGGAAGGTAGTGCAAATGACTTATACAGTGTCACATTTAAAAGAAAAATCTATACAGAGCACATTTCCCTTTGAGAGCTTACAAATTTAACATCTACATAAATATATTTTAAGAACTTGAGAGTTATGTTTATAACAACATGTAAAATATCATATAAGCATATAGCCAAATATGCTAGGATGCTCCTCTCTAACAAGACCTGGTGCTCGTGCCCAGCACTTAAGGACATGAAATTTCAATTGCATAAATTTGAGAAGATAAATCACTTTCGGTGAGTACAAAAACCTTTGAAGAATAACAAAAAGGGTAATTATTTTTAAATTTAAGGATCTTCTTTTCCCTGGCTCCAACAAGGGTCAAAATAGACACATACCTTGGAGAAATGAACAGAAAATGATTTGCAATTATAAAAAAAAATCCATTAACAGCTAAAATATGAAACAAAAGTATCAAAGTGTTCCTTTTGTCTAGAATCTTGCTATAAATACTTGTGTCTGAACATGACCTCTGAACTTGGGGCACTCCTCGATTCTGCAGAGTCATGCCTCACATTGCTGGGTCCAAATGCCTTTCTGATTCATAAAGTTCATGGTTTACTATATCCACAGTAGCCTTTCCATTCCTCAAAACTTTGAAAAATATTACTTCACTGGTGTTCACTACTTGGTAGAAATACTTTTTGGATATAACTAACTTCTCTGTTTAAAGTAGTCACAAGGATCTATTTCCTGTCTCACCATGCATCTCAGGAGGCAGCATATGAATTAGTACATCCATGTTTTAAAAGGTAAATCTACAGGGAAACCATGAGAACAAAGAGCTGAGGACAGGACGTTTCCTCCATCTTTGTCAGACATGTCAGGTTATGGACTGCTCATGAGTCCAAGAAGGAATACTTCCAGATGCTGCAGGAACCCCAGATTCCTTCCTCTACATCTTCTACAGACATCACCAGCTGCCGATACCCTTCTCTTTTTTTTCCCAACTTTTATTAGATATTTTCTTCATTTACATTTCAAGTGTTATCCAGAAAGTTCCCTATACCCCACCCCTCCCGGCCCTGCTCCCCTACCCACCCACTCCCACATCTTGGCCCTGGCGTTCCCCTGTACTGGGGCATATAAAGTCTGCATGACCAAGGGGCCTCTCTTCCCAATGATGGCCAACTAGGCCATCCTCTTCTATATATGCAGCTAGAGACATGAGCTCAGGGGGTGCTAGTTAGTTCATGTTATTCTTCCACCTATAGGGTTGAAGACCCCTTCAGCTCCTTGGGTACTTTCTCTAGCTCCTTCCTTGGGAACCCTGTGTTCCATCTAATAGCTGACTGTGAGCATCCACCTCCATGTTTGCCAGGCACTGGTATAGTCTCCCACAAGACATCTATATCCGGGCCCTTTTAGCACTATCTTGCTGGCATATGCTATAGTGTCTATGTTTGGTGGCTGATTGTGGGATGGATCCCTGGCAGCAACAGTCATTGGGTCCATCCTTTGGATTCAGCTTCACACATGATCTCTGTAACTCCTTCAATGTGTGCTTTGTTCTTAATTCTAGGAAGGGGTGACGTGTCCACATGATACCCTTCTTAAGTGAAGCCTGCAATCAGCCCCATGTACCTGGAAGATCAGGATGACTCCCCAGTGAACAGCAGCCTGGGTGTTGGTTCTACACTTGTTCTATCAGAGTGGTGTTCCAAATTCTGCATTTCTGACAGCTCAGTATATTCCTGGAAAATATATGTTCAAGTGAAATTTTCAGGTCTTCTTAGCAGTTTGCCACAAGGCCATTGGATTCTACTATGAGATTTAAAGAAAGAAATAAAATTGTGAAACTCTCTGCCACCCATCAGCACTGTCAGTGTGATTAAAAACCCAGGCACTTTGTCCTTGCAGTGAACTGTTGTGCTCTTAACCCCAAACACTCCAAGAGATGTCACATGCAAAAAATATATTAAACCTACTCCTTTACACCATCCTGGTGGATGTCACAATCAACTGTCACTGTTCACTGATTTCTGAGCTCAAAGACTTTCCAAACAATGTCCACCTGCAGTAGTTTAAATGGTTGGTCAGCCATGCACACAAAAAGATGCAGGACATGGTAGATGCATAAAAACAGGCCTTTTTATTCCTCATTTGTTCAAGAAAATCATTGGAAGAGACATACAAGAAGGTAGGCCTGTATGTCTCAGTGAAACAGATGAAGGACCCTCTCCTGTGCAGTATGTCAACAGATTGCAATTTATGGAAAATATTATCATCTCACAATATGTCACTCTCACAAAACTGAAGGGCCTTGATGATGGCACTGTGAATGAAAAGAGTAGAACACTGTCCAGATGCTAATCTTCTGAAACAAACTTCCCCTTCCAGCTCTTTAGGGAGAAACATCTCCCTAGCACTCAGTCCATACTTCTTAATGCCCAAGCAGCTGACCTGATCCAGCATTTCCTTCTTCATTCCACAGCTCCCCTTGCTCAGAAAAACCTTACTCAGTGTTGAATGAGAGGATTCCAGGTTGGAGATCAGCTCGTTCCATTTCTATTTCAGCCTCCATCTCCAAAGAGTGGGCTTTCTTCTCATATCTACTGCTCTGCCATGGTGTGTATTCTATGACGTTTCTAAAACACAGAAGATTGCTATTCTAAGGAAGTTTTAAAACAGCAAGAGCCAAAGAGGCATATGAAAAATCACACATTTGTGCTAAATGCAAAGCATTTGACCAACTCAGTCACTATTGCCAGCAAGGAGCCAAGTGCTTTAATGCATCAAGGGTCCCTAGTTGCTAGGAATCTGACAGCACAGACTCAGTATCATATACTTCACAGACTATACTGGGCTGCCAAGAAGGAGAGACTGCTTCACAACATTCCCATAATCAAAGTCTATATTTGCAATGTTAATGGTGAGTTAACATTGTGAGAGGCAGAAGAAATACCAGCAGTGAGAAGGCAGGTTAGGTGATATTCAGAGGTCAAGCCCTCATAGTGCAACCCTACCTGCCTGGTGCATGTCTGTGCATCAGTCACACACAATACTATCAGATGCTAATCTCTCACATAAATGAGACATAAGAACAGAACAACAGTCACTTGGACAAAGAGAAACGTGATCATGGAAGGCCACTTCCACTACTTTTGCAGTACATTTGAAACTTCTTCATGAATGGTTCAAGCGTGGAGAAAGGCTATGCTGGTTAACAGCCTATAGTATTTATTTTTACAATCATGAGATGTACAGATTTCACTCAGAAGCGGCTAATTTTATACATTTTATAAGTTCCCCACAGTAGTAAATGCAGCCTTGCTTTTATCCTCACCATTCTCCATCTCACCTCCTCATTCTTATGAACACCACACTCTCTTAAGCATGAGGCATTAAGAAATGCACAGTACATAATTGGGATGGAGCCAGACATTGCTGTTTGATGATGCTATTGAATGTCTGAAAAATACAAGCATTAGTTTGCAAAACACATGTCCAGAGCCTTTCACGATGATTGAGGTTTGAACCAACCTTATTGTCTTATCTCACAAAAAGAAGGCTTGTCTTCCTGCAGAATGCCAAGGTGGGAGAGATGCAAATGTTTTCAAGGCAAAATACCAACTACAATTAATGTGCTCCACCAACACTGTAAAGAGCAGGAATATTATAACAATGAGGGGTGTCAGAGCAATTGGGGTACCAAAGAAGAGATATCACTATGTTAGAATTTGTTGAAAGCCTCAAATCAAGAGCTAGGCTTATTTTCATTTAAAATGCTTGAGGTCTATTTGATTTTTTAGAATGTGTTTCCTATTGGAAGCAGCTCTATACCAGTGCCGTCTTCCATGTGATATCAGTTCACCACCAAATGTGACCATCAACAGTGAATCCCACCAGAGATGGAGTGGTCTCTGTCAGACCTTTTCCTCACTTCCCTCCAGCTGAGCTTCCCTTCCCCTCAACCCTGGCACCATTTTTCCTGAAGCCTACCTGTCTCTCTCAAGCTCCACTCTGCTTCAGCTCTTACCTAGAACCTGCATGGTAATAAGCTCTGGGATGAGTAAGATTGAAAAATGTGCTCTAGACTTGTGACAGTTGATAAAGCATAGGCTCCGAACCATCACACTGAGTGCTGGCCCTAAGCAGGGGAACATCTGTGTTGCTGCTCAGAACTGCCATGCCTCCCGCATTTGGATCCAAATGCTCTGCTAGAAGCTCTGTGTTTCTCACTCTCTGGCCCTGTCATTGGATTATCATAATGTTTTTCCCTGCTGTGATTCATAGATGTATGGAATTTGGGCTTTGCTCATGAGTAAATCATTCACACTGTACCATTCCAAAGACAGGGAGTCAAAAGCCTTAGTGGAGACTGGGAAGGAATGAGTCAAAACCACTGCCTTTTATTACTTATAAATCTCTTTATTTAAATGTCTCCTCCATGACTCTCTTTCATATCTTTGTCTCTCGGCTTCTGATGAACAGGTCAATGGCTGACAGCTATTGAAATGCCAAATGTTAGTCTTGGATCTTAGGGACATTATTATAGAGCAATAATTTAGAATAAGCATAGTATAATCATGTTTCATAAGAACATTTTTTTCTGTTCTTTTTCCTATTTTTCTATAGTATCTCGTTATTTTAAAATCTTGTTCATGATGATTACACAAAGCAAGTGGATTAGATTAATTTAGATTAAAGCTAAAAGAAAATAAATGATCTATTAGGTAGCCTATTAAATTAATGAAAATGAATACATTTTGACCTCATATTAAAAGACCCTTAGCATGTATTTAATGACTAAAATATTCCAAGGAGCATAACAAGTACTTCAATTATCCATTGTCTCATTAAATTTTCACACAGATTTTTCAGATAAGTGTTGTTAATCCCAGAGTTTCACTCTGTCTGCAGCCACAGGGTTTTTCTAAAAGGCGAAAACCTCCTTTAAAAAAAAAAAAAAAAAAAAAAAAGATCTTAATTTAGACATGAGAATCAGAGCTCAGCTGTCAAAGATCTAGTCCAGGGAATAATCTTGGTCAAGGTAAATCTTAGCCAATATGAAATGGTCACTGTTAGTCATGAAATGTCAACTATGCATCAAATAACATATGAGACCTCTCATATCCATCACTCCTATTTTACATATAAAGGAAACAAGGTTCACAGGGCTAATTGATTCCTGAGATATACAACCAGGAAGTGTAAGAAATTCCACATCCTGAAGAAGGCAAAGACAAGCCAGAAAATGAATATTTAACTGCAGAGCACTGTGATTTCCCATGAAGATAAAGACCCAATAGTAAATGGGGCAAAACCCACATCCAGTGTCGGCAGGCTCCAAGGCCCTGTTAATAGACACGATCAATCTTGACATTTTACTCACCATCTCTTCAAGGCTGATCAGTTTTAACTGACTAATCAAAGAATCCCCTTTTTTTTTTTTCTGAAAGAAGGGATAATTTCCAAACATCCTTACAAAATGCAAAAAAGCTTGAAATGTTTATTTTTAAAACTGAAATTTCATAATTCTTTATGGATATGGCAATCAGAAATGTCAAAGATGTCAAAGATTGCATTTAGACAAGGCATTAATTGATTTATAATGGGAATGCAACATTTGATTTAATTTACATCACTCCCAATTTTTTTTTTATTTACATATTGGTCATTAGAAAATTTCTCTAAGCAGAGACAGCTAGTCTGATATCAGGTGCTGGGCCTTATTGGTTACTTGGCTTATTGATAAAAACGAAGGACCTGGCATAAACCACTGAGAGAGAAAAACTGGCTTCTGTTCAGGGAGGGGAAGGTCTATGGTGGCAGAGAAGGCATGAAGATGGGAGCGTGGAGTGGCTGTCCACATTGAGCCTGCAGTCAGGAGGCGAAGAGGTGGGAAGAGCAGTACAAAGTTCGCTGTTAGGTTTTTATTAAGTCCTAAGCCCCAGTAAATGGGACGGTGTCACCCATATTTGGGAGAGGAGGCTTCCTTCTTCAGTTAAATCTGAGACAAAATAAATGTTCCCATGGTAACTCTAAATTCAGTGCTGCTAACTGTGAAGAGTTAACAATCAGCCTCCTCCGTTGTGTGGCAGTTTTCTCTGAGTATAACATCCCTTTCTGAAGGAGAGGCCCATGAAACCCAGGGATTAAACAAAACTTTACGTGTCCGATTGAACCACTGATCAGCCCAACAGCAGACCAGAGATCTTTGGACTGTCCAGCTGCCCGCAGGTTGTACACAAACTCCCACTTTAATAGCTTTTGTGACTCTTTTGCTATGTTGGGGTGAGCTTTTGGGTTGTGTAACTGCTTTTCAGTCATCTCTGTTCTTTGTAGGTATGCACTGTCCATATTCTGTTAATACCTCAATAAAATTTTATTGGTTCATCTTAGGTAAGCCACGGGTTTCCTTTCCAGGGTAAGTAAACACATGCCCATCTTCTCACCAGGAAAACATAACATTTACCACACAATCCCCCCGCCCCCCGTCAACTTCACACTCAAACATAACCTTCAATCTTAACATCTTACCCCTATCTTTAATGTCACATTTATATTTCTGTGCACAATTGATTTCATGTACTTTCAAATTTAGCCCTAGCCATCAACAACACAAGAAGTATTTAAAAGTCCAAAGTCCCTTCTGAGTTTCAGGGTAATATCTCAATGGTGAATTCCTCTAAAATTAAAACAACAACAAAAAAATACCTAATTGTGTTCTTCTAAAATACAATGGCACAAAGTGAACTTTCTATTCCAAAACAGTTAAATGGGTACATAGCAAGAAAAAAAATGGAGAAAGCGAGATCAGAAATCCAGATTTAAAAAAAAAAAAAAAAAAAACAGTAGTTGGGGCTCATAATAGAATATTCTGGGTTTCAATAACCTTGGGGAGCTCCAAGCCCCCTAGCTCTGCTGTTTGCACCATAAATGGTGTTTTCTTAAACTATCTACTTCCAACACCTTTATCTTCCTTCAGCATTCAATCTGTGGTCCTGATAGTTCCAATATATTAGAATCTTCATTGCAACTTAGGGTTTATCTTTCCAGCTTCAAGAAATGTTCTCATAGAGACGCCTTGCAAGGACTCTAATCCTGCTAAGCATTCCCTAGCCTCATCATCTTTCTGAAACATTTGTGCAACCACCATGGCTCACTCAAACTTGGATATCTCATACCCCACAAACCCAACACTATGTGGTACTAGCTCAAGATTGAGTCAAGATAAGCCCAAGATAGAGTTCTCCTGGACCACTCAAGCAGCATCCTCTGGTGCTGTCACCAAGGAGACACATCCTTAGAGGGATGGTTTTGACCAGAGAACTTCCTTCAGAGGAATTCTCAGTATAGGTTCTCCCCTCTCAAATTAATCTATGTTTCCATTAATCAAATGGTAGATGGATGGTGCTTTGTCCTAACCATACATTTCCTAATGTTTGAATAGAAAGGGTAAGGTTTCCACATCATGGAGCTGATATCAAATAACCATACCTGCATTACCTGTGCCTTCTTTCTCAGAAACTTTAATCGGATTTCTTTCCTTCCTTCCTTCCTTCCTTCCTTCCTTCCTTCCTTCCTTCCTTCCTTCCTTCCTCTTTCCCCTGTTTCTCACAAGACTGCATATTTCCTAAACTTTTCTGCTGTATCTCACTGTATACTTGATAAGAGCCATGCCTAGTTGCTACCCTGTCCTCAACTTGCTACCAAATGAGCAACCTCATTTAACTCATTCTCACTCAAGTTCTCAGGACATGGTCATAATGAAAATGAAGCCAGATTCTTTGACAGAATATAATGCAAATAGTTTCTAGCCCAGTTCTCAATAAAGTTCCTGTTCCCCACTGAAAACCCATGACCCAGGTCTCTACTGCCTGCATTGTTTTAAGCATTATTGTTTTCCACATTCTTAAAGAAATGACCACTAAGCTGTGTTTCTTGAATTCTATGGTTTTCATAGCCCATAGATTTAAATTCTTCTGAAATTTTCTGGCAAACCTAACAATCACATGGTCATATTTGCCTTAGACATCATCCTCAGTACCAATTTTCTTTATTAGTTATTTTTCTCATTGTGGTAATAAAATACCAGAGAAAAGGCTTTTTAAATGAGGAAGGGTTTATTTTAGTTCAGTCTGCATTGCATCCAAAGCAGAGAGAGAGAGAGAGAGAGAGAGAGAGAGAGAGAGAGAGAGAGAGAGAGATGATGATGATGATGATGATGATGATGAGCATATCATTCTCCCCTTTTTATTCAGCTTGGGATACCAGCCTATGGGATGCTTCCACCCATATTCAGGATGAAGCTTTCTCAGCCAAACATTTCTGAAAATATGCTGCTGGGTTCTGCTTCTGCCCTCGGGTATCCAGAACCAATGAGCACTAGCTGGACAGGAAAGAACAAAGCTGATCTGGGTGGGTGGACTGCAGGATCTCAGCTGGCATAGGCACAGATAAATAGCCTTCTCCAGAGCAATTTCACTTCTACCCGTCATCACTGCACAGCTTTCTCCATGCAAGAGCGGCTGATCCAGAGATTATTTATAAATAGGCATCTATCACTGATTTTTAATGGCAGGAAGGAGGATGTTTAAGACAAAGTTTATGTGAAATACTTGTAATGGGGAAACCTATCTTGCTCCTCAAGCATTACAATCATTAAGCAAAATATTCAGCTCTGTACATATAGTTCTATATTTTGGTTCTCAGTCATTGCACTACTAAGCTTGGAGTTGAAAATAACTTTGATTTGTTTTTTTCCCTAACTCTTAAATCCTCCAAACTCTGGAAGAAGTACCAACTGTGAGCAGGAATATTTAATCTACAGATAAAAGCAGAGTTCAGATATTTTTGACTGAGAACAAAGTTAAAAGCTTGTCACATAGACCTAGCAGAGTTAACTTCTGGTGGAGACTCACATTGCATTCTGGCTTCTCCCTCCTATTTCTACTATTAAATAATACATCAGCTTCATTATTTATCTTGTTCACCTAATGGCTCCCCCTTTCGATGTATTTGTATTAATTTTGACATTTCTCATTTCCTGTCTCTTCTTCTTTAAAATTATCTGTTGTTTCCAATACATACTGCACCTAACTTGATTAATTTAGAAAATATGGGGGGAGGAAAAAAGATAAATGGGAAAATGATAGCATTCACGTTTCCTAGCCAGATTTATTTATCTTGAGGATAAAAGTCACTCTGATGCAGTAGACTCTATACTCGGTTGAATTTGATTGATGGCCCAGAATTCTTACCTACTTCCTGGAATATCTTGAGGGTTAACGGATCACAAAAAGATGAGCACTATATACCAATCACATAAAAATAAATCAAGTTAGGTGTAGTATATATTGGAAACAAAGGATAATTTTTAAAAAAAGAAGAGACAGGAAATGAACAATGTCAAAATTAATATAAACATAAAGAAAGAGGGAGCCAGTAGGTGAATGAGAGAAATGATGAACCTGAAATAGCCTGATGTATTCCTGTTTATCAAAGGGGAGGAGCCCAGTTGGCTTTTGAAGTTGGTGTTTCTTACCTAGGGAAAGCCAATGGACCTTCAAATCTGCAAATCTTGGGTAAATTATTAAATAGTCATGTGTATTTTTTTTTTACAAAAGGGAATACTAATTCAGTTAAGTTTTTGAGTTTAAAACACATTCTGTTCTACCTCTATAGAAGTTCATAGAGACGGATAGACTTTGGATCTGGATAATCTTGTAGCAGAATGTTTTCTATCTACAACTACTTTACAATGAAAGGCATTATTTAAAAGGAAAGGGGACTTATTAAATTTTAGCTGACTGATTTGTTAGAGTATGAATAAGGCCACAAAAGATGCAGCGCTCTGGGTAGTGCTTCTGAAAGTGGCTGATCGTCCAGTGTCAGAGCAGTGTGAATAGAATCAGCAGCGCTGGCAGTGGGGTGAGATCCTCCAGGGATCAATGAAACCCAGCTGTCTCCCAAGTTCCTTTTGTCTTTTCCCTAACTCTCAGTAAGAGTGCATGGAATACTCAGAGGAAAAGTTGCCAAGAAAGATACTGAATCAAAGTTGATAGAATAATTATTAGCTTGTCAAAAGGAATGAGTTACCAGAGAAACTGGAGCACTTGTGCAGTGATCCTGGAGGGCAAAATGGAATAAACAAACAAAAAAAAAAACCAAAAGCAAACAACAACAACAACAACAACAACAAAATACAAGTAATGGCACCTCAAAAACACAAACAGACATGACAGCAAAATTACAACTTTAGCGGCATGACACTATCAGAGAGTTACAGGAGAGAGGAAAGAAAATATCCATAGCCTCATTTTGCACAATAAACAAAAAGTGGAAATTACAAAATTATCCAAGGTCAAAATGATAGTGAATAGGATGTGAATTATAAGCTTTCAGGCCCAACAGAGAGGTTACCTCTGACATATGCTATGACAAGAATGATGCTTTTTTATTATTATTATTAGATATTTTCTTTATTTATATTTCAAATGCTATCCTGAAAGTTCCCTATATGCTCCCCCTGCCCTGCTCCCATGCTGTCCTGGAACTCACTCTGTAGACCAGGCTGTCCTCGAACTCAGAAATCCGCCTGCCTCTGCCTCCCGAGTGCTGGGATTAAAGGCATGCGCCACCACACCCGGCTTTTTTTTTTTTTCCCCCCCCCCGGCGTTTCCCTGTACTGGGGCATATAAAATTTGCAAGACCAAGGAGCCTCTCTTCCCAATGATGGCCGACTAGGCCATCTTCTGCTACATATGCCGCTAGAAGATTTAGCTGAAAGGACCCTGATATAGATGTCTCAAGTGAGGCTATGCCAGTGCCTGGCAAATACAGAAGTGGATGTTCACAGTCATCTATAGGATGGCACACAGGGCCCCCAATGGAGGAGCTAGAGAAAGTACCCAAGGAGCTGAAGGGGTCTGCAACCCTTTAGGTGGAACAACAATAAGAACTAACCAGAACTCCCAGAGCTCATGTCTCTAGCTGCATATGTAGCAGACATGAGTGATTCTTGAGGACATCTTGTAAAACAAATGCCAGTCACTAAAACATAAGCACGCCTTGATTCCACTTAAATGAAATCCTGAGAATAGTCAAAACCCTGGAGGAAGGTGTAGAATGGCTATCACTTGGGGCTATGGCAAAGTGGGACAGGGAACTAGTCAGTGGATAGGAAGTTTATATTTTCATGAGATGAAAATTATGAGTAGAAGTCATCTTCTCAGTATTGGAAAGTTGCTGCTGAAGTATAAAAATGATTGAGAGAGAACCAGAGATGGCTTGGTGGTTAAGAGCTTCCAGAGGACCTGGATTTAAGTCCCAGCACCTATATGGCATCTCAGAATTGTCTGTAATTTTAGTTCCAGGGGATCTGACACACAGACATATAGGCCAGACAGCAATGAACACTAGATAGATAGATAGATAGATAGATAGATAGATAGATAGAGATAGATAGACGATAGATAGATAGATAGATAGATAGATAGATAGATATGAAAAATGACTGAGAACTCTTTCACTACATTTATTTTACCAAGATTATTTTAATGGAGAAATAGATTATTCACTTTTCTGTTGATCTTGAGGACTATACATGCTATGACACTCAATTAGAAAATAGGTTATAAATAGTATTTCATAATTCCAATTTTGGAAAACAAACATAAGTCATTATCATTTTTTTAACTGACAGTTTCATAAATTAATATAACAACTTCTCACTACTTTCAACCCTCCATTGCCTTTACTCCTTCCCTTTCCTCTCCTAATGGAACCCTTTTCAACAAGTCTCCTCTCAGTGACATGTTTTCTGTGTGTGTGTGTGTGTGTGTGTGTGTGTGTGTGTGTCTTACTGAGTTTACTAAGTGTTACATGAAGCAGGTGGATGATGTTTATTGGAGCAAATATAACATATGTGTGCTCTACCACAGTATAAGTAAAAGATACATATGCACCAATAACTTATAGTTGTGAATAGACACTCATGGAAGGTGGAACCCCATGAGATGCTCTCCAATCCATGATGAAAGGTTGATGTGCAGATCTGGGACAGGTCACCATAGCATCATAGCATCAAGTTCATGAGTGCAATGGCTGTGTCACATCCAGAACACAACCTTTTTTGCTCCACATCTCTACAACCTCTGCCCTTGCATTCTTTCTTCCCCCTCTTCCAAAATGCTCCCCGAGCCTTGTAAATGGTGATATAGATCTCTGAGTTCTCCACTCTATCTTATTCACAGTGCATTGGCCAGCTATGGGTTTCGGCAGGAAAAAAAAAAAAAAAACACAAACAAAAAAAAAACAAAAAAAAAACTTTGTGATAAAGACTGAGTACAGCATGAACCTCTAATGCAAAGTGGGGCTGGGGCAAGTCAGTATATTTAAAGTGATTTTCTGTAAATTCATAAGACCATAAGGAAAGTTGTATATGACACATATGTAATTATTCAGCTAGGTTATTTCTAGTGGTTGGTGACAGCTGAGCTTGTCTTAAATGTCTGCATTCTTTCTCACTTCACCAATGAGCATGTGTTTTGAAGGTAAATTACAAATAACAAAGAAAATGAAAGTGTACAGTTTTGGAACAGAGGGAGCTAATGTATAATTTTCTTCCATTATCCCAAATCTAGCTTCATTGCACACCAGCGATTTCCACTATTCTATCAGGGTTTAACACCATTGAAATAAAAGTTGTATGCCTAGAAGGTATCAGAGATGTTGGTACTATATCCTCTATGAGATTCAGCTGTAAGGCATTTTCTCAATTAGTGATCAATGCAAAAGTCCAACTCAAGGTAGGTAGTAATATCTCTGAGTTGGTAGTCCTGAGTTCTATAAGCAAGCACACCAAGCAAGTTGTGGGAAATAAGCCAATAAGTATCACCCCTCCATAGCCTCGTCATCACATTCTGACCCCAGGATCCTGCTCTGATTGAGTTCTTGTCCTGACTTTTGATGTTGATGAACAGCAATATGGAAGTGTAAGTAGAGTAAACCCTTTCGTCCCCAACTTGCTTTTTGGTCATGGTGTTTCACTGCAGCAATTAAAACCCTAACTAAGTCATTGCCCAAAGTATCTCCCTACTTTAAGGTGGAAAAATATAACAGACACTTACAGCCTCAGAATTTATGGTGTCATTTTCTAAGTCCCATAAAAAAATCTTTACTATCAGTGTTTTTATTTATAAACAATGTTTTAAAGTCCATTAGCATGACAAAAAATAACAAGAAAAGATATATTTATTGTCCTGTGCTCTAGGGTTCTTGTTTTGTCAATCAAAAAAGAAACTGTAAGAGAAGAGTCTAGCCTCAAGAGTTACAAATTATGTCCTTCGCGTTGACTGTCACCATCCCATCCTGATTTGTAGACAGACTTGGGTCTTTCTAGCTGTGATAGGATTAGTTTATATCAGCATGATATTGCTCCCACGCTTGTGAAGGACTAGGTAACAATCATCATTCATTTGGATCATTTTAACAATATATGGTATTTTTGTCAAACCTGCCCTCTTAATCTAGACCATCATCCCCCTATAGCTGCACACAGATCAAACCCAGTTTCTGACTCATCCTGGCTAAAAGGCAGAGATAGACCCAAACACTTGTTTATATTGTTATTGCACACAGACTTGGGTGACTATGTCTAAGTTCATATAATGGAGTCATTTTTTTTCCCGTTTTTTGTTAAATATCTTTAACTGGGAATTTTTCCCTTAATGTGTCTTAATAAGTAGACATTCTACCCTATCACTGTTGCTCTCATGCACTGTGCCATGAGGGTTGAGGGCAGCTATTCTCAACACTGCTACTTAAACAGGTTAAGTATCCAGGATAGTCATTGTAGTTAAATACCAACACCTGTCAAACAGCGATGAAATTCTTGACCCCCTTGTCATCTTGACATACAAACACAACCCTATTAAGCCACAACCTTTCTTTTCTTTTGCATCTCCAAGATCTCACTTTAAAGCATAAATAATTTTAAAAATTCCCCAGTTTTTATGAATTTAAGCACAATGAAATTTCAGTCTATTTAAAATAGGCAATTTCTCTTAAAATCCAAAGTCTTTTAAAATTCCAAGTCTCTCACCTGTAGACTCCAGTAAAATACTTATTTCAAGAGGGTAAAATCAGGGCACAGTCATAATCGAATCAAGGCAAAAACCATTCTCCAACCTTCCAATGTCCAGGATCCACTCGCGATCTTCTGGACTCCTCCAAAGGGCTTGGGTCAATCAGCTGGCTGTCCCCTGCAGCACACACAGCTTATCTTCTAGGTTTCAGCTGGCTGTTTCCCACAGTTGCTGCTGTTTAACATTTAAAATTGAAGCCAAATAGCAGGCACTTATAAAAAGATAAATTACTATGATTGATCACAAAATACCAATAAAATTAAAACTGAAACACATGAACAATTATGAATATAATTGTGGTATTTAACAAAATGAACCTCTGTACAGAGTGTTTGAAAATCATAACAAAATTAAGAAAAGAAAGATAAGATTCAACAGATAAGCAAAGGTACTAATCTTTAGCACTTGAGAGGTGCTTGCTTGAGTTGTATGGTCACTGCTCCAAAGAGTAGTTAATAAACTATTTCATAAAATTCTTGATGTTTTTGGGGTTTGGCATTAGGAGGGGGGAAAGGGGGTTTGATGGGTTTTTTATTAAGTTCAAATTTAGTATTGATTTAATTTTATGTCTAACAAGCATTAATTAAACAGCCTTTCGGGAAACTGGCAAAGCGGACTAAGGACTCTTGACCGTATGTACTTCTGGATGATGTGCTGACCTTCGGGAGCTGAGTCGGCCGTGGTGATGAAGGCACCCAGAGATAAAAAAATACCAAAGGCCTGACACCTCAGTTATGTTGGTCATGGGCTGATTAGGCCCGTTACCATCGAGATGTCTTATTTAAGGGGAACGTATGGGCGATAACGCATTTGATGGCCCTGAAGTAAGAACCAGATGTCTGATAAAGATTCAGGTTAGCTACCCCCAAGTGGTATGGGCCCGGAGCGAGAAGAGGGGCATTAGGTGGGCGGGTTGATGGTTTCACGGAGGATGGTAGATTAAGAGACCACATGGGGAAGGGGATAGTCATATGGAAGAGAAAGGTTTATGACTGAATGGGGTATGTCTAATAACACAGATATGTTGAAGAGCATTAATTAATATGTATTGCAAGAATATTCATGTTGTAGAGAATTTATAGTTGAAATTGGGTTGATGTCTAAATGCATTAATGTGAAATACATGCTTATATGCTAGGGGATAATAATGTAATGCACGATATACATTAATGTTCTATTGTACTAAATAAATTTATGTACTGCAAGAAGTAGTTTAACTAGAATATCAGCTTTGGGTGCTGATGGTGGGGAGTTAGTTCCTTCTTCTTGATGTCTTGAGAAGAGCAGTTCTTCATTTCAGGTTTACAAGACCAGAGTAATGTTTATACTATCAAGACATGGGTAGAGTTTTAGTAATTTGTCCTCAATGATACCTGCGACAGGTATTAGGATAAGGATAATAGTGAAGTAAGAGATGGAGGCTAGTTGTCCAATAATGATGAATGGGTGTTCTACTGGTTGACCACCAATTCAAGTGAGGATTAGTAGGTTGGCTACTAGAATTCAATATAAGGCTTGGGTGATTGGGCGGAACATTAGGCTTCGTTGTTTGGATGTGTGGAGGAATGGGAGAAACGCTAGAATTAGGATGGATAAAATTAGGGCTAGGACTCCTCCTAGTTTATTGGGGATTGAGCGTAGAATGGCATATGCAAATAAGAAATATCATTATGGCTTAATATGAGGTGGAGTGTTTAGTGGGTTGGCTGGTATATAATTGTCGGGGTCACCTGTAACCTTAAGGATGTATTTAGGTGGAAGACTGTAGAAAATAATCTATGGTTTCTGTCCTTACAATGTTCTCTGCCAACTATATCAGAATCCCTAAAATAATGTTCCTGACTGCAAGCTTCACTCTTCAAGGGACCCCTGGATGCCCTTCATGTTTATGAAGATGCCCTGTCCCATATGGATTTCCATCATAGACACAAGGATTGACCATCAACACACAGTCTAGCCAAGAGTCTATAGAAATGTGTCAATCACAAAGCACTTGGATGAGCTAGTTGCAAGTGGAAACATAGTTATTTGGTGAATTATATTGAGCATAGCAGAAGAGATTAACAAACCCACACAATGGGGATTAGTAGAAATATAAGGAATGAACACCTTCTGCAGCTGGGAGTCAGCAACCTAATGTGCTGGAAATTGCTGTGAATCATGATAGCATTACAGTACCAATTGCTCAGAAACTGGACAGACAAGGATCCCTGCTCTGCTAACAAGACCAACACATGGGCTATTCTGAGATTCCTACAGGCCCAAACACCATCACCTACATTTTCTTTTCTAGCTCTACAACACCCTTTTCACTTAGAACAGAAAGTTTCTCTCAGGGGCTCTAACCTTCAAAACCAACTATGTTCTGATAACATTTTAAATTTTAGGACTAATGGAAAAAATGAGGGATTTCATTTACCACTTTGGGAAAAAATTCAAGAAATTGGTCTTTTTCTAAGGAAATTTGTTACTGGTATTCAAGGCTATGACAGATTCTTACACAGGTGGTAGTGACCAGCTGTTCTCCATCTCTTCTAAGAACCGAACAAAGGGAAATGGTGTTAAATTGCAAAGTTAGAGATTTTGTCAATTTAATAAATCACCAGGTCCCCATTCTCTAATCTCCCACGCCCTGTCCTAGTTGTTAACCTTTTCAGCTAAGTGTTCATTACCAAGCATTTCATTTTCAATTCCATTTATTCCTAAATAGGAGGGTACGGGCAGCCCTGGTCTTTGATTTATGGGAGTGCAGTGTACTGAACACGTCCTCTTCAAATCTGCCCTCACGATGAAGCATTGCCTGTCAGGATCACTGTGCTGCACAGCGGGATGAGGACAAATGCTGACACACTTTTCGGTTCCAATCCCAGCGAGCTCTGATAACAAACACCACAGACAGGCATCCTCTCTGCATCTCACTCTTATTTTTGTCCACTCCTGTGCAAGCTGCCTTTGGTCATAGAGCATTTCCCTATCACGTCCAGGAAATCATTGACAGCAAGGATGTTCAGTGTTGCATGGAAGACTGAGTTTATGCAGTGAACCTATGAAGGCAAAGGCGCAGCATGCTTCATAAGCAAGTGGAGGAGGCTCTGACAGAGGCTGAGCATGGGTGGAGTTTAGGGGAAACGGACAATAGCTATTCCTTGTCAGTGACATAAGAAGGGTGCCACAGTGATTTTAATGCTCCTGTCCCTAATGTCTGCCATCTAAATACCCCCCCCACAAAGACAGCTCTTTCTTGTATTTAGAGATAAAGGTCTATCAATAATCCCAATGAAACAAGAAGACCAGTCAGAGTCGCCAAGTAGCAAAAGTAAGAATTTAAAATGAGCACAGGAATCCACAGCATGTATTTCTGTAGAAAAAGAACTCCATGGAATATTCTATTTTGTCAATTACATAATTCTAATATAGTCCAGGAACTTCACACCAAGTTAGAGAATGAGCTTACATAAGGCTTCTGTCTATCTCAGTTTGTTTTCCCTTACAATGAAGCCTGCTCCAGGGAGGAAGTGTGGCTCTTCCAGCAGTCCTGAAATCAGAACACTGCCCAGAACAATAAACCACATTTGCTCCTTAAAAACATCGTCCAGGCTCAGTTCCACCCAATTTCCTTGAATTTGATTCTTATATTTGCCCAGATTGTACAAGTAAAAGAGTTGGTAGTGTTAAGGTTTGGATCACTATCGTTTCACTAAACAGCCATGTTTAGTGAACATAGGCCAAGAAGGAAAAGAATTGATATAAGGGCCATTTCTCCATTCAAGACTTATGTTCTATGGGAACCAGAACACTGTAAGCTGAGAAGTCTACCATTGATTTATAAGTGTGAAAAGACCAAAAAAAAAAAAAAAAAAAAAAAGATTGAGACCTCTAAATTCATCTTCTCACAGTTGTGGTATTTCATAGGATGGTTGAAAAACAAAAGAACTGAGCAATTTAACATTTTATTATTTCTAAGTGTTCATTTGCATGTACATGTATATGCCATTTATTAATATTCAACTCAGCATTTACCCTACCCACAATTGCATATTCATAGACATACTCATATGCATATATGAAAAATATCTGTAATAGACTAAGATGGTGACTTTCGAAATCAAAATATGGTAGTCAGAGAATAAAAAAATTATCTCTTTTTTGTATCATAATCATTATGTCACATTTCCTGCCTAGTGTTAATAAATGAAGTGAGAAAATCAAAATATATGAAACACATTACTGGACCAAACCCAACACTCATTTGGTAGGTAATAGAGTCCTACATCCTATTGGTTAACTTGAAACATGGCCATTCATGACCAATGGAATACAACTTTCTCACTTGCAACTGCCTTGCACCCTTTGTGGGACATTCTGTTCAAACTTTCCCATGATTTGGCAATGCTGAATAAATGTCCCAGGCTGAAATGAGAAATTTCCCTGGGTTCTGCGTTTACAACTGACATTAGTTCCAAGTACTCATCAATTATTACTTAAAGCCTGGAAGGGTGACAGGTTATAAATGTACTTACTTTGTTTTTCATACCTCTCCAGCAGGATAGCAACTTTTTCAATTGGGCAAATTATCTTGCAGCAGCCATTAGAACTGAGAAGCAGGCAGAGGGAGATGAGGAGCCTAGGCGGCCTAATTATCCCGGTGACCAAACTGCTTAAACTCTGGAATCTGATAAGAAGAATCTAAATGCAAGGCACTCCCCTTGCTTATGTGAAGGAGTGTCATTATATCCTCTAGACGTATACTTAATGAGATAGTTTAGATACTTGGAAAAGAAAGGAGCTTGATTACATCGGCCAGCATAGTTAAGAGTGCATTTATTGTGCTTTTATGTATCGAAAAATGCACTTTCTGATCATAAGAAAGGAAATCTGCTGGCTGATAAACTCTTTTACTAGAAAGATTCTATCACACACGTAAATCCCTTAGAGGATAACACACATTCTGTATGATAACTATTATAATTATAAGCATTTTATCAAGATAGCTTAAAACCTTCTTATCACAGAAAGCTTGATTGGAACAGTGGGCTGATCATCAGAGAACGGCCGATCTGGAGTACTTTGGAAATGAAGGAATAGCTTTTGTCTTGAATGCTAAAATCCAAAAGACTTCGTTGGCGATGTGAGTACCCCAAGGAAGCATGGGGAGAGCTAAGCACCAGCTTTTGAGACTCAGGCAGTGTCCTTATTATCAGGGTCTCTCAGGATTAATAACACATCTGTGGCAGTGGCTAGGTAGTGGCAGTCTGACACGGTTTGCAACTGCTGACACTGCAGATCTGGGGCACTAGAAGAACAGTACTATGTGTCAGGACCCCACTCCCATCACAATGCGTCTATTAATGAGGCCCTATTCATTATGCTTTAAATAGCTCTGCATTTATTTTCACCTGAGTGACTCAGCAAAACAAGTGAGTTTCCAGGCCAAGTCTCAGTTTCGGTTGTTGTAATCAGTCCGTGGTATGGCTGTATCCACTTCGCCTCAACTCTAAATCACCACTAACTGCCCTTCAAATTGACTGAAAGTTTCATGGGCCATCATAAGGAATGCAATTTAACAAATGGGCACTTGGTGTCAAATTCATTCTTGAGATAAAAAGGGGGGAGCAAAACAGTAGAAACACGCAGACTTAGTGCCTCATAAACCAAAAAGTTTTTTTTTTTTTTAAATGTATAGATCTGTAACAATGCTATTTGATGTGGTTTCAAATCTATGGAGAGAGAGCATGATGTTAGCATGTATACTCGGGTTTTTAGATGATCCAAAAGGTTGAGCCTGTACTCCAAGCCATGGAAGGCTCTCCTAGTACAACAGTTTATGTTTCAACACCATATGCTTTCAGAATCTAGGATTAAATAACCGAATGAACATGACATCACTGTAGGGAAGAGCAAACTCAAAGAAGCCACACCTGTCTAGAAACTCATGGTACCCAGGGATGGTAAAATTCCAAGAGATAAACCCCGACATGGTCACACACAGTTACTGCTTATTTATGTGCCTGAAACATAAGATGGAACTCAGAGCTGGAGCCACAGATTACTTCTTTTTTTTTTATTTAACCATTTTTTATTAGATATTTTATTCATTTACATTTCAAATGCTATCCCAAAAGTCCCCTATACCCTCCCCCCTGCCCTGCTCCCCAACCCACCCTTTCCCTCTTCTTGGCCCTGGTGTTCCCCTGTACTGGGACATATAAAGTTTGCAAGACCAAGGGGCCTCTCTTCCCAGTGATGGCTGACTACGCCATCTTCTGCTACATATGCTTCTAAAGACACGAGCTCTGGGGGTACTGGTTATTTCATATTCTTGTTCCTCCTATAGGGCTGCAGACCCCTTCAGCTCCTTGGGTACTTTCTCTAGCTCCTCCATCGGGGGCCTCTGAGGCTAGGCCAGTGCCTGGCATATACAGAAGTGTATTCTCACAGCTTACTTCTTGTTTACCCTTTAGTGATTACTGTTCTGAATGAGGTAATGAAAGGACCACAGAAAAGGAAACCAGGAAAGAAAAGAGACTCTCAGAGAATTGCGCATTCAGAGTAGGCAAGGGTACTTATGAATAATAAAACTATGTCAGTAATTTGGTGAGTATTTTCTAAAATCTAACGACTTTAGTCCTGCAGAACAGAGAATCACAAACACGCTGACATTCTGAGAGGTGGTTCATCAAAATAACACTTGTATGTGGATAGTGTGCATATCAGTTATTTTATGTTAAATAATCTATTTTCTACTTTTATGGAATACAATTTAATCATTCTTTTGGTTGTTTTTTTTTTTTTTTTAGTATTTTGATTTACTTTGTACATCTATTTTATTATTGTATTTGTTTACATTTCAAATGATAGCCCCCTTCCCAGTTACCCCTCCACAAACACCCATCCCATCTTCCCCTCTCCCCCTTTCTCTTTACCTATATGAGGGTGCTCCCCAACCCATTTACTCCTTCCTGCCTCACTGCTCTAGCACTTGGTAAGCTGAGGCATTAAGCTTCCATAGGACCAAGGGCCTCCCCTCCGATTGATGTCAGATAAGGCCATCCTCTGCTACATATGTATTGGGAGCCACGGGTTCCTCCATGTGTTCTCTTTTGGCTGGAGGTTTAGTCCCTGGGAGCTCTGGGAACTCCACTTAGCTGATATTGTTCTTCCTATGGGGCTGCAATCCATTTCAGCTCCTTCAGTCCTTCCCCAAGCTCTTCCATTGGGGTCCCTGAGCTCAGTCTGATGATTGGCTGTGAGTATCTGCATCAGTATTGGTCAGGTGATGATGATAGAACCTCTCAGGAAACAGCCATACGAGGCTCCAGTCAGCAAGCTCTTCTTGGCATCAGCAATAGTGTCCAGGTTTCGTATCTGCAGATGAAATGGCTCCCTAGGTGGGACAGTTTCTGCATGGCCTTTCCTTCAGTCTCTGTTCCATTTTTTTTTGTCCTGGTCTTTCCTTTGGACAGGGGCATTTCTGAGTTAACAATTTTGAGATGGGTGGGTGGCCCATCCCTCAACTTCCTGAACTTCTGGAATTCTTTTCTGTTCTTTCTAATACCTGATTCTGCCCTCCCCCTTTTTTTCACTCCACCTCCTCTCTCTATCCCTCCCTCTACCTCCTGTGATTATTTTGTTCCCCTTTCTATGCAGGATTGAAGCAGCCACTCTTTGGTCTTCCTTCTTCTTAACTTCTATATGTTTTTTGATTTGTAACATGGGTATTCTGAGCTTTGGGGCTAATATCCACTTATCAGCGAGTACATACCATGTGTGTTCTTTTGTGTATCGGTTACCTCAGGATGTTATTTTCTAGTTCCATCCATTTGTCTGTGAATTTCATGAAATCATTGTTTTTAATAGCTGAGTAGTACTCCATTGTGTAAATGTACCACATTTTCTGTATCCATTACTCTGTTGAGGGACATCTGGGTTCTTTCCAGCTTCTGACTACTATAAATAAGGCTGTTATGAACATAGTGGAGCATGTGTCCTTGTTATATATTGGAGCATCTTTTGTGCATATGGCCAGTAGTGGTATAGCTGGGTCTCCAGGTAGAACTCACAGGTGCAGCCCCAAAACCTGGCCAAACCAGAATACCTTGGTACCTAGGTGTACTGGCTGGTTTTATGTGTCAACTTGACACAGGCTGGGATTATCACAGAGAATGGAGATTCAGTTGGGGAAGTGGTTCCATTGAGATCCAGCTGTGAGATATTTTCTCAATCAGTGATCAAGGGGGAAAGACCCCTTGTAGGTGGAACCATCTCTGGGCTGGCAGTCTTGGGTTCTATAAGAGAGCAGGCTGAGCAAGCCAGAGGAAGCAAGCCAGTAAAGAACACCCCTCCATGGCCTCTACATCATCAGCTCCTGCTTTCTTACCTGCTTGAGTTCCAGTCCTGACTTCCTTGGTGATGAACAGCAGTATGGAAGTGTAAGGTGAATAAACCCTTTCCTCCCCAATTTGCTTCTTGGTCATGATGTTTGTGCAGGAATAGAAACCCTGACTAAGACACTAGGGAATGAAGAAAACCCTGCCCAATCAGAAAGTTCATTCTGGTTTGCACTTGCTCCCAGGATTGGAGCCTGTGCTCAAGATCCTTACCCACTCAGTCCACACCCAGATGCAGCTTGACCCCCCCAGGAGTTCTGACACATCCAAGATCACAGGTGAGAACCCAACCCCTGCTCCAATATCTGGCATAATTGGAACCTCTGGAACACAGTGGACACAGGGAACCCTGCCCAGCCAGAGGGTTCCTTTTTTTTTTTTTTTTGCACCTTTGCTCAGGGGTGGAGTGTGTGCTCCTGCCTCCCCCAACCCACCCACACCCAGAGATATATTGACTCCCAGGAGTTCTGACACACCCAGGGTCACAGGTGAGACACCCTCCCCGAAATCCCTGCCATGCTCCATTCAGAGACAGCAAGGCCAGTTAACACCAGAGATAACCAGATGGCGAGAGACAAGCACAAGAACATAAGTGACAGAAATCAATACTACTTGGCAACATCAGAACCCAGTTCTTACACCACAGCAAGCCCTGGATACCCCAACACACCTAAAAAGCAAGATTCAGATCTAAAATCCTATCTCATGAAAATTATAGAGGACTTTAAGAAGGGAATAAATAACTCCCTTAAAGAAATACAGGAGAACACAGGTAAAAATAGAAACCTTTACAGAGGAAAAACGAATCTCTTAAAGAAATCAAACAGGTGAGAGAATTGAACAAAACTGTCCAGGATCTAAAACTAGAAATAGAAACATTAAAGAAAACACAAAGGAAGACAACCCTGGAGATGGAAAACCTAGGAAAGAGGTCAGGAGTCACAGATACAAACATTACCAACAGAATATAATTGATATAAAAAAGAATCTCAGGCATAGAAGATACCAATTTAATCATTCTTAAATAGCAATAATATCATGGTCTCTTAAAATGACTGAAGGATTGTTCTCATACCTCTTTCTTGTCTTTGCTGACAGTGGGAAACTTCCATCTTATTACCATGTGGATAGAGAACTTTTCATTCTGACATCCTTTATCACACTACTCATCAACCAGAACCCTCTAGTTTTCACACATTGGAATCCAGACATTATGGGCCATGGCCAAATCCTTCTTACTGCCTGGACTCAAGTCATCACTCTTGCTTCAGAAGGCACCTGATATCCTGGGCTTCAGAATCAAGTTTAGGTCATTCCTTGATAGGAAGCCTAGGAGTATTTACATCCAGACATTGGGAACGAGTACTGTACACACATTCTGCCTATTCTCTACTGTGAGTCAGATTTGCTCAGTGATAGCATTGGCATTGCTTAAGCTGTCATTGAGCCTCTGCTGCTAGATACCACAAGGACAGGTCATGGGTCAAGAAGAAAACAACCAAATGTATTCAGCTATGGAGTTAGAGGTTCCAGTTTAAACTGAATGTTATTGTGGAAGCATGTTAAAACAACATTGTGTAGATTCAATAATCTAACCTGCTGAATATTATATATATATATATATATATATATATATATATATATATATATATATATATATATATATATATATATATATATATATATATATATATATATGAAAGACGTATATGAAATTGTTTGGATGGAGAATATAGAAAGGATAAATGGATAAATGTTTTAATCAAATCACTTTCTCCAAAAAAACAAAACCAGCTATAAGCCCATGGATGATATAACCTTGACAAGGTATCAATAACAAAAACATAGATGCAGAAACAATTAGGAAGGCTGAATTGAGAGTGATTTTTAACTAAAGATACTGCCTCAATAGGATGAACATAGTAAAAATAATATGAAAACTTACTTTTATTTGTCACTCTCATTTTCTATTTACTAACATACAACAAAGATTAATTGAGCACATTACACACATTCCTTAGGCCAGTATACCATACATGATTCATGGCACTATGGGGTTATATTTGCCCTGAATAAGATAAAATTTAATTCAAGCATGTTTTTTTTTTTTATTTCCACAGGAAAATAGAACTAAGTTTCATTTAAAAATAATATCAATATTAATAGATCTGGTGTAATCTTGCTTGAAGTAGTTTTGTTTGTATTTTCATCTAAAACAAAACAGTTACACATTCTAAGCATGAGGATTATATTTGGGGTTTGTGGTGAACCACATTTTAAAGCACTTGGTATTTAATCTTTGTCTGGGATTAGCAACACCTTGTATAAACAGATTCCTATACTGATGTGCTATTGGTTAAATCAGCTGGTTTTGTTGTTGCTGGACAAGGAGAGAGAAACCTTCTCCAGGACATGGTTCTGCTGCACAAAGAAACAGCTTTATCCGAGGTTGCCCAAACTCTATGGCACTGAGCTAAGCCATTGTTCCCTTTCTAGGTCCCTCTTTACTGTTCTGTCAACACTTCTTCATGGATCTGTGACATCCTTAGATCATCTTACTTGTTAGCTTTTTTACCTATGCTACCACTGATGCATGTTTCTGTGCTATCAGCTTTATGGGTTGAAATTTGTACTCCTGACACAGGCTGAAGGCCTGACTCCTACGGTCTCAGAATGACTTTTTTTAGGGAATGGTGTAAGTGCAGATGTAGTTAATTAAAATGAGGTCTGTAGAGTGGATCTTAATCTGATGTACCCTGTGTCTTTCTAGAAAGGGAAATATTGATATATGAAGAAATTATCATACAGAATGACCACATTCTGTACTTTGAAGAGAGAGAAGGAGGAGATGTCATCTACAAAAGAGAGGAGAAAAAGGTATCCCCTAATATTCTTCTGATTGAAGCATCCCTGCAGTCTTTCAGCATCTGGAACTGTGAGACAATTTAGATTGTTTCAGGGACTCAGTTTATGGTATTGATTTATGGAAGTTGGGAAACTATACACAGTTTGTATATAATATGGTATTTCCTACTTACATATAAGCTTTTAGAACTAAATCACAAAATGACTATATTTATTATTCAAATTATCTTCCATGTATAGTCCTTATTTTTAAAGATCAAAAATGCAAGATCATATAGAAGTCATCATATTCCTCACTTCTTCCCAAGTCCTAATCTGCATTTGAAGCATCTGTTTCTGAACATGTCCCCAGTACAGCACAGAACCTACTACCTTGAAGCAAGGATCTATCTATTATTAATTCCTGTTTATTCATTTGTACTAGTGTTTAACTTCATTACCCAGGGGATTGGCAAGATGTCCCAAATAAAGTGCTTGCCATTCAACAATAAAACTTAAATCCAGACACTCAGCACCAACATAAAAATCTGGGTACGGCAGCAAGCAACTGAAATTCCAACTCCGAAAAAGCAGAGAAAGGAGTTTCCCTGGGCTCAGTGCCATGTCAGTCTTGGTGAGCTCTAGTTCAGTGCAAGTATGTCTTAAAAATTAAGGTGGTGCTCAGTAGAAGAACATCCCAATGCCAACCTCTGGCTTCCACATACATACATACATACATACACATGTGTACATATCATGCAACAAAAGTAAAAGGAGGAAATTATCATACAGGATTATTCCAAAAATTAAACAAAACAAGGCAAAATAGTGTTTGCATTGCTATTTTTAAAATCTGCTTCATTTGCAACAGCATCTAATGATTCCAAGAATTATAGTTAACAATATGTGCCCCCATGGAACTCCATGGGATCTCTGCAAAACTAGAAGATAATAATGACTGAAATCATGTTCCCTATAATGCTCAGGAATCATATACTGACATGGTTCACACCGTTTTTCTTTATTCACCATGCACTTAGGTCTCACCTCACAGAAGAGAACTTTTTTGTATTTTATCCTGATCACTGTGACACACCATCACCCAAAGGAGGTTTTCGTCATCTGGGAAGCTGAAGGTTTCCCTGGGCATTTCATCTTCTCTGTCACTTACAAAAACTTTAAATGATGACTGTCACAGCAATATCTCTAAGCACAGCTTCACATCTGTGCCAAGAGAATAAAGTATAGCTGTAGTGAGACATGGGTGCCCTTGGTCCTCAAGGGTTACAGATGTCTCTTCTGCCAACAGTCATTCAATAGCATGAATTGATAGTAAGTGAGTTCTGTTAATTTTTTTTTCAATAAGAGTATATGTCTCCATCTGTGTGTTTTTGTTTTTGTTTTTGTTTTTGTTTTTGTTTTGGCAATTGAAGCATGAGGTGGAGGAGTAGTTCATTCACTTCATTGTAGACCAGGACACAGAGGACAGTCAAAAAAAGGACAGGCTAGAGGCTGTTAACGTTCCAAGGATCTCCTCTTCATGAACCTGCCCCAACCTCCTACTTCCCATAACTTACAAAAATGTAACCCTCATTGGGGGAATATTCAAGACATGTACATGTAGGCAGCACTTTCTTCTGCCTAACAAAGTATTATGGTCATCTCACAATACAAAACACTTCCTGTCTGATTTCAACTGTTCCCCCCGATGTCTTAAGAATCTGAATATAGTTTTGACATGAAGGATACATGGCTAGAGAGTTGTGCAAGAAGGTTTGCTATTGTTGTAAATGAGCAGAGTTTGGTTCCTAGCATCTGTGTCAGGCTCATAACCACCAATTTCCAGCTCCAGGAGATCCAGTGTCCTTTTCTGGTCTCCATGGTCACCCACACTCATGTGCACCCCCAGCATGTGCATGTAACATAATAAATGCATACATAACTAAATAAAATGTAGAGTCTGTTCTGAGACTTAAGGCAACATGGTACATGGGAGCATGTAAAATCAAAATGAAGATTTTATGTACACAATATACAATAGTGCAGAGTAAATATTTCAATCCCCAAAGCAAAAAAGTAAAACTATAGCAAGAAAATATAACAAATTCAGGAACTAATTATAGTATAAAAATATTAAACCCTGTATAACTGCGTGAATCATCTGAATGCAGGTGGTATAATATGGGCTTTGTCAGTCGTGGGAACAGTTTTACCCCATGTTCCTGACTGTCTGCAGTACATTTCATTTCTTTCAGTCTGACTCCACTAAGTGCCTGCAGCTTTCCTTAGAAGACATTCCACATTCTTGGCATCTTCATTATTCCAGTGTTTTCATTGCAAATTAGGATTACCTCATAGCTTTAAGTATAGCACACTCTGGGAACTTCTACAGGTATTATTATTCTACAGGTATTTTCCAGTAGTCATCACAAAATGTAAAAGTACCTAGTAAATAAAATTCATACCAGGAGATGGGAATTGATACGCTGTAAGAATATGGAAGAGTCTGGAGATATGGAAGAGAGAATACTAGGATTATGTGCAATGAGCCATTATGGTGCATAGTCTGGCCTCTGATGCTTTTCTGTGGGGTCTCATCCCAAGACACAATGACACTTGAACTTTTGCATTCTCCATGCTTGCAAAACTAGCCCCACATGGACAATGGCATGTTCTGTTGTTAACTCTTGAAGTAACAGTGATCTTTTGAACTATGAATGTATTGGCCTCTGAACACCCAGGCAGCTAAACTGGAAAAAGAAATATTCCCATGTATGGCACTCTACAAGCAGGACACACCCCACCCTGTGGCTCTCTTTTCATTTACTCTCTTCTCAAAGAAAAACTTTCAAACAGTTTGCTCCTTTATATCCCGAATCCTTCCACGGATAAGAACTTGCTCTCAATGCACCCTTCCTAGTGTCCCAGTATGAAATGTACAATTTCTCTTCCGTGCTGCTTTGCTCTTAAGCAATTATAGCTGCTTTGTGTGTTCTTGCTTCACCTACTATTTTAAATGCATTTATGCCCCCCAAATTATACAGTTTTCAAATCCTTCTGCTCTCTGCTGTTAGCTCCCATTCTTGGTGTAAAACAAACTGGCAACAGGAAACCACAAATAACAATGCTACAAACTGAACAGTGTGTTTTGTTGGAGTGTTCTTTTTCAAATATACTGATTCAATACTTTTGGTTCAGCCTTATTCAGATTTCCAGGACACAGTCAAACCTCTGCCAGGTCATTTGTGAGAATGCAGCATGAATAAATAGCCTCTAGTTCAGTTCCCAATACAGTCGTTGTTCTCAGCTGAAACTTCATGAGTATATTCTTTCTTCTCCGCATTTTTCTGAAATCTACAATAACGTCTCATTGCACATTATTCTAGCATCCTCCACCCCATATGTCCAGAGTCTTCCATATTCTTACAGCATATCCATTCCCCACTCCTGGTTGAATACTTTTACACTTCTGTGAGGACATCCTGGACAAACAATCAATGGGGAGAAAAGTGTGTTTGGACGTGTGGTTGCAGAAGGATTTCAATCTTCCATAGTGGGGAAATCAGAGAAGTGTGTCTTTGTTCCTGATAGTGAGACTATGCAGCATATCGACATCAGACTGAAAGCAGGAAAGAAGAATTGCATGCACATGCTGGAGCAACTTGTCTTCAAAGTCCATCCTCTACTGGACTAATTCCATCAGCCAAACCTCATTTCCTAAACATTTCACAGCCTTCCAAAATATGGCTATATTCTAGTGAACACATGTACAAAATATAAGCTTGTATTGGATAGTTAAAGTTCAAACCCCAATTACTACCAATGATGAAGGTAGCAACAGAACTTAGAAAATAGGAGGTATAGAAACCAGATTCTAGATAAGTTTCTGCATAAGTTCTCCTTGTCCTCATCATTGATTCTATTGCTATTTACAAACATGGCCTGAAGGCAGGAAGGGTAGCTCACATTGCTGTAGTTGCTTGGGCGTCCAACTGGCAGCTCTCTATAGGATGGATTCTTCCTAGCATTCAGAGAACTTAGTACTTGTCCCACTGGAAGGGACTCGATAAACAACTGTAAAGCAAAGAAGCTGAAAAATGAGAGAAAGCAAACATGATCTCTAGGCAACATGAGACACATCTCATCCTGGGACCTGTGGCAAAATGAAAAGGTGCATTTCCTTATGCCACTTAAAGCAATTTTGCCTGAACTTTAAGACCTTTACCTAAAATGCACACAGAATTCTCTCAATACTCAAAGCAAACATATTTTTTTTCTTTATATGACAAAGCATTCAAATATAATTGTAAATATAATTACTTAAGCACATTAAAGAACTTTAACAATACCCAAGGAGCCATGAATTCAAATAAGTATCACTCTGCGGCAGGGTCTGAGAGATTTTTCCAGAAAAAAAAGGTGGGACTGAACACAAGTGAGGCAGTTTCCATCAAATGAGACTGACACCATCACCAAACTGAAACTATTCCTATTTTGGAGGAATCTTCCAATTATTTCTTTTAGTACATCTGTGAAACATAATTTGCCTAGGAACTTATCAGCCATGGCACACAAGTATTTGAACCATTGGTGATCTATGTTATACCAGAATTGTTTCAAAATATTTGTAGGCAGTCTTTCCAGCCATATGACCTGTGTAAAGCTCATATTGCATCACTTAAAACATGGAAGGAATCTTTCATCCTGCTAAGTGAAGAAACAACTGCATCATAGCTTCTCCGGTATATGAAGTGGAAACGTCTCGTTTCTTTGGAAAGTTATGTCAAATCATGTTTTGCAGGAGCACACAGGTGAAAGGATGTCTTGATAAAGCAGACACATGAAAGAATGTTTTCCTGAAACAGAAACAGGTGAAAGGATGTTTTGCTGAAGCAGACACAGGAAAATAATGTTCTCCTGAAGCCAATACAAGTGAAAGGGTGTTTTGATAATGCAAACATGTGAAAGAATGTTTGCTAAAAGAGTACAAACATGACCCCATAGACAGTGGGAGACAAGCACTGAGCATTAACTTGGTTTGTTCCACCTCACCATTCTTCTCTAACAACATGCATTTATTGGTTCACTTTACATAGCTTGTTGAGCTAGCTAAACTTGTGATAATGCTGCCATTGAGAAAAAACTTGCCCAAGAACTGCTCACGAGGTTCCTGAGGCAGCTTGCCATTTCATTGGCCTCACCTCAGGCCAGTTGGCAAGCCTTTCCATTCCTTCAGGATTGAACTACAGTTGCTGGTTCATGCCTGGTATCTGCCTGCCAAGAGGACTGGACTGTGGCTGCCAGTTCATGTGTGGTATCTGCCTGCCTAGAGGACTGGTCTGGAGCTACTGAGTCATATTTGGTGTTTGATACAGGACTGAACTACTGAGAAAGAAGATTAGGCCAGCTCCCAAAGAACTACTGCTCACAGGTCCACTTCCCCCATATCCGTAGAACTTTTCTACTATCTCTGCTGGGTTGTGGGCTACAGGAGAGGTTGAACCCTTATTAAAAGTAGGTTGCAAAAAATTTATGACTAAAAGTAGAAGTTTTTCTCATGGATTTTTTTTTACTGTTATGCTTTTGTGGTTGGCGCTGAACGATCAAGAAAAGAAAGCATCAACATAGCACATCCAAATTCAATCTTCTAACATATTCCTTAAATACTTATCATTGATTAGTTTATTCTAGACCTTAAAATGTCAGTCAAGAGTGAGTTTTATTTTGACTGTTGGTTGCTAATTGCGATGTTTGAGGGTAGGGCTACATCAGTAATTTCATACGCCTCAGCTTAATGAACACCTTATTTTTATTAGCACATCTTTTCCTCTGATTACCACCCATCAAAATGGAAGTCACTTCTTGGGTGCTTCTGCTCCATCAATCCAAAACTTTTAAGAATGACATGCAGAAAAAATAATTACCTGTATATGCCAATTTCATTTGTTTTCTACAACTGTAATAAGAGTTCTTCAAACAAATGAACAAAATGTATGTTTTGTATTCTCAAAACTATGTTTCTAAGGTCTCTTTCACTGTAAAGCAAACTGCTACGCACAGCTCAGCTCGGAAGGATCATTAGATATACTCAGGAGAAAGGGGTTTCCACTTTTTTACTGACTCTTCTGATGGTGCCATGCATGCTGCAGGGTTTGAATTTTAGGGTGCTGTTTAGTAAAGAGTGTTGCTGCTGGTGGTTTATGACTTTTAACTCTTCTTAGATACCTTCAAACACTCTTTGTCTCTGTGATATTTTATTTAACTGTCATTAAACATACAGTACTTGCTGTCTCTTTTATTTGATTTGCTATCGATTTACCGTGTTCGTTTTTCCAATTTCCATAGATTCTGGGAGCCTTGAGAATAGCAAACCTGAGAGGAGCTTTTGTGAGACACTATTACCTGTGAGATCTGAACAAATGACTATTGCTGAAGTCCAACTTGATGAACCAATTAATTACTTTCGGGAATTGGTGAGTGAGTACTTATAGGAACAGAAATAACTGAAATACCCAGCTAGATATGTTATCAAAACCTGAGTCCAGCATGGATGATGGCTTTTGAAATGTGGAACCCTTGAACTCACTGTCCAATATTCAGGTAGATAAACATAATGGGGATACTCTCTTCCTGGCAGCTCCAATGGTCTAAGCCTTTTCCAGGAAGCTTGGCAGCTATGCTTATCTGAGAGTCTCTCAAACATTTTTACTCTTTATATAAGCTAGAGGAGGAGAGAACCTAGAGAATCTGGTCAGTTTCAGGGACTTTCTGAAACTTATGAGTTGTTTCCTTTCCACATTTGAAGGATATTCTCTGCAAGATGGATTAGTTTACCTCCCTTTAGAACACCTTGTGTCCTAGGAGATTCCCTATAAGATGGAATGTTGTATCTCAAGAAATTGCTCTTCTCTATTCTAAGATGGAATGAAGTATCCATACATTGGTCTTCGTTCTTCTTGATATTTTTTTTTTTGTATTTTGCAAATTGTTTCTTGGGTATTCTAAGTTTCTGGGCTAAAATCCACTTATCAGTGAGTGCATATCAAGTGACTTCTTTTGTGATTGGGTTACCTCACTAAGGATGATATCCTCCAGATATATCCATTTGCCCAAGAATTTTATAAATTCATTGTTTTTGATAGCTGAGTAGTATTCCATTGTGTAAATGTACCACGTTTTCTGTGTCCATTCCTCTGTTGAGGGACATCTGGGTTCTTTCCAGCTTCTGGCTATTCGGGGATCCATCCGATAATCAGACACCAAACCCAGACACTATTGCATATGCCAGCAAGATTTTGCTGAAAGGACCCTGATATAACTATCTCAAGTGAGGCTATGCCAGTGCCTGGCAAATACAGAAGGGGATGCTCATGGTCATCTATAGGATGGGACACAGGGCCCCCAAAGGAGGAGCTAGAGAAATTACTGAAAGAGCTGAAGGGGTCTACATCTCTTTAGGTGGAACAACAATATGAACTAACCAGTATCCCCAAAGCTCCTGTCTCTAGATGCATATGTAGCAGAAGATGGCCTAGTTGGCTATCATTAGGACGAGAGGCCCCTTGGTCTAACAAACTTTATATGCCCCAGTACAGGGGAATTCCAGTGCCAAGAAGTGGGAGTGGGCGGGTAGGGGAGCAGGACGGGGTGGGGGAGGGTATAGGGAACTTTAGGGATAGCATTTGAAATGTAAATAAAGAAAATAGCTAATTAAAAAAGAAAAAAGAAAGAAATTGCTGGACACCAGGAGCTTATGATAGAACTTTATGTTTTGGTGGTATTTATTTGAAAGTAAAAAGTGATGACTATCAATGTGTACATTGAGTGAATGGATACAAACTATGAGTATCCAATGTTTGAGTTATACTATTTTGTCTTAAAATAAATTTTCAACTATTTTAAATTCATCAGAATTGTTGGAAGTGCTACTTTTAACATTTCTGAAACAGTAATTATTTGATATATTCTTTTGACTTTTTTTTCAACTTTTATTAGATTTTTTCTTCATTTACATTTCAAGTGTTATCCAGAAAGTTCCCTATACCCTCCCCCCTCCCGGCCCTGCTCCCCTACCCATCTGCTCTCACTTCTTGGCCCTGGCGTTCCCCTGTATTGGGGCATATAAAGTCTGCATGACCAAGGGGCCTCTCTTCCCACTGATGGCCAACTAGGCCATCCTCTTCTATATATGCAGCTAGAGACATGAGCTCAGGGGGTACTAGTTAGTTCATGGTTATTCTTCCACCTAGAGGGTTGAAGACCCCTTCAGCTCCTTGGGTACTTNTTCCTTGGGAACCCTGTGTTCCATCTAATAGCTGACTGTGAGCTTCCACCTCCATGTTTGCCAGGCATTGTTATAGTTTCCCCCGAGACAGCTATATCCGGGCCCTTTCAGCACTATCTTGCTGGCATATGCTATAGTGTCTATGTCTTTTGACCTTTTAAGTCTTTGCAAACAACACACACACACACACACACACACAGAGAGAGAGAGAGAGAGAGAGAGAGAGAGAGAGAGAGAGAGAGAGAGAGAAATTCTTGCATCTCTGACTGACTAGGAGGCCAGGATGTTTATTTCTTTGTACAAATTCTACAAAAGAGGCCAACTTGTGAGTTCAAAAGAAATACATATCATATAATTTTGTCCCTGGAAAAGTGTTACAAGTATAGAGAGAATAGGTATTATTAATCTCAAATCATTTTAGACTATGTACACATTTATGACATATGATATTCTATTCTCCAGAAAAACGAAACATTAAACGGATACAAAAATATCTGAGTCAGTCCAGGCAAGGTCCCAAGCCTTGAACACTGCATAGTGGTTGAAGTACAGCTTCCAGTTTGCCTAGCTTGACAGTTTGAACTGTCTCCCAGGCTGCAAGCTTACTTGATCTAGTCATTTGTTTTCTTTTTGTTTTCATTTCATTTTAAATGTAGTTAGTTTATTTATTTACATTCTATCCATTGCCCCTTCTGGTCTCCCATCCCACAGTTCCTCATCCTATTTTCCTTCCCCTTGCCTCTGAGAGGGTGCTCCCCTCTCCCCTCCAAACATCCCCCTTCCCTGGGTATGCTGCCTGGTTGGTGGCTCAGTTTCAGGAAGCTTTCAGGGATTCAAGATATTTGAGACTTCTGGTCTTCCTAAGGAATCCCTCTCCCCTTCAGCTCATTAAATCCTTCCCCTAATTCCTTCATAGAGGTCCCTGACTTATGTTCAATGGTTGGGTGTAACTATCTCAGTCATCTGCTGGTAGGGCCTCTCAGAGGATAGCCATGATAGGCTCCTGTCTGTAAGCACATCATAGCATCAGTAATAGTGTCAGGCCTTGGTGTCCCTGACTGTGAGACCAAGCTGGGCCTGTCACTGGACAGCTTTTCCTTCAGACTCTTCTCCATTTTTGTCCCTGTAGTTCTTTTGAACAGGAACAATTCTGGGACAGAAATTTTTACTATGGGTTTGTAACCCTGTCCCTCCACTTGGGCCCCTGACTACCTACTGGAGGTGGGCTCTTGAGTTCCCTCCTCTTGCCACTGTTGGTAATTTTGGTTAAGGTCACCCCCATTGAGTCCTAAAAGTGTATCAGAATCCAGGCCTCTGGAATTTTCTAGAGGGTCTCCTCACCTGCCCTCTGCCCCATGAGCTGCATATTTTCATTCATTTTCCTGGCCCTCTTGGATTCTTTCCTGTCTCCCCCACCCTCCATACCTGATCCTGTTCCCATTTCCCCTCCCCACCTGCTCTCCTACCTAGGTCCCTCCTTCCTTTTGTCCCCAAGATTATTTTTGTTCCCCCTTCTAAATGGAAAGGAAGCATTCTTACTTTGGCCTTCGTTCTTGTTAAACTTCTTATGGTCTTTGGGTTGTATCCTGGGTATTCTGTACTCTTCAGCTAATATCCACTTATTGGTGAGTACATACCAACATTTCCTTTTGGGCCTGGGTTACCTCACTCAGGAAGATAGTTTCTAGTTCCCTACATTTACCTGCAAAATTCTGGTGTCCTCATATTTAATAGCAGTGTAGTATTCCACTGTGTAAATGAACCACATTTTCTGTATCTATTCTTCCATTGAGGAACAACTGGGTTGTTTGCAACTTCTGGCTATTAAAAGTAAGGCTGCTATAAAAATAGTGAAACACATTTCCTTATGATATGGTGGAGAATCTGTTGGATGCATGCCCAGGAGTGGGGTAGCTGGGTCTTCAGGTAGAACTATTCCCAATTTTCTGAGAAAACACCAGATTGATTCCAAAGTAGTTGTACCAGTTTACAATTCCACCAACAATGGAAGGAGTGGTCCTATTTCTCCACATCCTTGTCAGCATGTGCTGTCACTTGAGTTTTGATATTAGCTATTGTGATTGGTGTAAGATAGCATCTCAGAGTCATTTTGAATTGCGTTTCCCTGGTAATTAAGATGTTGAACATTTCTTTAAGTGCTTCTTGGTCATTGGAGATTCCTCTGTTGAGAATTATCTATTTAGCTCTGTACTCCATTGTTTTTTTTTTTTTTTTTTTTTTTTTTTTTTTTTTTTTTTTTTTTTTTTTTTTTTTTTTTTTTTTTTTTTTTTTTTTTTTTTTTTTTTTTTTTTTTTTTTTTTTTTTTTTTTTTTTTTTTTTTTTCTTAAACTGGGTTATTTAGCTTTTCGAAGGTTAACCTCTTTAGTTCTTTACATTCTTTGGATATTAGCCTTCTATTGGATGTAGGGTTAGTGAAGACTGTTTTCCCAATCTGTAGGTTGCCAATTAGTCCTATTGATGGTGTCTGCCTTACAGAAGCTTCTCAGGTTCATGGGGTCCCATTTGTTAATTGTTGATCTTAGAGCCTGAGACATTGATGTTCTATTCAGGAAGTTTCCCCCTGTGCCAGTGAGTGCAAGGATCTTTCTTACTTTCCTATTTTTCTTCTATAAGATTCTATACATAAATTCCTCTTAAAGCCAACAAGAAAATTTCTGATTTTTTAAGATCAAAGCAAATGGAAATGACACACATGACACACATGACACACATGATACACATGGCACACATGACACAGATGACAGAATATGATCTCTTGAAGAGTCCTGACATTTCACCAGATAAAAGGAGTTAAATCATGAAATTAGAATATCAAAGAAAATAACTATTATTAGCTACTTGTTTTCTTAATGTCAACCATTACAACCATGGCTTTTCTTTAAGCCACAATGAAAGAAATAATTAAAAATTAAATATATAGTCGTAAATTTAAAGGATTATTTCATACACCTTAAGTATGAAATACTATACATCTTTGATCATTTACAATAAAATTACAAATATTTATAGAATAAATCACTTCAGTATATAAACACAAACAATTTTATTAAAACTCTTAATTTAAAGAAGATATTTCTTAAACCAACAATTAAATATGTTTGGATTTTCTTTTTCTTTTTCTCCCCATTATTTCTTTTTTGACATATAATGTTCCTTATAGTCTGGCCTCAAACACAAGTTGATACTGCTGATTCAGCCTGATTCAGCCTAAGTGCTAGGATTGCTGGGATTGCAGGCACATGCTGCCACAGACAGTTTGAATGTATACATACATACACACACTCTTGACAATCTTGTGACCATTTTGGAAAGTTCAGCAAATTCTTTTATTTACACACTTTTTAATGAAAATTACTCCAAGAGGTGAATTTTGGGGAATCTCTGAGCATTCCATGATGTTGCAAACACCCAGAGTGATGCCAATTCTTCACAAAACATCTTCATTAATTGAAAAGTAAACTTAAAAGCAACTTAAAGTAAATATTCCCAAATGAATGGTGTTTCTATAGTTGGTAAAAATTTGATTATAACTATGAAGCTCCAAAATTAAGGAAATTGAATATATGAATATCATCTTCATTTTCAGAAACAAGGTGAATCAGAATTTTAAAAATAAGGAGAATAAATTACTTTCAGTGAGTCCCACTGTTAAATTCACCCAGAAGAAATTAAGCAGAGATAAGAAATGTTACCTAAAGGAACAGTTTTTAAGATCCAAAAAAAAATTTTTAATAACAAAATTGAAGAGGTAAGCATGTAAAAAATTAGTATGTCAATCAAAATGGATTCTGTAGTAGCATAAGACAAGTATGAAAAGACAGTCATGGAAGAAAAATTCAAAATTAAAATTAACTCAATTGCCTTATTTATGTAAGACAATCTAGCAGGAATATTTCTGTCACAGTGTAAATAAATAGTTTAAAATCAGTTTTAAGCCATTAAACATTTAAGTCAAATGGCCAATTGATTATAATCTACTATAATCTTATTTTTGTTTGTTTGTTTGTTTGTTTGTTTTCGATACAGGTTTTCTCTGTGTAGCCCTGGCTGTCCTGGAACTCACACTATAGACCAGGCTGGCCTCTAACTCAGAAATCTACCTGCCTCTGCCTCCCAAGTGCTAGGATTAAAGGCATGTGCCACCACTGCCTGGCTACCATGATCTTCTTAAGGAGATATTTTATGTTACTTTCCTAAAGTGGAATGGTTTGTCTGTTTTTGGTATTTGGCTCATACAATAATTAATTTGCTCATTACAAATGTATTAATTGACTTTCAGGGTTTACATAGTAGATTCAAAAAACTGATAAATCCATCCTTTAATCCACACTTTCTGAGTCTTTCTGAAAGCATCCTTACTGCATGACAACCTCCTCATGATGGACTCTACCCTTCAACTGTGACCCAAAATAACCCATTCCTGTCTTAGGTTGCTTTTGTCAAATATCTTATCACATCAACAAAAAAAGCAACTGTTGCATCTATCAAATCTCACAATAAGTTGCCTTTCTAAAACTGAGACTAATTACAATCAATCATTCTAATCTGAATTCATGCATTGTCTCCCAGCTCTGTCATACATCAGTTTTAGCATTAAAATGGGTACCAAGAGAAAACACTAATGAACTTTAGCATGCCAGTTGATTTGTGAGCATGTTTTACATGGAGGGAGGTGATGACTGGCAAGCTCAACTCAGATCTAGGAGATCCCTTCTGGTCAGGCAGAACAGAAGCATATTATTAACAAAACTCCTCTGAAATTCCATTGTCCTTGGAAGGCTGTATAAGGTGGTAAAGGAGATGAATGGAAGGGCTTGCTAGATGTGGATAAGCTGAGTCCAATTATGCTACAACGAACAATCATGAATCTCTTGGCATGAGCTCATTTCTTCTGCTGGTCTTCCACTGAAACTTGACTGGGTTCCCAGTCTGCATACTCAGCTTCCTTACCCCTGGTCACATTTACTTACAGGCAGCAATTGATTCTGTTAACAGGCCCTGTGAACAGGGTACAACTAAACCTCCACCGGGAAAGGGGAGATAAGGAGATGCTCAGAGGAACAGGGAGAAAAGGACTTGTTAACATGTGTAATGCTATCGAAAATGATAACTTATACAACCATATACAACAATGCCAAATTAAGTTGGTTGAACCAAACAGGCAAAGCTCCAGAGAAGCAGGCAGTTTGTGTTTGTCTGAATAGTGATTCAGAAGGCAAAGTAGAGGCTCTCTCTTCTCTCCAGGCCCACCACTATTCTATCTGCCCAATACAGCTCTCTTAGTTATAGTAATGTGCAAGTCTTTTTTTTTTTTTTTAAGATTTATTTTATTTATTATATGTGTACACTGTAGCTGTCTTCAGACACTCCAGAAGAGGGCGCCAGATCTCGTTATGGATGGTTGTGAGCCACCATATGGATGCTGGGATTTGGACTTATCACCTTCGGAAGAGCAGTCAGGTGCTCTTACCCATTGAGCCATCTCACCAGCCCCGTAATGTGCAAGTCTTAAGATATCAAATAATAGTTGTGTGCCTTCACTGGCTTTCCTTTCAAACACAAAATTCCAACACTCTCTCTTCTTAGTTAAAAATCATTGACCTATGCTGGTATCCACTGACCTTCACAATGGGCCTGTGCCCAAAGTATGTGCCTTGCTAAGACCTGGGAACACATGGAATTTTGTCTGAAATCCCATGACAAGGCTGCCATGCTGACCTTTCTAATAATAAAGGATAGCAAGTATTCCAAGCTCTACTCTAATTTCTGCCAGAACAGAAACCATAAGTGGATTATAAGCAGAATCTATTCAGGTTTATTTTTTTGTCTTCATTTGAAACATAAAGGATCATGTGCCTTAGCCAATTTTCTAGGAGAAAAGAAGCAAATAATAAATTACAGTTTCAACAGAATATGATTCCCAGGAAAGAATTTTTAGACCAATACAAACGCATAGCCCATTTGGGGAAAGGATCACACAGACTTTGACATACCTAGTTAGGAAAATAAACACCATTCAAAGTGAGCCCCATATGATAGCCTACACAAACTGAAAGTAATGTGGTAGAACATTGTGTTTAGTCTCAACTTCTATTCATGAGACTCTTTTTTCCCCACTAGTCTTCATATAGTCAGAGCCAATTGCATCAGTTGCACAAAAGAAAAACGTTCCAAATTTTCAAAACATATATTGATATTATATTATAGATTGACTGTAAGATTCAGAAAATGAGTTGAATCCAGAATTGGAACAGCCATCATACATATTGTGTTGGCTTTCTACTCAACAGTGTTTTATTTCCACACAGCAGCACCTGGGGTGTCCTGTAGCATAAGAGTTGTCATGGCTCTACATCTGTAGCACTTGGTGTTTTTGTATTTCCAATGGGGAATGCCTTTAATCCCAGCATTTGAGAGGCAGAGGCAGGTGGATGTCTGTGAGGTTGAGGCCAGCCAAGTATACAGAGTGAGTTCCAGAACAGTCAGGGCTACACTAGAAAACCCTGTCTCTGAAAACCAAAACCAAACCAAACCAAACCAAACCAAACCAAACAAAACAAAACAAAACAAAACAAAACAAAACAAAACAAAGAGAACAAAAACAGTGGTCAAACACCCACTGATGTCTAAGTAAGCACAAATCCAAGGTGGCTTTATAATGTCAGTCTTCGAACTTCTAAGAAGCAAAAATGAAACATTTGTGTCACATTTGTGATTTTTAACACACTTAATTTTTTTTTTCTCTAAGATGCATTCTTATGAGGAAGATTAAAGAAATTGTAGTTTACATTGAAAGGTTACTATGGAAAACCATCAGTTAAATAATTTACACATAAGATTTTAGTAATCATGTTTGTCTTCTTTCCTTTGAGTGGACAAATGGCAATACTGTATGTAAAGAAGGAATAGCTGGAAGCCGAGTGTGGTGGCAGATGCCTTTAATCCCAGTGCTTGGGAGGCAGAGGCAGGTGGACTTCTGAGTTAGAGGCCAGCCTGGTTTACAAAGTGAGTTCCAAGAGAGCCAGGGCTACACAGAGAAACCCTGTCTTGAACCGCCACCCCCCAAAAAAAAACAACTGTGATCTTGGTTGTCAGGAGACAAGTACTGCTCCACAGCGCTGCCTTGCAGTCTTAAATATCCCTTTGTTGCTTGCAAACCTTAATGAAGTTTTTAAAAAAAGAAGAGAAAGACATGAAGGAAGAAAGAGGTCCTATCCTCAGTAAAAATAGAACTTCAGAAATCGTCAGTATGAAGCAGAGTTGGGTTTACTAAAGACGGTTTAATACAGCCTTTAAGCACATTAAGCTTGAAGATGAAGAGATAGTGTGTTTCTCAGACAAATATATCCTAGAGCATGGGTGTGGGACTCTCAATGGAGAAACACAGTTCACCAAAAGACATTTTACCGTAGATTTTTGAGAGCATAAAATTTTAAGTGGACATGGTGCTCAAAAATGGTAGGTTCCATCCAAGTGTGAGTATGCACCTCTCAAGGCCAAGGGGAACTTCACTGTCTTCACATCACAACCTAGTGAGGTTTGAAGCTATTATCTTCAAGGGGTTGCTAAGAAACCTAGATGAGTTTCAGGATGTTTCTGAGTGCTATATGATAGGATTACAATTGAAGGTAAGCCCAGATCCCAGGGATGTAGGAAATTATGTTATCTTCACTACAATTACAGAGAACAGTCTGAGGTGCCCAGGAGTAAGGCCCTATCCAAGGTCATTCATTGGTTAATGATGGTTAATAGTGATTGTGATGTAAAGTATCAGTATATGAAATGAACATTGTCTCCACATTAAATAGCATTTGTGGTTATTGTGATATAGTCCTTAGTTGGGGAGTCTGCTTCAAGTAGATTTAGCGTGAGGTGAATTTTCTCCTTCTGTGTCCACATTTTCCTCTCAATCTCTTTGTCCTGTCTTGATTTCCTTTCCATCCACATGGTGCGACCATGGGTAAGAGTTATGATCTGGGGGGTGTGTGTGGGGAGCATTCTCTAGCTCTGTGTAAGGCTTGAAGAAATCCATTCACCTGCTGCACTTAGAACGGTCAAGGGTCCTCGTTACAATCTGAACAGTGATGAGGGTTTGACTCTGGCCTTGACCCTGGCCAGGAATACTCCATAGCTGTGCACTGCCTCCATCCTCCTTGTGCTGCCTTCAATCTAGCCCAGGTCCACCTGCAAGGCCCTGTCAACTCCATTGACTGTCTAACATTTTTATCTCCCGTTTCCCATTCTTTTCTTATCACGATCTCACATTCAGAGACACCAGGTATACTGTTAATACTCTTCGCCTATGTCCCTCCTAATATTCAACCCAGCAGATAGTACCTTACATTTCTTATAAACAGATAATACATTTTATTTGAATCCCAACAAAACTTAGTATGATTGTCTGTACATTTAGGGATTTTATAAGGGCTAATTAAATTGAATTAAGACATGCAACATGAGTGGTTCAACAATGTTCATCAATAAGTAAAAACAAAATAAGATAAAAATGACCTTGTATATTTGTTTTGCTAAGTTTAAATAGGCTCTGTACTATCCTTTGTTATAATTTAATTTTGGCTTAGTGTATGTATGTGTTTACTTACATATTTCTTTGCAGGCTTACAAACCAAGTAGCTATAAGGATAAGAAGGCTCCAGGAATGCAAACACTCCAAATAACATAATTATGTGTACATTGCCTTGAGTTAGGACTCTTTCCATTCCTTAAGCAAGGTGAAGTTCCATTATGAAACAATAGCCTAGAGTTCATTTGTAAAGAACACTTTGGCAAAAGCAAGTCACAAAACTGCCATGAGAAATGAATGCTATGTGAGCTCACATATGCAAGAGATGGTTTTATTATAATTCACAATGTTGCCTTTATGGAGAACAAGCTAGGAATGTTCCTTTAGCATATAGACTGCTGCCTGGTAGACTCCCACATTATAGAAAAAAAAAATGACTCTTTAAAAAATTGAAGGGTTTAAATCAAAACTTACCTTATATCCTACCCTCTTAGTGACTTTCTAGTGCTTTAAAAAAAAACCACCATGACCACAGCAGCTCTTAAAAGCATTTAATTGGGGGCTTGCTTACAATTTTAGAGCTTTGGTCCATTATCATCTTGGTGGCCAGCATAGCAGAAGATATGGCAGGCATGGTTTTTGCAGATATAGTTGAGAGTTACACCCTAACCCTCAGGGAGAAAGAATGAGACTGAATTATGTATGGGCAATTAAAACCTCAAAGCCCATTCCTAGTGACACACTTCCTCCAATAAGGCTATATACTTCCTAATTCTTCTAATCCTTTCAAACAGTTATGCTCTTTGGTGACTGCACATTGAAATATAAATATATGAGCCTATGGGGCCATTCTCATTCAAACCACCAAACCTACACAAAGTCAAATGTATCAATCTTCATTTTATTTGGATGTTAATGTCCTGCTTGATTTGGCCAATAGCTAGGGTCAATGTCTCTACCTCTCTGCAGATTAGGGAAGTGCCAGGACAGTCTGACACTTTAAACGTGTGTAGGTTGCCTCCTAATTTTCTCTGCTGACTACAGTAGTGTTGAGAATATTACTGTCTTACTGCCCAGGGCCTCTCAACTACAATCTAGACATAGCTTATAATCAAGTATAGTTAGCTCACTGGAAAATGCTGCAATCTGAGTTTCAGGAAAAAAAATATTTCATCCCCAGAAAAATACTTCCTTCTGACTCTGTACATGTAGGAGGCTCCCTATGCCCTAGAAAACATTCTGTAGCTCCAAGTCATGCTTGAAGACTAAAGAAAAATCATTGAAATCCAGACATGAGACATTAGAGAACACCCTAGTCCTGAATGGCACTGTTTTGACTGAAGGTATGAAACAGAACCAGTCAACTATGAACTTCCTGTGAGATAATAAATTCACATGATTTAATCCACTTTGATTTGTGTGTTCCTTTACATTCTGACTAAAGCCTTCTGATATAAATAGAATTTTGCTCTCATTGTGTATAGCTGTGTATTTGGCATGCTGTGAAGAACTCCCACAGTCTGGGTGACTTAAAGTATACCTTTTTAAAGTTTAGAGGTTGGAAACTGGAGATCAGGAAACCAGATCATGTCAAGTTAATTTTGACACCCATCTTCCTAGTTTACAGGTTGCTATTTCCTCTCATATTAGAGAACACAGATTTTTTTTTTGTCTTTTACTATTTTCATCAGGACATATATCCTATCCTCCCATCTGTCCCTAGTCACCTCCTGAAACCCTCACTCCAAACACCATCACACTAACAATTGCAGTTTCAACTAAGGAATGTGAAGAGGGTATAAGTATTCAGACTGTAGTAGTTTAGATCCTGCAATGAGAATAACTTGCCTAAGGTGTTTTCCTAAACCTGTAGCATTCAACATAATCACGGCAGGCTCAGACTTACACTTTTCAATTAACAGGAAGGTTTACTTAAAATAAAATGATGACTTAAGGGACACTTAAAATGAAATCACATGGCTCTTTATAAGCCTGGATACTTTCAAAGCTGAAGCTAAAGATAATCTTATGCAGTTAAACATTAATATTTGGCTAATCCTGGGCCTCTCTAGTGAGTGCTTTGCACTTCACTGAATACTGTTAATAAATATTCCACGGTAATGCATGCCAATAATGCTGACTGTGTAAAGGCCATATCCACTTTCTACCGCATCAACAGAAAGACGCTGAATTAAAAACCTGCTATTCATTATATCACAGAAACTAGACACATTTATGATACTAAAGTGAAGTGATATTGTCACCCAGTTTAAGATTGTTTGCCTTGAGGACTTACCCAGTTGTGTCATATGCATAGACCTCTTAGGTAGTCGTTCCTCATGCATGGTATTATATTTAGACATTACTGTTCTTATCAGGAGAATATGAAAGCCTTCTGCGTTAACATCTTTATAATCTGGGAAAGAAATCACTGACATATGCCTGTACAAAGCATACAAAGTTGGAATTAGAATCCCCCTTTTCCCAGATCCATCCCTCCATTCAACAAAGTGCAGGGCTCCTGGGGATATCAAACAAATGTAATGTTACAATAAGATTAGACACATCTGCTCATATTAAGGCTGGACAAGTCAACCCAACAGTAGAAAGAGATTCATGGTTTAACTATTAACTTTAACTATTCACACACCGCTCTTCGTCTATTTTGTATTCGTGGAATAGTTGATTATGAGAGAATAAAAGAAAACTGGCTAATGACACGTTACAAAATGAATAGACCAAGAGGACTCTCTGTTTGTTGCGAGATGGGTGGTGAAGAATTTTATCTCAGGCTTGAAATCAATCAGCTAGCATTACTGTGACCTCACATGACAGACATTTCAACTCAGTCTGAATGAGGTCCAAACCACAAGCCTACTGGGGCAGGCATCCAATTCTAGAAGAGTTGAGTTTGGTTCAGTCTGAAAAGGACATGCTCAATGTCATTTGGAATGTATGTCTCTGTTTTTTTTTTTCTGCTGTTTCTTTACTCAGCTCTAACCTATATACACCTCAGTAGCCTCTGGAACACATCATCATTACTAACATGATCAGTAAAGAAAACACAGATCTTTCTTTCATTCACTTCAGACAATATCTTCTTGTCAACCTAGGGATGGAGCTGAATGATAGAGTCCTTAGCATGCACAAGAACTGAACCTGGGTTCAACAACAAAAACTATCCAAAGGTCTCCTTACAATCTACTCCCTCTGTTCTGGTCCATGTCCACTCCTGAGCTAGTGACCAGAGCAGTGCAACTCCAAAGGACATGGGGCCTGAAGCACTCACTTTTGCCCTGTGCTACAAATAAGAGAATCTAGTTGCTAAAATAAATATACAATTATTGCTATGAAGAAGGTAAAAACAGATCTGAGCAGCAATGACAGATGTGTTCATTGCTATCTTTATATTTGTATAAATCTACACTACACACTACTAAATATAATTATATGCTATATATAATTTAAATAAAACTAAACTGATGTCTGTTCTTTTAAAAAATTATTCGATTAATTTAGTTTTATTTAAGCTTTCTTCTTCATATGACTTATTCGGGGCATATGATTTTCCCTCCCCTAATTCCTGTCTGATCCTTCTTACCTTCCTACCTATCCAACTTTCTGTTCTTTCTCTATCTCACAGAAAAAGAAGAAGAAACACACACACACACACACACACACACACANAAAAAAAAAAAAAAAAAAAAAAACAAGCTAACAAAAAAACCCAAACATAAACAAAACCTAAAAGTGCACAAAATGCATGAAATCCATTTTGATTTGTCTCACTACTCCTGGGCATGTGGCCCACCCTGGAGAGTGATCAATATATCCAGTGACACTCTTTTGGAGAAAAATGATTTTGCACTTAACATAGATACAAATAGCTTCTTGATTGGAGGTTGGGTTTTGTGCTCATTTCCCCTTTCCATGCTGGGATGCTGGGATTTTTTTTTTCTAATTTGAGCTTGTGCTCATCATGTGTGTGTTGTCCCAGTCTCGGTAAGTTCCTATGTGTATCAGTCCAGCTATGTCTGGAAGCTGCTGTTTCCTTGGAGTCATACGCCACCTCTAGTCTTACAGTCTTTCTACCCTCTTCTGCATAGATCCCTAAGTCTTGAAGCATGATGTCATCCTTAAGGCTGAGTGTTCCAAAGTCCTATACTCGCTACATATTGTCCAGTTGTGGGTCTGAAGTGGCAATTTCTGGTTTCTTTGCAGACTTCTCTCTCTCTCTCTCTCTCTCTCTCTCTCTCTCTCTCTCTCTCTCTCTTTTTGGAAGCTGTCTTATGAGGAGATGTTTTGCTAAAACAGACATGTAAGAGGATGTTTTGTTGAAGATGATACATGAGAGTGTATGCAATGTTTTCCTGAATTAGATGCTTGAGGGGCCCCACAATGGTTGTTAAGAGTATCAATGGGACCATAAGCAGTGAGAGGATGCCTTGCATTGCTGTACCTTGGAACACTATGCTGTTTTTTTCTGGTCTTCACTTCATAGAGAGAAATGCACCAAAGAGCTTCTCAGGGTACTCCAGCTGCTCCTGGCTGCTTCCACTGACTGGTACTGATTCAGTGGAGTCTCTCAGTCTAGCTGCTGCTAGTGATTTGTACATGGTATTTGCTCTTGAACTAGACCGCTGGTATCCTGACAATGAAGAGTAGAATTACCTCCAACGAAGTACTTCTAAACAGGTTCACAATCCCCTTTTCCTACAAACCTTCTTTTCCCTCTACCCCTGAGCAGGGGGCTAGAAGGGAGGTTGAGGTGTTCTAGTACCCTCAATAAATAAGGCTTAGAAACACCTAAGCCTACATGTGTCTCAGTGTTAATTACAATCCACTGAAGGAAGATGCTTCTCTGATGAGGTTTGAGCTATTCCCTGACCTATGTGTATAGTAATGTGCCATTCAGAGTCACTATATTGCTATGTTTCTTTCATGGAATAATAGTAGTCAATTCTTCCACAGGCTCACAGCCTATGGTGCCTTAGGTTCTTGGCCACTTCAGAGTGTCACCTATGAAGGCTATCTCATGGATTGTCCTTAAAGCCAATCAAAAACTTGTTTGTTACTCTCTTGACATTTTTTTCCACCATTGCACTAGTATATCTTGCAGGTAGGTTATTGTTTGTAGCTGGGAGATATCGACGATTACGTTGCTCTTCTGAGAGTGTGAAAAGCACCCTGTAGCTACATGAATACTAGTAAGTAGGGAAAAAAGCTTTTAGTTAGGCACCAGCTTGATTTCTCCACATTCTATCACATAAGTAAGTTGTGTCTTCATCAATAGGGCCTTACCCGGAGGTTATTGAGGATCCCTCATCTGATTTACCAATTGACAATCTTTGATAGGGTCAACTTTAACAGATTGCCAGAACTAAACACAACAGTACATTTGAAGCTAGCACTGTCCCTGAAGTGTGGAGTACATGCTGTAATAATTATTAGTTATTATCTATATTGTAGTTGTTAAATGAACCAGTGCAATGAGAAGCAAAGATATAGCTGAGCATGGTGGCATGCATTTGCATTCCAAGTATTTAGGAGTCTGAGGCAGGAGAATTATGAGTTTGAGACCAATCAGGGCTAAGTTTCAAGCAAGCAAACCTCCTGAGCTATAGTGAACACTTCTCTCTCTCTCTCTCTCTCTCTCTCTCTCTCTCTCTCTCTCTCTCTCTCTCTGTGTGTGTGTGTGTGTGTGTGTGTGTGTGTGTGTATGTGTTTATACACACAAACCTTATGTATTTTTCCCTAGGAAAAGAATATGAGAATACACTCCTATCAATTATTTGAAGTAGCATAGGTCTATTGTTTATTTTTTTATTTTCATGATTTTTATGATTAAGCATAGAACTAAAGATAAGATGTGGTGAGAGGTGCGCACGAATGGGAGCTGTAGGATAGCAAAACATAAGAGAAAAGGTCTCGGAGTGACAGGGAAGGAGAGAAAAAAGCAGAAGATAACACTGGCGGAGGAGACACCACCGAGAGCATCTGAAGCTAGAGCAGACAAGGATTCAGCCGGCCCCATGGTGCAGGAGGCCAGCCCAGAGCTGTCCCAAGAGAGGAGGGACTTGGAAAGGAAACCGAAGAAAGAACAGAAGAAGGAAGAGAAGAAGCAGCTGTTGGAGGAGGGCATTGCCGCAGCACAGACTGCCAAGGTTCAGACCCTGCCAGCTGAACCCTCAGCTGCGGTCCTGGCTCTACAGTACCTCCAAGGGTGGGTGGGTTCAGAAGCAGGAGAGCTGGAGATTCGAGAAGACAAGGCAGACGTGACTCTTGCACATGTACGATGAGGACAAGATTTCTGGTGAGCACCTTTCTACCCTGCTGGACTACCCTCAAGGGTTGAAGGACAGTGCCCGATTGCTGACAGTCCAGAAGGCCGAGGCCCTGATGCTAAAGCCAGATGAGGCTGACCCCGAGGCCAGAGACAGGTCTCTCAGGAAGGTGCAGCGCCTCCGGCAGGTGGCATAGCTACTCTCCTAATGGGAAGAGGTGGCCTTGGGTCCCGAGGACGCACCTGCTACCTCCTCCCAGAACTGTGGGAGCAATAGGGTCACCAGCAGGTCATCTGGCTTGAGGACTTCCTTCCAAAGTCCTGAGAAGAACCCCCATCCCCATTCGTATAAGCTTTAAGTTTCTGGTGTCTTGGGAGTTTAACAGGCTCTCCCTGAAACAGCTCCAAGGTGCCACTCCCACACGACTGGCCCTAAAGTGGTTGTGAACAGAATCTACTTTTTCTACTGAGGATATGTTAGAGACTGGTCCAAGCTGGCTTTCCCCATCAGTTGGGATTCCCCCCGCCTCTGTGTGTGTGTGGGGGGGGGGGTGGGGAGGGGGGAGGGGGCTCCTACATATTCGATCTGGAGGCCATTGCAGTGCAGCCTGAATGCAACTCCAGGGTCTGTAGGGAGAGCCTATGGAGGGCTTGTATTGAGGACCCCGGGCCTATTAGAAGCTGCTGCTCCATGATCCCTACTCGTTTCAACAACCACATGCTGTTCCTAGTATCAGCAGCTGGGCCCAGATCCTTGTCTTTGCACCTCTCAGCCAGCATGTTGGAAACAGAAGGTCTAAGCGTTTGTATTTGGACCCATGTCACCAGCAGAACACACGCCCTACTCCCATTGGGGATCTTTTCCTTCAGACCATAAAGAATCACCCATAGATGCCACATAAGGAGGGTGTAAACAGGCTAGAGAGGGTTTGGTGCAAGTCTAGCTCAGTGAGCAGTGAGATCATTAGGGTCTGCAGATGGGAGCCGTGGAGTGTCTCCCTTCTGTCTCTGCTGGTCTCCAGCCCACAGCGTCTTGAACTCCTCCCCACAGACCCTTTGCATCCAAGTCACTTTTATGCACCCAGGTATAGAGGTATAGAAAAAAAGGTTTTACAGATAAATATATACTGGATCCCAAGAATTTTATTTTAAAACGATTCTGAACACAAATGATTTTCCATCTATTAAAGATAAAGGCAAGTTTGTGTTTAAAAAAAAATAAGGTGTGGCAAAGTCTCAGAAGAATCCAAAGAGTATCATAGGAGAAAAACTAGGGCCCAAATTCCACTTCACTGAGACAATCCACACCCAAGAGTGCTTCGTGTCCTGCAGCTCCAAGGAAACAAAGTCATTGTGATGCAGACTCAAGAAATAGTGACAATAGGAGCTCTCTTCTGGTAACTTTATCCCATTCTCTGATTAAACATAATATGTACCCATTATTCTAGTTATTCTACTGCTATGATAACCACAATGGCCACAAGCCACCTGGGAAGGAAAAGGTTTGCCTGGCTTACAAGTCCTCATCACAGTCCAGTCTTTTTTTTTTTTTTTTTTTTTGGTTTTTCAAGACAGGGTTTCTCTGTGCAGCCCTGGCTGTCCTGGAACTCACTTTGTAGACTAGGCTGGCCTCGAACTCAAAAATCCACCTGCCTCTGCCTCCCGAGTGCTGGGATCAAAGGTGTGCGCCACCACGCCCGGCTCCATTCTTAAGGAGAGTCAGCAGCACTCGGGAGGCAGAGGCAGGCGAATTTCTGAGTTCGAGGCCAGCCTGGTCTACAAAGTGAGTTCCAGGACAGCCAGGGCTATACAGAGAAACCCTGTCTCGAAA